>OY728161.1:203319256-203809256 GCA_963277665.1 Viscum album | reverse complement strand
CGGAGGGGTTTTTGGGGTCGAAAAACACGACAGAAAATTTCTTGGGTTGAACTGGTACGTATCTCTCTTCGCTGGCTTCGATTTGATATGTGGTAGTGCCCAAACGGACACCCAGAGTGAATGTTATGGTCGTTTGAAGATGGAGAATTTTTTTCAACTTTTTTATAACTCTAATATCTTCCACACCTTAGACCGTCTCACGGTTTTGATTATATGTGCCTCTAGATCTCTTCATGAGCATCGATTTTACTGTTCGTGGCGCTTCAACGGATGCCCGGATCAAAAGTTATGGTCATTTTAGTGATTTTGGGGTTTCTCACATTTTTTTATTTTTTTCATTTCATTTAGCGGCGGTTTTACCGAAACCGCCGCTATTTCGCGGCAGTTTTTTAAAAAACTGCCGCCAATCCTCGAATAAAGTAAAAAAAATTAAAAAAAATAATTTTTTTTTTCGGTTTAGCGGCGGTTTTTTTCGCGGTGGTTCTTAAAACCGCCGCGAAAAAAACACCCCTAAACTGCGATTTTCTTGTAGTGCATTGGTTTATCATGTCGGTTATTCAAATAACCGACGTTATAAACCCTTCCTAGTCCTTTATCACGTCAGTTATTTTATAACTGACATGAAAAACCAGTGCAGGGGGTGTTTATCAGGTCAGTTATTAAATAACTGACGTGGAAAACCATTCCACATGGGTTTATCACTTCAGTAATTTAAATAGCTGACGTGATAAACCATTTCCAATGGGTTTATCAGGTCCGTTATTCAAATAACCGACGTTATAAACCCTAACCGACGTGAAAAACTAGTTGGCGAAGGGTTTATCAAGTCGGTTATTAAATAACCAACGTGAAAAAACATTCCACTGGGGTTTATCACGTCTTTTATTTAAATAACTGACGTGATAAAACCTTCCCCATTCATTTATCAGGTTGGTTATTTTATAACTGATGTAAAAAACAAATTTATTTTTAAATAAAAGAAATCAATCCTCTGCTCTCCCCAGAAACAACCATAAACCAAACCTAGAATTCGTACAAAAAAATAGAAGTAGACAAAAACAAGAACCAATGAAAAATTAATCATTTACATTGATAACATTTAAAACATACAATGTCAACTAAAAAGAACATAAATCCAACCAAAACAATCACCAAATACACAATTACAATTAAAATTTTCAAAATTACATTTTATATTACAAACAAACTAAATTCCAATCAATCCTATAAAATAATTTCACCATTCCTCTTGTAATTGTTTGACCTCTTGAGAGTTATAAGGAATAGGGTCATCAAATAGATACAAAGTTAAAGGAAAATAGATAACATGTAAAATGAATAAATAAAATGAAATATTATGTCAATGTTCATAGAAAATATGACATGTTAAAACATCAAAAGTATTCCCATGGTAATTATTTCATACATAAATCTTAACATATAATATCCACATTCGATGACGCCTTGTTGTTTATGACATTTCTATTTAAATGAGTGTCAACTAAATATAACTTTTTATGTAATACTTACAAAAGTACAAATTATAAATGGATATTTACCTTCACTTGTACATATTTGATCTTAGCACCCCTTTTTTGTGGTTTTTTGAAAGTTGGTTCTTCCCATGTTAGAAAATAATATGAATGAGATAAATTATAAATTCATTATAATATAAAAAACTATTAAGAAATTGAAACATACATATCCAACTAATTCTTCAAACATTTCCATGCATCACCATGGACAGAGAATATCCAATATAGTGTTTTCTCCCATGGACAAAAACACCCAACATTCAATGATCACTGATTTAAAGAAAAAAATTAGGTTAATAGTTTTTTGTTAAATGAGATAGAACACTATCAGATATATGTTTCAAACCTCTCACAATAAGGAATCATCCAACACTGTGTGATAATATTTTTTTTGAAATCATTCAGCAACATAAATTGCTCTTCCTTCCTCTTCCAATGAATGTGCATAAGGGGAAAGAAAATGCAAGTCCATGAACCCATATACATCTATCTGGTCATTCTTATCACACATGTTATAATGATACCTAATTCAAAACATAAATATGTACTTGTTTTTTATAAATTTAATGCGGGGGGAAAATTGTGTTAAGATATACATCGAAAATATATGCAACATGTTGACGCCCATCTTGTGTCTAGTAACAAGCTCAATGATATCATCTTCCAAAATTCCCATATTTATTTCACATCCAAAAACATGATCTTCCGATGGAAATGAATAATGATCCACTAATAAATTTGAATATCTTGACAATCTATCATGACTACTAGAATCTGTATCTGATGTCGTAGCCATTTGTCTTTGTTTTTGTCTATAAATAATTTCTGTACATTTAAAGTATACTTATAAATAAATTGATAAATATATTAGCTTTAAAATGCTAAAAAAACATTTTTAATAAATAAAATATAAGATATAACAGACATACCTCTACAGTAATGACTCCCAAATTTATGGATGGCCAAACTAAAAAGTGGTCGATACTCTGTCCAATTTTAGTCACCTCATTTGTATGTACTGGAACTCGAGCTGATATATCTATAATATCCTGTACAGTGACACTGTGCTGCTCTACCTCTAACTGCTGATGACGAATCGTATCTCCGATACAATATACCAGCCCATATGCCACTATATTATGGTGAGGATCATCAACATACAACTAACAATAAGTAGGATGTTGTGGCGAGGAAATAGGATAAACAATGTGGTACACAGGTTGAGGTAGAATAATGGAGGCCTCAGGAAGAGATGGAGGAGTGGGAGCTGCTACCGAAGGTGGGGGAGTGGGATCTTCTTCTGGAGGTGGAGGATAAAAAATGGGGTCTGCAGGGGGAGCTGGAGGAGTGGGAGCTGTAGTTTGAAATTGTCTTTGCATGTCTGCAAACATTGACTGTACTGATGTTATGATCTTTTCCTCCAATATCGCATTAACATTTTGAATATAAGACTCTAAATAATCTATTTTTTTATACACATCCTCAATGGAAGATGTTGAAGAATGTGGAAACACTTTTCTTACCGATACACCCATCGGGTATCCTCGCACACGACCAGGGTGTTCGGGATTTCCCAATGATTCAGATAAAATATCATGCCTCCCAGCAACTGTAAATGAAACATGTGTGCTCTGCTCCTCAGGATAATCTTGTATTAATTAATTAAATATTTTATATTGATTCAAAGTATATAATTCATAGACAACAATTTAAAAAAATAAAATAAATATCTTACAATCCTCTCAGCTACAATCCTTGATTCATCTGAAAGATATTCCCCCTTTTTTCCCACTCGAGCCCTATTCCATTTTTCATGTCTAGATGGAGGGGATGGAGGAACAACCTCTCCTTAACTTGAAGACTCAACTATAAGTTTTCCTAATTTTTCTGCCATCATTTGTTCTTCCAATAATGTATACCCTCCCCGAGATAATCTATGAGGGTATGCATTTTTATCTTGGATACCCTGATGATATTTCAATGTTTCCTGTAAAATGACAATAAGAAATCATTAAAAAATTAATAATATGTTCAGTTATATAAGAAAAATTTTAAAAGGTTATATTTCACTTACCAAAAAAGATTCTTTTCTCTTACATTGAAAAAATTTTCTCCATGTGTATTCATCTATGAAAGGATATATACGACATGGATTGTCATTTTTTTTTGAACATAAATGAAATCAGATGTGAGGGTTTATTTGAAATCACCCCATCTTCTAGATTCCATCGATAAAAATTTATTTTTGAGTCCTGTAGTGTCAGGAATATCATATTTCATCTGATAAAGAAGAGATTGTTTATATTATACTATATTTTTTTAATGATAAGTAAAACATTAGAAAAATATCTTACGAAAATAGTCTCCCACAACCGAGCTTTTATCGTTTCGTCCACACTTTTCTAATCATAGTACAAAATGCTAAGTTTTATTTTTCCTTGAGTTGATACAAAACTCTTAAATTCATTTTCATTTTGTCCTCTTGGAATATAATTGTAATAAAATTCAACCACTATCCTCTAGTCCTAGGCACGGGAAACTTATAATTTTGGTAAATGTGTGCTGCTATATTTTCCAACTCTTGAACTCTTAGTTGTTATGTGAGCACATGAAGACGATTGGGGAACATCAACAGTAGCATGTAATTGTTCCTCCCTAGAGGAATCATCATGTTCCTCACCTTCAGAATCATGTGGTTTATCAACCGATTGATCTTTCATTGTCCTTGAAATCAAAAAAGGAAACATTAATTCACAAGTAAACAAATTTAACTATCACAATGTAAAACATGGTAAATATAGTTTATCATGATAAGTATTGGTAATAATGGTAAACATGGTAAACATGGTAGTGTAATTGTAATTTCAACAAAATCAATAAATATATAAATTACATAATGGAAAACATGAGAAAATATGATAAAATATGGTAAAATATGGTAAAATATGGTAAACTTGTTAAACAATAAAAAATATGGTAAACTATGGTAAACATGGTAAACATGGTAAACATGGTAAACATGGTAATCATGGTAAAAATACATTACCTATAATTTTAGGAATGTACAAATGTATTTTTTTCCCAAATTCATTCGTCACGATCATTCCTTATAGCACAAACCATGTCTATAACATTCTAATCAATATTTTCGGCCAAACATTCCATGGAACTAAGGATATCACATAAATCAGCATCTACATTGAGTTTATCCTCACCAACATATTGTTTTTTTCCTTGTAAAACAATATACCACTGCATATCTGAATGATAAACAACATAGAATTTTTTTTGCATGTGTTGGAAGTATAAATGAATCAGTTGTGTCTTCAAATCTATTGAGATTAAAAATTGTCATTCCAAATTTATCATGTCTCACATTGTTGTTACCGACAAACCATTTTCAGATAAAAACAAGAACATTAATTTTAAATTAATAATACTCTCATATTTCTTCAACGACTCTATATTACGCACTTGATGCAGAAATTGGGCTTCTGTCTTTAGAAGTTGAAAAATGCATTGCTTCTGCAATCACTAATACCCCACTATTCTAAACTGTACTTCTGTTGTCCTGAGATTTTTTATGAAATTTATAGCCATTAATGTCATACCCAGACCATGTTATAAAATTTATACATGGTCCACCGACTATGAATCTTAACATCTCTAAGATATCTAATTAACCAAGTAGGGTCTTTTTAAAAAATGTCAAAAATGTTTTGTTGTGGTCATTCAAAATCCACATTTCATTCTTTTTTGGATGACATTGTTTCAACTCATTAATATGAAATGTGATATACGGTTGACCATCAGCTATGTTATTCATGATGTATAAATGTACCTTCTTCATCTGTTCAGCTGACAACGATTTGACTTTCAAGCCACAAATCCCCTTTCCCTCAGTATTAACTCATTGATGACGAGATATAGGTAAACATATGTGCTCCACTGTAGACAAGTATCTCATAAAAAACTCTGAAACCTCTTTAGAAATATACTTTTCAATAATGGAGGCTTCAGGTCGATAATTATTTTTAACATACCCATTAAATATTTTTATATACCTTTTAGAAGGATACATCCAACAAAGATATAAAGGTCCCCAAATCCTTATTTCCCAAACCAGATGAACCATTAAATTCACCATTACATCAAAAAAAGATGGAGGGAAATACATTTCCAATTGATAATGTATAAATATTGCATCCATTTCCAAAATATTCAAAGCATTCACATCAATCACATTATTAAAAATAGAATTGAAAAAATAACACACCTTCATTATAGTATTTCTGACACAGATGGGAAATATTCCAGGCAATGAAACTGGTTGAAGATGTTGCATCATGGCGTAAAAATCATGAGATTTTATACCTATCAACTTCAAATCCTTCATAGAGACAATGCTTTTTACATTTGAAGAATAAACTTGAGGCACTTTCATATCATGAAGACACTGACAAAAGCTAATTTTCTCCCTCTTGGATAATGTATGACAAGCCTGAGGAAGAAATGTTCGTGTTCCATCAGAATTCAGAGCTAACTCCAAAGGTATTCCCATTGATAGTAAGTCTAATCTTGCATTAAATCCATCTTTAGTAAATCCTTTAATATTTAACAATTTTCCATTAAAACTGTCACAGAAATTGTTTTCCACATGCAAGACATCAATATTATGCTTCACTTAATGATATCTCCAATATGGCTGCTCAAAAAAAATATTGACTTTTTCTTCCAAACATGTCTATCATTACCAGATTTATGTGTCTTTCCCAATTTCACATCAAGGTTTTGCACCCTCTCAAAATTCTCATCAGGGGATAAAGGTTTCTGAGAAATATCTAATTCATGTGACCCATTGTATGCCTTTTTAGGCTTCTATATGAGTGATCCATTTGTAAAAACATTCAATGTCCCATGTAGATTGTTTTCCCCCCATGATGCAATTGAAAATATGAAGTCTATTGCTTAAAAATTGGACATGCTTTATCCCCCTTAACAATGTATCCAGAAAAATATCCGTACGCTGGGAAGTCATTTATAATGAAAATAAGCACTGCATGTAGTTGAAAATAATTCATTTTATAAGAATCATACACTCTCATACCATCCCCCCATAATTGATTCAAATCATCAATCGATGGTGACAAGAATACATCAATATCATTTCCGAGTTTCCTTGGACCAGAGATCATTATACTCAACATGACATATTTTCGCTTCATACAAACTTCTAGAGACAAGTTGTATATTACCAATAAAATAGGCCATGAACTATGTTTCCTACTGAGACATAGATATGGATTCAATCCGTCTATGCATAATCCAAGTCTGAGATTTATAATTTCATTTCCAAATGGCGGATACTGCTAATCATTTTTCTTCCATTGTGGACAATCACCTGGATGTCGAATTTTTCCATCACATATCCACACTTCAGCATGCCATCTTAATCTTTTTCAATCATGTGAGTTAGAAAACAAACTATTCAAAAGATGAATTATAGGAAGATAACAAAATACTTTGGCAGGTATCTTTTTAATCTCTACATCTGCCTATGCTTTTTCTTTCTACTTATACCGTGATGTCCCACATTTAGGACACTCTTACGGAAATTCATATTCTTTCCTATATATTATACAATAATTCATACATGCATGTATTTTCTTTTATCCCATTCCCATCGGGCATCATATTTTTTTCGCCTTATAATGTTATTCTGGAATATATTTTCCTTTCGGAAGAATGTTTTTCAACAATTGTTTCAGCTCCATAAAACTTTTGTCACTCCATCCATGTTTCGCCATCAGGATAATCAATCCTAACACTACCGAAAAACTATAATATCTATACAACCAGGATATAATGGTTTTTCAGCATCACCATATCGGCGCACAACTTTCGGTTCTATCTCAATTTTTTCTACTACAATATCACGAATCATTTCTTTATTTCCATCTGATTCATCATCTTGAAAATCATCATCATCAATAGAACTGACAATATGTCCAGTTTCACCATTCCAAATCAAGTGTTTTAACATGGATTAAAACCATGACAAATCAGATGATCATTCATCTCTCTACTTTATAAATACTTCATATTCAAACATTTCAGGCATGGACAAAAAAAATGTCGTTGCATGGAACATTTCGTTTTGAAAATTCCAAAAAAGCATCAACACCATCCTGATATTGATTACTCATTAGATGCGTTTTAATCCAACTTAAATCATTATTACCTACCACAAATATGAAAATTATACATCTTTTAAATAAAATAAAATTTTATATTTATATCAAAAATATCATAATTTGAATGAAAAACAATTTTGAAATTTAAATAAATGAAATCAAACATGTGTAAAAGTGGTTATTTCTAATAACAAGAAAAACAATTATGACCACAAAAAAGAAAAACCATAAACATGGAATTATACAAAACCCTTGTTGGCTAAACCCATAATGACAAAATGATGATGAAAAACCCTCAATGGATCAACTCATATTGAAAAAATGATTGAAAATCTAGAATTTATTCCCCACAATTTTCGTAATAGACAACCCTTGTTCATTTGATAAAATTAAACTTGATTCTATCATCATATTAACTATCAAGATGCATTTAAAAAATACATAAATAAGTAATAAACTAGATTATAAACATTAACATTAGAATAAAAGTAAACGAAATCAAAAAAATGAATTTATGAAATCCTCAAAAAATAAGAAACGAAATCGGGGTGGGTTGATAGTCTTACTTAGGGATTGCGAGTCGATCTGAGAGATGTGCTAATAATAAATATGATTAAGGATCTAGACAAACCAACATTGAGGGATAAAGTTATAAGTGGGTTTCTATGTATTCCGTGAGAGAGAGACGAGCCGCAAGCCGCAAATCGAAGAAAACAGATAAACATACGGGTTGCGATAAATCATTTAAAGTGTTTATCAGGTTGGTTATTTTAAAACCAACCTGATAAACCGATTTTTTTTAAGTTGATCACATCAGTTCTAAAATAACTGATGTGATAAATCATTCTTTTAGTTTAATCACATCTATTGTTTTATAACCAACATGATAAACCACTATTTTTAAAGTTTATCACATCAGTTATAATAAAACTGACGTGATAAATTGAGGCTCGGGGGTTTATCATGTTGGTTATAAAATAACCGAGATGATAAACCTTCGTGATTGCATTTATCATATATGTTATAAAATAATTGACATGATACATCCAATCATGGAGATTTATCATGTCGGTTAGAAAACAACCAATGTGATAAATGTCCATTATATATTAATCACATCGGTTATAAAATAACCGATGTGAAAAATCCAATTTCAAGATATTCCACATCGGTTATGTATAACTGACGTAAAAAATGCGGTCGTGATAAACATTTTCTACACTATTATTTCTACCCATAGAGATAATCTATCATGAGGATATATCATGATAGTAGCTATCTTTATAATATATCTTGCCAATGAAGATTACCAACATTATGAATTCCCTTATTATGATGTTAGTTACTGATATTCAATTTGTTTATTATACTAGTATAATATCAATGGTTATGGTTATTTTATATGGTATATTATGGTCAGGATGATGTTTAAAGGGATTATGTTTTAGTTATACATCATGCATTAATGTTTATGATTGTTTTTTATAAAATCTTCCATTATATATATACCATTAATAAGAATCTGAGCTCACCCGTTTCATATGTTTTATTTTCCCAAGGATCCCATATTTGAATTATGACTGATATATAGGGTTAATCTTGGAGTATAATGGTGTTATAAAATGATTGTGAAGGTTTTATTTTTGGTTTTCAAATGTAATGTATATTTCATGGATTTAATATATTTGGGAAGGTTTCTAAACTGATTAGTCATACAGTATTTTATTACATGTAATCAAGCCTATGAATTAAAATAATGCACCAGCTCTAGCAATATGGGGTGGAGGATTTACAGTCGGTATCCAAGGATGTTTGGAAACAGCCATGTAAATTAGATTGAGAAACGATAGTTGATAAATCATAACCCAATGAGTTAAATTGAGGATAATTATATTTATATGATATCATACTCTATATTTAGTGGTGGATAGACTAGGTTAATTCCATTGGGATATTGGATTGAGATGTATATATTAAAATTTACGTATCCTATAAATTAATCTTCATTACTACATCCCTATTATTAGTGTTTCTCACATCATTCTATGTGTTTTGGTCAATAGTTCTAATAAATATGAATATACAAGCAATGGTTATAATAATGATAACGAAGAGTCTAAAACAGAAAAAGAGATGAAGTGGGTATTAAGGAATAAAATGTTGAAATGTAGTTAATGGTTTAAGAGTAATGTGGAATGATGAATGTTATTTTTTATTTGAATTCAAGAATTATTACATCAATTGTTTTATGGTTATATGATTAATGAGATATATATAAGGATTGTACTATAGTAGACCTTCATCAGGTATTCAGAATCATGAAATACTTCATTAAGGTTTTTGAGGTTATAAAGGTATTTTTAATAAGAACTACATTACATTGTTTAGGGAACCTGATTTTATGATTTATTTTTCAAATATAGAGACCTTTTTATACTGTTAATTTTGATATAATTATTTTTTAATGTTGCATAGTTATAATGGAATAAGTTGAATATTGGATATTATAGTTTAAGGTAATTGTACGATTTATAATATACTTTAGGATACATTTTTGGTAATATTAAACATTTATAAGATTAAGGAAATAGTTGTGGGCCTTATGATTTAACACATGTGCTTCAAGCGTGAACAATTTATTTTGAATGTTCACTTAAAAGTGTAGGGGATGAAGGGAGAAATAGATAGAAGCACATCCCAAGGATTTCATTATGCTTCTGACAGGGAAAGAAAACAATTAAGTTCTTATATGAATCTTTAAATAATTCTTCATATCTAGGTAATGGTCTGGAAAAAAAAATGTTTTCATATTAAATTATTTTTAAATGAATGAAATTTTCCCATTGATCATTGATGATTTATAACTTTATTATGGTAAACTTGTTCCTAATCATTTTCTCTATCACTCTCCATCAAAACATGATGGTTTTATTTTTATTTCATGTTTTTGTTTTCCTACATGGTACCCTTCTATTTATTATCATTGGTAACCTTCATACATCATGTTCTTTATTTTAAATTATATATTTTATTGACTCTTCTTCTGATTTGAAATTTCAATAATGAAATTTTGAAAAAGTAAAACATTAGTTACCTTACCTAAATTTGAAAATTTTGAGGACACAAATTTTTTAAGGAGGGGGGGGGGGATGTAACACCTCATGATATCATGGTACATTATTTTCAATAGATTATACTACATGAAACACTGATATTGTGTATAACATAATATACAAAATTAACCGTTTAAAATAAGGTTATGAATTTTATTATCCACATTATGAAATTTATAAATATTATTTTTCAAAACAGTCTTCATTTTTTGATTTGGAATATCAAAAATTCTTTTGGTAATTTTTTGATATTTTTCTAAAAAGTGTCTATTTTTTTGAATAGTCAAAAAATACTGCATAATAGGTAAAACATACACTTCCATTCAAATAATTATTTATATTTATATTTATTCTAATATGACAATTGATAAATAATAGACATATTAATACAATTTGGGTCATCAAAATCATCCCTCTAATATTTGTTTATGCTTCTATTAAGTGAATTTAATAAAATATACCTACATTGTTGTAATAAGTATGAAAAATATTATATAATATGACCAAAATAATTTCGGTTGAATAGTGTCTTTTGAATTCTATTTAACACTGTTAAATGTAAATGTGGTAATTAATGGTAAAAATAATATTATAATGCTATAAAATTATCCAAATAATTTTTATAATTTTATTTTATAACTATGTTTCAAACAAAAATAAACCTTAGTGAAAAATTTAATCATTTTTAAGCAGCTTTTTTACGAATATTAAATTTTTTATATTTTATTTAAATGAGTTAAAAATTTCATATTCAGATTATAATAAATAAATAATTTTTAAAATAGGGTTATACATAAGATAAAATCTACTATAAATAATCATTAGAAATAGAAAATGCTTATATAAATCATCATAACATATTTATAAGTTGTAGACATTAAATAATTAAATTAATTACTCACACAATAATGATGATGTAATTGATGTATTAAAGGATAAATCAATTAATTGATATTAATAAAAATAATATATATATAAATTGAACCATATAATTCCATCCACTATTTTTTTAAGAAATTGTCATATTAGGGATGAGTTACTATAAGTTTTTTCAAAGAAATAAAATTGGTATGAGTTTTCATAATGTCTAATAACAAATAGTTTTAAAATTGACTTAAATGAGATTTTAAAATACATAATATTTATTTAAATGATAAAAATTTCATAGAAATGAATAATTCTTCAAAAAATATTGTATAACGTTTAACATTTTATAAAATATCCATTTGGGCTTCATTTGGAATTTTATAATAACAATATTAACCCAATAGTATTTAAATTCAAGTTGTCATTGTAAGAGTTAAATTGTTAAACTATGGGATAACTTTAAAATATCCAGATAATTTTTTGACCGAAACATGTAAAAAATTTATTGATGGATATGATTTCGTCCCATAATTATATTAGCTTCTAAATAACTTAATTCGGATCTATTTTAAATCAAAAATAAATTTATAAAAAATTAATAGTTTTTGAGTTTCTTAATGTTCCCCTCCCCTCTCCTATAAAATGGAACTTCTCTTTCACTTTTATTCACACCTATAATGCACATTATTTCAGAAAAAAGTAGAAAATTTCTCATCTAAGCATCCTGAAATTCCTCATAGCGGCCATACTATTGGTAGAAATCAAACCTATGGAGTCGTGTTGTGCAAAAAAAAAGGATACAACCGATGAAGAGGTAGTTGTTATACCAACTCTTTTAATGTTATTTTCTTATTATACTTATTTTTCCAGAGTTGTTTCCAAAAAAAAGTAATAACACGAAATTATAATATATACTGAGATTTTGTTATAATTATGGGAGAAAAATATTCTTAGATTTAATCATCAAATGGAAAATATATGACAATGTGTGCGTGTGTACAACTTACCATCTCCAAGGCATGGTGAAAAATGTTTTCCATCTAAACATTATGTTGATGCATATATCGACGAATATAAAGTTTGTAGGTAATAAATAAGACATTATATTTATTCATTATAATTCATATTACATCAAATTCCAGATCATTTAACCATTAAGGGATTGATATCTTCAATCATGTTTATGTATGGATTAGCATCTCTCTGATGTGATGAGATTCATCCCCCACTATAACTTTTTCAAAATTATTATAAATATGTGTATACTCAATAAATGTTAAATTTATGATATAATTATTCTACTATAATATATATATATATGTGTGTGTGTGTGTGTGTAATTTACTTTTTCCATTCAAAACAATAAGAAAATGGAACTAATATTCATGCGTACGTACGACAAACCATCTCCATGAATGGTGTATTCCATTTCATATATATATATATATATATTATAAATATGTATATTCATAAAATATATCATATATAAATTATGTTTTTCTTTCTGGAAGTATGTAAACCATGATCTATGTAATAAGATCGTGAATAAGAAGTCAATACACGTACGACAAAAAAAGTTATTATTGACTGAAATGTTATTATAACTTGGAAATTATTAATAAATAGGTAATATAATGTCATAATTGAATTACATATTATATAAAAAATATTATTATAGTTATGGAATAATTTAATAATATGTTTAATACCATTATATATAAATTTAGGACACATATCGAGAGTATAATACCTATGGTATGAGAATTTAATCTCACATTTATGTTTCCTCAGATATAAGCCAGGTTCACCACCTATCTCTATTGTTTGGTGTATGTAATTCCCTTATTATGTTTGATATTTTGAATACAGATATCTTCATTGTATTTTAAAATTTATTTAAAGATATTGGTATTATTATTTAAATGTTCAAAGTGTTATGCAACGCTTTGGATACATACAAAATTAGTCCTTTCTCTATTTCAATTTTATTGATATTATCATACATATTTAATTATAAGTATATAAATGATAATAAAGAATATTTTATGCCTATTATGAATTACATTAAAAAAAGTAAAAATTATTATTTTTTATGTTTTTATGTAAGGGATTGTTTAACATAAAATATTGTTACATGTTTTAATTATATATTCTTATAAATCATTCTCATTAAAGTCCTTTTTTATAAAATGGTTTTAAGGATTTATTTATATTGACATAAATGTTTTAAAATTTTAATTCCAATAGAAAGTTTCTATGTGTTATGGGACACTTTGATTAAAAAATCTATTTTAAAATATCATCTTTTATAACTTCGCATCATTTGAATAAATGATGACAATGAAAAAGAATTATTTCTCTCAACATATTTTTAAGGATAATAAAAGAGTTTTTTCATATATGTCATCATCCTTTTTTGGATATCATTAATAATTGATTTTGATCTACTATGATATCATTTACCAAATTTTATTGAATGGTTTATGATCATTTTTCATATTGATGTGTTATTCAGATACAATTCTTGGATTCTGGTTAAAGTTTACATATTTGGTATTCTAGTTTTTAATTTGAGGGATTATATTATTTATGTTTTGACATTTTAATGTGAGGAATGCATTGTATGTAATAAGTTACTATAGGGGCCCACTATATCCCCCTAATACATATGTAGTACTAATGAGAAAAAATTAGTTATAGGAAAACCCTACATGATTCATTCCATGAAGTTTTAAATTGTTGTTAGGATATATCATAAATCAAATTAAATGAGTTTCTACCAATAAAATAAACTATCATTAGGATAGATCATGAATGAAGTTATCTTGTCATAATGATTGATGTTGACACAATTTAGATATATTTATACACACAGACTAAAACTATTAGGATGAAAGATCATGAAAGTAATAATTTTGTATGGAGGATATATATTAACACAAAGTAGATGAGTTTATACCCACATACATAAACTATCATGAGGATAGATCTTGATAGTATCTATCTTGTGGATATATTTTGATAGTGAAGATGTCTGACATGATGCACTCCCTCATTACGAAACATGTTTTTGATATTCAATTTGATTATTTTCTTGGAATAACGTCCATTGTTAGGAAAATTCTATATGGTATATTATTCTCAAGATTATATTTTAATCTATTCTGTTTCAGTTATACATCATTCCTTAATTTGTATTATTAATTTTTTAATAATAGTATCTTATGTATACATTATCTTATTATGAATCTGAGCTCACCACATTCTTATGTATTATTTTACTAGGATTCCTAGATTTTTATTATTCCTAATATATTGGGTTAAGATAACATAATAATTGAATTCTCAAAGTATTATCTAATATGTATTTTATGTTTTGAAATATCATGTATGTTTGATGTATGTAATCTATTTTCAACGACTGTTAAACTAAGCAGTACATCTGTATTTGATTCATTTAAATCATTCAAATGTATTAAAATAATGAACGAGATCCATTCTTCTAAGTTCGCGGTGTTATACTTTTTCATTTTCTTCTTTATTGATTCATTATTTTTATCCATTAACCATAATAAATTTTGTAATTTATAATATTTATTATAAAATATTTTGACATATTTTCAAATTAGTAAGAAATAAATTATCATGATATATTTAGACCATTCCTTATGAATTTCTAGTTATACTTTAAATCATTTGTTTCATGAATACTTTTATGATATTCACTTTTATTATGACTTTTTTAATTATTATGATACCAATTCTTTTCATGGGTAACCATTATTTTTATATTTGATTCCATATTTTTGATACTTCCCAAGCCACACATATTCATTATCATGATAAGTTTCATGTTCTGATATATCTCACTAATGCATCAAGTAATGTTTAGTCTCGTGATAAGTCATGATGGGATAGAATGTGATCTAGATTCTATTAGGGGAAATTTTCCACCATCTCATGGAAACTAGCCTTGAATCATATAAATGTCATGAAATATGATGTTTCCAAATTCCTTTTATGTCATGGTTATATGACCCCATGTTATAGATTTTATTAATCCTTATGCTTCTTCATGTTCCATGACATTATGCATTAATGTTATGACTCATAAACCATGTGATATAATATATTCCTACTATAATCCCATTAGTGGGGTTTTTAGCTCATCCTTGTTGTTCATTTATTCCCCAAGTTATCCTATGATAATATACGGGCTAAATTGAGTTAGTATCTCATCATGATGACTAAATAAAATATGTTTTCTATTTTGGTTTCATGATGTTTAATTATGTACCAAATCTACCAACTAATACACATTACGATCTAGGGCTTGTAATTTTATTTTTTATTATGATTATTATCAATTAATAATCTGAGTAAATGGATAGGGTTTTTATAAATTCACAATTCTAAATGAATATAATAAAACTCTCGATAACCCTTACATGACATATAGATCTATTTTGACCATCATAGCTCTATCAATCACGTTAACCTATGAAGGAATCTTCTGTAATAGAACCATAGAAAGAATATCATGTTGAAGACAAAAATAAAACCTTCCAGCCTTCATCTTATATTTTGACACTGTCTCAGGTAAAAACCATATGAGTTCAGAAAAATTGTTGACAATGTCTTTCACGATCTTTTTAGCCATCTCATGTTTAAACAAATATTAGTTTCCTTGGTAAACAACAACAATTCTAGAAAGAACTAGTCAGTAAAATGAACTTTTTAGTCTTCCACTGAATCATCTCAGGTTTCTTTTTCTAACACCATCTTTTCCCATCATCTTTTTCTCACATATTCAAGCATAATGTTGGAAAACATTAATTTGATTTCTTTGGTCATGTCAAATAACCTAAATAAATATTCCATTCAGATCAACCATTCCTCAAACTCATGAGGATAATTTCAGCCTTTTAATTATATCATCTTATGTCTAATGAACTATATAGAAAAAACTGTTAGACTGTACCTCAATGTTTCCATAGCTAGAGAACGAATTGGAACCGATGGTGTTGTCTGATCCAATGCATGGATAGTGTATACAATCACATAATGATGACTCAGGTACAAGATAGGATTATCTCACAAATTTCATTAGTATATTCCTCTTGGATATGATTCTCACATTATCCTAGTTGAAATATTCTACACAACATTAGAAAATAACAAAGATGACATCATATTAACAGTCAAACAAGGCGATAAGGGAAATTAATCCCAACAGATAAACAAACATTATTTGGATTTCAATCTATCCAAAACAAAACAAGGAAATGAATAGAACTAATCATCTTGATGGAATAACCTAAACACCCATGGTGAGAAAAGGTTTATTATGGAAAGAGATTTCAAAGATGTCAATTACAAATACCTTCAAGGACCAATGTATGATTCCTTCATTCCCTTTTTAGCTAAGGATCCTGTGTAAGATGTCATCACATGAATTTACCTAGAGGATCACATGTAGGAATCCTTTTAGTGTTTAATTTGACCATACCTGACCTTATTAGTGATATTTTAGTAGTATCTCTCATTTTTTGAAACCATGACCTATCCCATGTGGCAGGAAGAGGGGTGGGTGATTAGAGAATGTATTGACTTGTCCTGTTTTGACAAATATTCTTTTGAGCTATGATATTTTTTTATCATTAACCCGTATATGGGAATTAGCACTCAAGAATACTCAGTTCAGTAGTTTAGACATGACTAAAGCATGGTCAGCTACATAACAGTTCATGGGAACCTCTCATTCCATAAGTGATGGGAAACTTGGTACATCGTCATCTACGTAAATGGTTGTGAAGATGATGTTCATTCGAGCCTATTATTTCTTGAGCCATGTGGTAGTAGGATGTGTAGGGTGGAAAATCGATGAATAGTACCCAAAATGTGTCACTGTTCTTGTAAAATTGTGGTAGTATATGTTGACATAGGTAGTACTTGTCGAGTGTTAACTAATAAAAATGAGCCATCAAGTGAGATTTGAGATGATATGTCTATTCTTAGTTATCTCAGGAGTAGAAAGAACTGAATGTTTTGCAATGAATTTTTTCCCACTACTCAAGATGACATTTTGGGACATGGGTGTTTTAACATGTCGGTGGGTTTGATGTTGACTTTCATTCCATGTTATATGAAAAAGTTATCATGGTTCGTAGAATGACACTGATACATTTGATATGGTTCTAAATTAAAACATCTGAGAGAAGTTGTTCCTTATTTTCAACATCTATGAAATTCCTATGTAGGTAGAGTCATGTCAGTTCTATTTAAATTTGTACATCCATGAAGAAGGATTAAAATCAAGAAACATTCGAAAATGGATGTTCTGCAATAATGCCTTTGAGACTTGGATGTCTTGTATCATGTTGGTGTTTCCTTGAAACATGATGATGTTGCAGTTAGCTGTGTGGGTATACCATGTGAGGAACTAATGATCATGGATGTACCATTTTGTTTAGTTTTATGTTATCAAAGAAATTATTTTGGATAAAAACATTGTTGTTGGTAAAATGATTATGCTACATCAAGTGAAGATGAGTTTCTTTTATCGGGTTAGAATATATTGATTCATCTATCCTTTTTCTATAAATCCTAGAAATATTTTTTGGGATCTATTTACTATGATATAATCATGTACCTTATCTTGAAATCATCCTCGATTCACTAAAAAGCTTCAGTTTTACATCGCACTATAGTTGAAGGCCGTTGGGTTGGATCCTTATCTCCTTATATGATTTTAGTTGGTTGAATATTTATAAATGATGCATGGTTAATCATGAGTGATACATGGGTTTCTATTTTGGAATTACTTGCATAGACTAAAGGACTCCTACCAATTTCATTGATGTGAACACCAGGGTGATGCCGATTTGGGATCATTGTTCTTATGTGAACTTTTAGCATAGTACTAAAGTATCACTTGAAACAGGGAGTATGAAACACCATGGTGTGTTCCTCAGATTCCGAGTTATTAAATCAGTGGTTATCTGAGTCTTATAGTTAGGCTCAGATGTGAATCTTTGAAAATAGGAAATTATTCAAGTGGAATTGATATAGAATTACACTTTTACACATGTGGGGACATGACCTTTTTAAATGATCAATGGATGAATTGACAAAATATCACCACCGAAATACATGTATGAGCTTCCGTTAATGTGATCATTATGGGAGTATGGTTCCATTGGAGTTGACACTATATTCTATTAAAATATGTCGGTCTTCTACACTGGGTGTTTTGAAATAATTCATCCTGTGATGGTTTAACTCGTTGTGCATCATGTTATTTGTGTTTGGTTCTAGTGGAATTTTTTAAACAATCCACTAGTTTAAGGTGTCTGTGGTTTATGAGTCTCCAATATCCATTGTGGAAATATTTTGTGACCACTTTTGATGACGTCGATCATATTTCGACCGTTATTTGAAATAAGGTCGTTGTTATGACCTAGGTTATGATTGGGTTTTCCCAGTTAAACGGATTGCATACCCAAAGCATCGCTAGAGTGCTCAGGGCCAGATTTTTTGATTTTTTTGATGGTGGGGGATTAATTTTAATGATCCCATTTGATTTGATCTAGATAGGTTTGTGAAGTTTTTTTTGTTCCTAATGTCAATCGAATCTTTCAGTTTTGATGATATTGGAAGTTTTTACATCTGAGAGATTGTACAAAAGCATGAGGTTCATCATTATATAATTTATGATAGCGATTAAAATTTTATTTCTCATTACTAGAAAGTTATATAGAGTTCTATGGTTATACATTTACTTCTGAGCATAGCTTACCACCCCCGAGACAGATGGATAGCCAATCAGATCAAACGATACAGGTGTTGGAGGAAATGTTGTGATCATGCTTCCAAAACATTGGGGGGTCTTGGGAGAAGATAAGTCCATCGGATTAATTTTACTTCAATAATAGTTTCAAGGAAATTATAATATGGAACCCTATTATTATTTTTAAATTCATCTATTTTGATCACCCCTATACTATCTGGAGTGGGGTGAGTCAATATTACTTGGACCACATATCATGCAGGAGACTTCTGAGTAGGTCCAGTTAATTTAGAAGCAGATGGATACTATGCATTCTCAATATAAATCATATTTTAATCGTCTCAGATGAACTCTGGTGTTCGAGGTCTGGGATCATGTTTTCTTGTGTGTTGTAACTAGTTTGGGACACATGATAATCAAGAGACAGGGTAGGACTTCGCTGAGATACATCAGACCGTTTGATATTTTGGGGAGGGTCAGACCAGTTTACTATCAATTTTAGTTTCCTCAGAGGTATGGGGATATGGATGATGTATATCACCTTTCATAGTTGTGATGTTACTTTTCAGATCTGTCTCACACCTTTCAACCTTAGGAAGTGGAGTTGTAGGAAGATGTGTCCTTTCAAGATCATCCAATTCCTTCTGTAGATCATAGCTCGAATGTTCTCCATGTCCAGTTGGTTCCATTGGAAGAATTTCTATGGAAGAATGGAAGAGTGAAGTACAAGACTTGGGAGAGGGAGGCCGACATACCATCATAATGGCCAGATTTATTTCCTGATACTCCATCACCACCATTGGAAGGATAATTTGGGGATAAATTGCTATAAGGGGGGAAATTTGTAAGAACCTGGTTCTTCCATTGATGTATGGATATTTCCTTTTCAGTTTGTACATATGAAAATGATGGGAAAAGTTCAAGGAATAGCTTAAATCATGTTACATGAACTTACTGGGAACTAAACTCTATGTACATATAAGTACATGTCATGTATGTTGGTCTACACACCATGTATTCCTAGTACAATGTCATTTAACGGTATGGACAGAAGTTGTAAAAACACAAAGTGTAGTCTCAATTACAAACCATAATGTTTTTTAATTATTTTTTTAATTGGTATGTAGTGTTGTTTTTTTAAAAATACACAGATGATTCCCCGAGTTGATGAACTAGTAGCACCAAAAGAAATTTTTCCTCCAGAATCTTCATCAAAACTCTACTTCCAACAACACCGGTGGTATTTAATCCCAATATTTAATTTCTCAATTTCTCATGATCCACTATTAATGATTTGTTCTCTCAACAATTTTATTTAGGGTTGTCATTTTTTCATCTTTTTTTTATCTACATTTTTCTTGTGTGAATTGGTTGTTAAGGCTAGATGAGTAGAGTCGTACTATGATGAGGTGGGTGGTCTTTTGCCTATAGATAAGTGTTGAGGTGTTTATATGTGATCTAGAGACATCATACCTTGTTTAGGATGTATCATTGAATGTAAATTGACCCTTTTTTGTATAATTATGATTAGGTCATGAATTAAATTAATTTTAGCATGTTTTAACTACATTGTTTGATTAAGGGCCACCTCCTAGGTTTTCTTCCCTTGAATGTCCATTTATGTCCATTTGACTAAAGATTCCTATGAGTAATTCCTTTCATTACATTATTGGCTTTATATGTTTGAATTATAGATATTATATAATTTCATTTTTCATAATTTTTGATTGATTTGATCAAGGGTTTGGGATTAGTGATTTCCCCTTTTCCCCATGATATTCCAATTATCGTTTAATACTTGTGATTGTTTAATTCACATGTTTCTTTATAAGTATTATTCCCATATGAATTTTTATTATTCGAACCAAGTATATAAGGACTCAACCTTAAAAAATTACGTAATATTGAATTAAATGAATAATTCGCATTGGGGATCTTTTTAGGATTAGAGTTTTAGAGAATTATGACACAACTAGTACATCTCCAAATATTACAAAGTAGAAACTTCTACACAGTTTCAATTTTTTTCATAAAATAAAAACTCTTGAAAAAAAGAGCCATGTCTAGTCCCATGTTTTAGACACCATGACATTTCCTTGATCCCATCCTTGACCCTATTCATCTTTAAGTCATGTGAAAACATTTAAAAACGTGGGAAGAGCATAAAAACCTTAGTAAGGGTTATAAAACAAAGGATGAAAACATTTGTTCATAAATACATACAAAACATATACTCTTTTACTTATCTCATGAAAACATAAGATTTATTAATAACACATAGAAATCATAATTCATAATGGTATATTGTGGAATCCATAACATACTTACATTGTAGTTATCGCAACTATATTGAGAGTTACTTTGGAATACCCATCAAAGTATATTCCCTAAATATCTTAGGAGAACCATTCACATTTACCTCTGCCATGTTACCCAATGCATTGGAGATCTATCTCGGGCTCACCCACCCTAGGGTTATCACAGAACCACCCATATACATAAACAATTCCCCATAACCATAACATAATCATAACACATAACATAACTATAAAGGAAAGATAACATTCCCACATTGGGATAAAAATATATCATTTTAAGATATTGAAATAATAAATAAATTCTCAAGATAATTTTCAATACCAAAATATGTAAAAAGAGTATATTGTATTTACATTTCATTTTAAAAACATTCCGTCTTATTAAGGATGCCAAATATCAAATAATAATCGCGTCGGCGGAATGGTCGTTGTCACCGATTACGTTAAATTTTTTTTTTGTAGTTTAGTAAAATGATTCTTATAGAAAGTTTCCCTTTGAATGAAATTAAATTTAAAAGGGGTTTTTACATTGTATAAAATAAAGTCGTGTATAAAACTAAATATGCCTCAATGAAAAAATATTAAAATGAATTCCCTTACAAATATCCTTTTGTAAATAAAATAGATCACATATGTGTATTCACTATAAGATCACATAAATAAATTATAAATACCTGAAAAGATATAAAAATTCATTTCTCACATAATCAAATAATGACATAAATAAGAATGATATGTTCAACCCAAAGAATTGGAATTGGGCTAAGAAGTTCCTTTACCTCGTGTCTGACTGGACCCGTTAGTTCTTTGATCTCTGGAATAATAAACTAAAGTTAATTTATACATAATTAAGAACCATTTTCAAGTTTATTATTACTTCTATATCACTTATTTCCATTTTATAAACATTATCTAATCATTTAAGTTAATAACATTCATTTTTTCGATATTTGGTACTTGAGTCAAAAATGAACATCTTATATTTACAAGTTGTCCATGTGGTCAATAGTCCATTATATCCATAATGGTATTAATTATATCCAGAATGATATTCATTATTAAGATATCATATATATAATATATATCCAGTATATACATGTATTTATAATAGTACATAACATTTGGAGATAAGAAATGAAATGCACCGTTCATGGAGACGGTAGGCCGTACGTACACAGAAACACTAATTTCATTTCTGTTTCTTATTTTAATGGAATTAAAACAGATTGATACATAAGTATATTATAATTCTAGTATAATATAATATATAATATCATTAACTCCATCCTTTCTATGTCCCACAAAGGGCATTAACGAGTCATATCGCTTTGAGGGGGCTCTAGTCCGCACTTTCTCTAATTAAATTATCATGTTTACCCACAATGGAAACCATAAAGGTATGCCATAAAATAAAAATACAGAATAATAAATAAAACATAAACATAATATATATCCAATATATATATATTTTCATCTTAATGGCCTCCATGATAGGGGGTAGGAGATAATCAAACAATCATCGTCTCGTGAGGCGTTAGTTTTCTATACACAGAAACAATATTGTCTTCACCCATTAGATGGAGGTGTGTGTGTGTTTTGTTTGAATACCTCACATAACAACATCCTAGTATATTTATGATACTGGTGTTCTTATTAAATAAGGTAATAAAAAGATTTTATGGGTCGGAGAAGTAAAATAAAAGAAAATAGGTTAAGAGAAATTGTTACCTTTAATTTGGATAAGTCTCTTTGGTTTGAACCAAAATGGTTTGTTGAAGTGCCTTCGGCCTAAGGTAAGGTTTCTACGTGTAAGAGAGAGATGTAGGGAGATTAATTGGGCAGATTTTTGACGCTACAAAAGGATTGAGAGGTGTGAGGAATTGGTTAGAAACGAGGGATTTTTATAATGGAGAGGGGCTCTTTAGTGATGTGTGAAAATATTATTTTATTATATAATGATATTAGGTTTCTAAAGGACCATAAATCATTAAAATCAAAGATATGATGACTCATGGTCGAAATAAAACAATCCAAATAGAATTGGACAGGTTTTGGATGTTATGTTAATATTTATAATCTTATTTATTTAAATGATTTATTAAAGAGGACAACAGTGCATCATTATTGTGTCATAAATAATTTAATTTATATGATGTCTAAAAATTATTAAAATAAATACCAAGATTTATTAAATCTATTTATATTTCCAACTAATATTTATAGTCAAAAAAATAACTTATATAACAACATGTAAAAATTAATTTACAAAGAGATATTTGTTTATGTCAGTTTTGTCTTTCCTTTAAATTAATAAATCTAAAGTGTCATTATCATTCGTAAGTGACTCTATGGGGCCCCAAAATCGACCCAAACATGTCCATGGTCGTAAATGACTCGAAAAATAAGGTTTGGACAAGTGTTATGGTAATTTTGAATTATTATAATATTCTTTCTACCTTAACTTACCTTATTTACCTTTAATCGCGGTAAATAAAAGTCAAAAGGTACTATTCACCAAAAATTATTTTCATCTTATTGAACAAAATATTACTTACTAATAACAATAATATATGTCAAATTTTCAAAATTCAATTCACAGAAGTGGTAAAATTTCATTTAAATGAAAAAGACGGTTTTTTAACTACTACTACGTGGTTTCACTATTCATCAAAATTGATGTTTTTCAGAAAAAATAAATAAAATTCAACCTAAGATTTATTTGATATTAAAATTTAAAAAATTATTTCTATTTTTCCAAATTCAAAACATAGAATTGGCATTAATTAATTTAAAATTAATTCCTTTTGTTAAAACAAATAGCGTGTTTTTAAGAAACAATAACTATCAAAAGATTGACTATTTTTTATGTCCAATTTCGAAGTGAAATTAATTTCAATAACCATAATTGGATGAAATGGTAAAAAAATATCATAATTAAACTTTTAAACCAATAAAAATGATAATATAACCATATAAATAAATTATATTAAAACGTAGTTTTGAATTTAAATACAATATTTTTCACAGTTCATAAAAAAATGAACAATATCGGGAAAATTCAAAAAATTTACACAAAGTAAATTTTGATGTCCCCATCCTAGAGAAGGATTTTATTTGTTCAAATTGAATGTATTAAAGTGACCAAATATTTATTTAAAGATGTTTTTCCATTAAAAGGAAGTAAATTGACCTTTTAATGGAAATTATGCTTAAAATTAAATTCATTCACATTTTAAGCCTCTAACTTTTATTGGATAAATGTAAATACATTTAACAGACATGTATAATCATATTGTATTAAGTTTTCTTCATTCCCACCAATACAACATCTAGGAGTTAACTACCATTTAATATAATATTATTATATTATTAGTGTGCAATGTAATATTTCAATGAAACTCATTGTTGCGTATCAGGAACGCTATCGAACATAGAAAACCTTTAAAAGTAAAATTGATATTTAATTCAAAAATATAAATAAGTATGAAAATATCTTATTCTTCATTTACATGGGAAGTTACATCCTTCCCCCTTTTGGAAATTCCTTCCTCACAATTTTTATTCACTTATCAAAATAAGTGGGGATATTTTTCCCTCATAGAATTTTCAAATTCCCACATTTCCTCTTCAAACATATGGTTTTCCCAAAAAAAAATACCTAGTGAATTACCTTATTCCGTAACACTTTCTCTATTCATTCAAGAATCTGAAATGGTTGTTCCTCATAAGAGATATTTTCATAAAACTGATATACCTCTAGACTCAAAACATGAGATGGATCTGGCATATACATTCTCAACATCAAAACATTAATAACATTGTGTTCTTGGGATAATCATGGAGGTAAAGACACTCTGTATGCAACTGATCTGGGTTTCTCCAAAATTTCATAAGGTCCAATGAACCACATACTCATCTTTCCATTCTTACCAAAACACATCACACATTTCCATGGAGAAAATTTCAGAAAGACATGATCACCTACCTCAAAAGAATGATCCTTCCTCCTGTTATTCGCATTTATTTTTTGTCTCCCCTGAGTTGTTCTCATGAGCGTCTGAATCAACTGAACTTTCTATGCCATCTCTTCTACCAATTCTGGTCCCATCATCTTCCTTTCACCTACTTCATTCCAAAAAGTGGGATTTCGACAATGCTTTCCATATAATTCCTCAAATGAAGCCATTTTTATACTGGATTGAAAACTGTTATTATATGACAATTCAACCAAAGAATGATGTTGATCGCAACATCCCTGATAATCCATTGAGGAAGCAAGTAGCATATCCTCCATGGTCTGAATTGTTCTTTCTGACTACCCATCTGATTGCGGATGAAATGTTTTACTAAAATTTAATTCAATACCCAATGAATTATGAAGGCCTTTACGAAACATTGACGTAAACCTGAGATCAAGATCAGATACAATGTAGATGGGAACTCCATGAAACCTGACTATCTCTTTAACAAACAACCAAGAAAGTTCTTCTAGGGACAAATTATCTCAAATAGGAAGGAAATGGGATGATTTTTTCAATCAATCATCTATGACCCAGATTGCATTTTTACCTCAAGATGTCTTAGGTAATCCCACAATGATGTACAATGATATATTTCCACATTTCCACTCTGGCACCAGTAAAGGTTGAAGCATTGTCACTCTGCTTTAACCTTCTGATAGTTCAAACACTTCCCAGTAAAATAAGCAATATATCTTTTCATTCCATCCCACTAGTAATATTCCCGAAGATCTATGTACATCTTAGTACTACTAGGATGAACTGAAAACGGGGAACTATAAGCTTCATATAACAACACAATCTTCAACTTTGAATCACCAGGGAACACATAATATCTTCCCAAACCTTAAAACACAATCATTATCAATGTGAAAATCAGGCAACGTACCCTTCTAAAGCAACTCTACTATTTTCTGCAACTCACTGTATTCTTTCTTCCCATGCTTTATTCTGTCTGATAGAGATGATCTCACCAACACCTGATACAAAATAGAAGAATTTCACGCACCATCAACTTCTATTCCAAAGCTCATCAAATCAAAAACCAAAGGATATCGTTCCAGACATAGTATGGTTAATGAACCATTACTTTTTTTACTCAATGCATCATCCACTTTATTAGCTTTTCCCGAATGGTAAAGTATCATGCGATCACAATCCTTGATTAATTCTGTCCATATCCTCTATCTCATGTGTTAATTATTTCTATGTGAATATATACTTTAAACTTTTGTGGTCAGTACATATTTCACATTTTACTCCATACAAATTATGCCTCTAAATTTTTAAAGCAAAAAAAACAGCATCTAATTTCAAATCTTGAGTAGGGTAATTTAACTCATGAGGTTCTAATCGAGGTAAAGCATAAGAAATTACCTGAGCATTCTATATAAGGACACAACCAAGTCCTTTAATGAAGAATCACTGTAGATAACAAACTCACCATTTCTGGATGGCAGTGCCAAAAGTGGAGCATTCACCATTCTTCTTTTCAATTCCTGAAAACAATCATCACATTCTTTTGTCCAGACAAACTTAACACCTTTCCGAGTTATCTTATTAATTGGACTAGATAACTGTGAAAAATTTACAACAAAACTCCAGTAATAACCTGAAAAACCATTCAAACTACGAATCTCGGTTATATTTGTGGGTCTTGGCCATTCTTCAACAATTTTTTTAGCAGGATCAAAAGTTATGCCATTCTTTTAAACAATGTGACCAAGGAATGAAATTTATTGTAACCAGAACTCACACTAGCAGAATTTCCCATAAAGTTAATTTTACCATTAGGTTTTCATGATTCCACTTAAATTAATTTCATGCTCCTGTTTACATTTAGAATAAACCAAAATATCATCAATAAAAACAAACAACATTTTTCACCTGAGTCAACTAAGCCATTGCTGAAAAAAATAGTTAAATTCTAATTCTGACCATTGCAGGATACTGATTTGGAAGGTCGTTTTCCTCTGTATTCTATCCCATAGTAGCTTCCATGTTCCTCTATAAAAAATAAATTCTTAACACAAAGATATCCAAGGGGAAGCAACATTGTAATATGAAAATACTATATCATTAACATATATTAATTTATGGATATTAATTTAACAATATCCTAACTCCTCAAGTTATCTAAACTGACTTTTGAAAAGATCTATAAGGACCTAGCCTTAAAATATTACATAATTTTGAATTAATAGAATAATTCACATTAGGGATCTTTTTAGGATTACCGTTTTAGAGAATTAAGACATAACTATTACATCTCAAAATATTACAATGTAGACACTTCTACACAGTTTCTATTATTTCATAAAATAAAAACTCTTGAAAAAAGAGTCATGTCTAGTCCCATGATTTAGACAATATGACTTTTCCTTGATCCCATCCTTGACCCTATTCAATTTTATGCCTGTGAAAACATTTCAATACTTGGGATGAGCATAAAAAGTTCATTAAGGGTTATAAAACAAAGAATGAATTTTTTTTTCATAAATACATACAAAACATAAACTCTTTTACAGACCTCATAAAAAATAATATTTATGAATAACACATAGAAGATATAATTCATAAAGGTAACTTGTGGCATCCATAACATACTTATATTGTAGCTATCAAAGCTACATAGGGTGTTACTTTGGATTACCCATCACAGTATGTTCCCGTAATCTCTTAGGAGAAACATTCTTGTTTACCTCCGTCACATTACCCAATGCATTGGAGAGCTATCTAGATCTCACCCGCCCTAGGATTATCACGTAACCACCCATATACGTAAACAATTTCCAAGAACCCTAACATAATCATGATAAATAATATAAGTATAACGGAAATATAACATTCCCACATAGTTATAACAATATATCATTTCAAGATAATGAAATAATAAATTCATTATCAAAATAATTTTAAATACCACAATATGTAAAAAGAGTATATCATATTTTTTTTCCTTTTAAAAACATTTCGTCTTGTTAAGGAATCCAATGATCAAATAATACTCGTGACTTTGGAAAGGTCATTGCTACCGCTTACGTTAAAAAACATTTTTTTTCGTTTAGTAAAAATCTTCATATAAAAATATTCCCTTTGAGTGAAATGAAAATTCAAAGGGGTTTATACACCATATAAAATACATTCATGTATAAAAGTAAATATGCTTCAATGAATGGAGATTGGGACGAAGTCCCTCAAAACGATCATTTTGTAAATAAAATAGATCACCTATGCGTATTCACTATAAGATCACATAAAGAAAGTATAAATACATGATAAGATATAAAAATTAATTTCTCACATAATCAAAGAACGACATAAATAAGAAAGATATGTTCAACCCAATGAATGGGAATTGGGTTAAGAAGTTCACTTACCTCATGTCTGACATGACCCATTCATTCTTTAATCTCCAGAATAATAAACTAAAGTTAATTTATACTTTATTAATATTCTTTTTCACATTTTTTATTCCTTTTATATCTCTTATTACCATTTTATGAACATTATGTAATCGTTTAAGTTAATAAAGATCATTTTGTGGACATTTGGTACTTGATTAATAAAGGAACACCTTATATTTACATGAGGCCCATGTGGTCAGTAGTCCATTATATCCAGAATGGTATTCATTATTTAGATATCATATAGATCATATATATCCTGTATATACATGTATTAATAATAGTAAAAAACATTTGGAGGAAAGAAATGAAATGCACCGTTCATGGAGACAGTAAGTTGTACGTACGCATGAACGCTACTTTCCTTTATATATATTATTTTTATAAAATTAAAATACAATGATACATAGGAATATTATAATTCCTGTATAATATCATATATAATATAATTAACTCTATCCTTTATATGTCCCACAGATGGAATTAACGGGTCATATCACATTGAGGGGGTGGTAGTCCGCACTTTATCAAAAGAAATTATAGTGTTAACCCATAATGGAAACCATAAAGGTATGCTTTAAAAGAAAAATACAGAAGAATAAAGAAACAAAAAAATAATATTTATCATATATATATATATATAGTTTCATATTAATAGCCACCATGATAGGAGGTAGGAGATAAATGAACAATCATCATCTCGTGAGGCGTTAGTTTACCATCCACAAAAACAGTATGTTTTTCACCCATTAGATGGAGGTGTCTGTAAGTGTAGTTCAAATACTTCTCATAAAAACATCCTAGTATATTGAGGATACTTTTGTTGTTATAAAATAAGAGAATAAAAAGAGTTTAGGGGTTTTAGAAGTAAAAAAAAGAAAAGAAGTTATGAGAAACCATTACCTTTAATTTGGGTTACTCTCTTAGGTATGAACCAAAATGGTTTGTTGAAGTGACTTATGCCTAAGGTCAGGCTTCTAGGTGTAATAGCAGGATGTAGGGAGATTAATTGGGTAGTGGGTGGATGAGACAAAATGATTGATAGGTGTGAGGAATTGGGTAGAAATGAGGACTTTTTATAATGTGGAGGAGGGGCTCTTTAGGAAAGTGTGAAAATATTATTTTAATATATAATTATACTCGGTTTATAAAGGTCCAAAAATCATTAGAGGAAAATATAAGATGACTCATGGTCGAAATAAAATCAAACAATCATAATTGGACAGGTTTTGGATGTTATTTTAATATTAATAATCTTATTTATTTAAATGATTTGTTAATGAGGTAAACATTGCATCATTATTGTGTCATAAATAATTTAATTTTTTAGAATTCTAAAAATTATAAAAAAATTATCATGATGTAGGAAATAATTTATCATTAAATTGAATATTTATAGTAAATAAAAATTACTTCTATAACACCATGAAATAATTAATTTACAAATAGATATTTGTTTATGTCATTTTTGTCTTTACTTTAAATTAATTAATCTAATGTGTCATTTTCATTCATAAGTGGCTCCATGGGGTCCCAAAATCTCCCCAAATATGGCAATGGTCTTAAATGACTCATCCAATATGGTGTGAACAAGGTTTATGGTAATTATGAATTATTAAAATATTCATTTTACCTTTAATTTCCCGATTTCCCTTTAACTGCTGTAAATAAAAGTCAAAATTTACTATTCACAAAAAATTATTTTCATCTTATTGAACCAAATTTTACTTAATAATAAAAACCACATATTTCATATTTTTGAAATTCAATTCACAGAAGAGGTAAATTTTCATTTAAATGGAAATGTTTGTTTTTTTAACTACTACTACGTTGTTTCACTATTCATAAAAATTGAAGTTTTTCAGAAAAATACCAATAACTCAGCCAAATATTTATTTGATATTACAAATTCAAAAATGATGTCTATTTTTCCATATTCAAAAAATAGAGGTGGAATTATTTTATTTAAAATTATTTCACGTTGTTAAAACATATAGTGTGTTTTTAAGAAACAATAACTATCAAAAGATTGACACTTGTTTATGTCCAATTTCAATGTAAAATTAATTCCAGTGACCAAAATTGGATTAAATGGTAAAAATTTATTCTAATAACACTTTAAAACAAATTAAAAAGACATAATAACCATATAAATAAATTATATTAAAATGTAGTTTTGAATTAAAATACAGTATTTTTCACTATTCATTAAAAACTGAACTTTATCAAAAAATTCAAAAAATTTACACAAAGTAAATTTTGATATCTCTATTATAGAGAAGGATTCTATTTGTTCAAATAGAATGTATTAAATTGACAAAAACTATATTTAAAGAGGGTTCACTATTAAAAGGTAGTAAATCAACATTTTAATGTTAATTATGCTTAAAATTATATTCATTCATATTTTAAGCCTCTGAATTTTATTAAATAAATGTAAATACATTTAAAGAACATGTATAATAATATTGTAGTTAGTTTTTCTCATTCCCTATAATACTAAGGATAGGAGTTAACTTCCATTTAAAATAATAATATTATATTATTAGTGTGCAACGTAAGATTTCAAAGAAACATGTTGTTGCATATCAGGTACGCTATCGAACATAGCTACCCTTTAAAGTAAAATTGATATTTAATTAAAAAATATAAAAAATTATGAAAATCTATTATTCTTATTTTACCCGGGATGTTACAATGTAATACTTAAATTTATATGTGTTTTCATTTGTGAAAAAATTATGATATACTTGGCTTAAAATGTTGAATTATATTCCTCTAGGAAAGAATTTTTTATGCCTCTGGGTGAGAATTATATGTGCCTACGAGAAAGGATTTATTATGCCTATGGGAAATGATTGTTATGCCTACAAGATGGGTTCTTCTATTCTTTTAGGCAGGATGTTGAGTTGAATATCAAAATGAAATAACTTAGGACGAGTCTTCCTAGAAAAACAACAAGATTGGATTCAGTCTCACTTTACATGTTTAGATAGCCTTATGAGGTATATGTTGAGAATTATTTCAAGAGGGATTGATGGGATTAAGCCAGATCTCAAGACTCGTGTAACACAATTTATTTAAATGGTTGTTCTAAACATAATATATGAAAATGGACAACTGAGATAATGGTATTTTATACATAAAAAACATCATAGTTTATTACTTTTCCATTTTTTATGCAACTTGTTTAATATACTCATTAATAGAAAGGTATAGATCTCAGGTAGAATCCAACAAGGATTTATTTCTCACACCATGTTTGGGTGATGTTGTTTGAACCAAACAGATTATATTGTTGTAGGTGTTGAAAAGTGAATGTGCTCTTCTTCAAGTTCTTGGGGTGTTTTTTAGGATTCAGAGAGTAAGGGACTAAGATGAGGCCTGGTATTCTTTTTAGTTTCCTTATTTTATTTTGTTTTGGAAAAATTATTCTTTATTGTTTCAATGTACATGTTTATTCTACATTCTTAGAACATATGATATAATACGTCATCTTTTGTATGGAATCATACTTGGTTATTTATCTTATTAGTAATTTAATATTTATTTTAGTTGTATGTTGTCGACTACTTTCTAAATTTTATATTATTATTCATCTGTGTAACACTCTACCAATGTGGGAATAGTTTTCCCACTATCACAGATTTGGCCCTCACTGCTGTTCAGAAGCGCCTAGTATTTGGGGAAATGCGCTTGAGGCCATGTGGCCAGCTGGGTATGGGGAACCAGTTGTGTGTCACCAAGATATGAGACATTACATTATGATTTTGTAGATTATAGAAATAATTCTGTTGCTAAAGAGTTTTGAAATATGACTGTGATGTTAGTAGTTAGAAATATTTCATACATTCTAAAAAAATCAGAAGATTCATTAATTATGAATATGTTTTCACAAATCATAAAATCATTCATGATAATGGATTTTGTATAAATTTTGGAGAGGTTTAAATAATTCTCGAGTTGAAAAATGATATTTCCATCATATTGGGATTTTAATACAATGATTTTCATACCATGATTTTCATAAAATGATTTTCATACAAATATTTTCATACATAGAATTTCATACTAGAAAAAACGTACTGATATTTCTATACTTAAATTTTTAGACTAAAATTATTGTACTCGGATTTTCATATTGAGATTATCGTACTGTGAATATAATACAAGGAAAATCATAATGATATTTTCATACTCAAATACTTGTATTAATTTTCATACTAGGATTTTTGTTCCCGGAAATCATACTAATAGTTTCATATTGGGATTCTCATACTAATATCCACATATTAAGATTTCTATTTTGGGAAAAGCATACTTCGAATCTTGCACTCGTATTTTTACTTTGATTTTGATACTAGTATTTCCATATTGGGAAAATATTATAGATATTTTCTCACATGGATTTTTTTCAAAGGAAATTATACTGATGTATTCATAATAATGAATGTGTTCTGATAGAGAAAAATATCATAATGACTGAGAAAGAAATATATTATAATGAGTTTAAAAATAAATAGATAGTAATATGATTAGAAAGAAAAAGATTATAATGAGTTAAAAATTAAATTGTTCATAATAATGATTGGAATGAAATAGATGACAATGAGATGAGAAAGGTATACAGAGTTTAATAATGAAAAATTGAAATTAAATATTGTTTAAACCTTATAGAAAAATATGTATAAACGAATAAGTAAAAATTAATGTTTAATTGTGGGATATTTGCAGATTTTTGAAGTTTGAGGAAGTGGGGAGTGTGTTCATGTCTCCTAGTTTTGTTTTTCAAGTTGTATATAAATACTTACTCATATAATTTACTCATTTGAAAATTTCACACATGCGCAAAAGGTAGATCACTGTAGCGTTTTAAGTGAAAGTTCCCATATAATTGAATTATAATTGTATGTAGCATTGTATTAGTGATTGTGTTTTGAAGATTAAGAGTGAGTTAATCGTACTGAGGAAATCATATCAAGCATTAATGTATTTGGAAAATTGGATCCAATATTGTTTTATTCACATAATCAGATCTAACATTTTTGTATTCAAGAATTATCATCTAGAATAATTATTTTGAGAGAATTAGATCCAGTAAAATTGGTTTGATTGAATCAGATCCAGCATTACTGTATTAAGAAAATTGAATATAGAATTATTAGATTGATAAAATCAGATGCATCCAAATCAGACTAGTGATTTATACTAATAAATTGTAGAGCATATTAAAAAAAATCAATATTCTTATTTTAGGATCGATTTTTTATATGAAAACACATTAAACTGAAGGGAGTTAGTATAATAATTTTTATCAGGGTATTGAAGGTGTCTAAAGGTAGTATTCACAAGATGTATTCACTTCTTCATAATAGTGGATCTCCATAGACTATTAGGAGTGTATAAAGAAATAGTTTTGGTTCCCACATTAAGGACAAACTATTTAAATCATTTTTTCATTAAATTAATTAGTAATTTTGAATGTATGAGTACTGGATAAATTTTTATATGTAAATAAATCATAACATGTTTCGGGGTTATGTTTTGAAATTAATTGAATCATAAAAAAACAACTGATTCAACCCCCCTCTATTCCCAGTTATTATTCGATCTGTGGGAACATAGATTAGTATTAGAGTGAAGGTTCCGCTGATGAGTCCAAATCATTGACAATATCAAAATTTTCAATAGTATAATAAATCCTACCTTTTGTAGAAAATATTATTATGGTTGGAAAAATTGGATGACTCCTTATATCTTATCCCATGGCCTTGAATTTTTGGATGATACTATTATTGGTTTTCCACATACTATGAAATATGACCTTATGATGTTTAATGATAAGAGAAATATAAGATTTTTTTGGAACGATATAAATTCAATAATTATATACTTATTGGTGAATTTTTATCAGATGGTGATAGGTCTCAGAATATTAAAAATTATGTGGGGAATTATAGAAAGTCTTTTCTAGAAGAATAAAAAAACCAACAATGTAAAGCTACAAATATTTCATGGTATATATGAAGATAATTAAAGGAGAGATAAATAAATCATTGATGAATACATCATCATAGTGAATGAAATTATCTTCAAAATCATAGGATTCAATGATGTTTTAGAAGATTCTACAGTTTTCAATAACCTTATGAGAAAAATTCCAAAAATGTTTGATTCTAAAATTTATTCATTAGAAGAAAAAGATGATTTATCTCTTAATGAATAGCATAACTTCCTTATAACATATGAAATGTCGAATGATCCAATGTTTAAAAATAATATGAAATATGAAATGTATTTTTCTGCAATTAAAAGGTGTAAAATTCATGATATTGATGATGTTGATCTATGTGTCACCAAAGATAAAGAGGATGATGAGTTCAATAAAAATTTTGGTCTCTTATATCCAAAAATTCTCGAGGAGGAATAGAAATGTATGGAGGTAAAATTGATCTCATATGTTTTGATGGTGGTGGAATTAGACATTTTTAAGTGAATTTTCCATAGGTTATTCTTATATAATACATTTATTATTTTTTTTAAACCCTCAATGGAAGAAGTGGAACAAAAATGATAAAGATGAAAAATCATCGAATAATTACAAGAAAATTTTTAATGGAACAAAATATGTATGTTAAGTAACTAATATGAGTCAAACTCAGCATACATCAATTATTCTAAGGACAAAATTTCAGAACAATTAATAACCCTCATTGAAAATTTTGAAAAAACAAAATATTCCTCAGAGAGTGAATAATTGGGTAAAGATTCTTGTATATATTATTAGCTCTGAATAGTATTTGTTTCATGTCGTGAGGAAAAAAAATTTCACCTGAAGGGAATTAGATTAAAAATTAATTATTGTGAATATTTTTTTTGAATTAGTAAATGTCAAAAAGTAGAAGGACGAATATATTAATGAGGTTTTGAGTTAGAAGAATAGAAACAATAAACATTAAAATATGATTTAATATCCTTGTATGAAGTAGGATTATAAAGAAGAATAGGTTAACATTTTTCAATAAAAATAACTCCAGTCTATAAATATATTGTTGAAGATGAATTAAAACCTCATTAATGCTTCAGATATAAAATATGAGTCTTCTAAAGTTGATGAGAATGCTCAATATGATAATTTGGTGAAATTTTTTATGAACAAAAATAATGTTTCATCTGATTATTTTATCTTTTGAGGTTCCATAACATTTATTGTGAATGTTTTTTTGTATAAAGGATGTGATAATCCTATAAAATAAGCAAAATTAGAAAACACACTCAAAATAAAAGATGGTCCACATCCTGAGTTTTCTAGAGATGAAAAAAATATACTAACCTCAAAAAAAATTCAATAGAGAGAGATCATATTTCAGTATAAAATAGAGATTTAATGGTTCATTCTGGTGTTGTGGAATCTATAGAAATGGGGCTTATAGTTTGTGGCACAATAAATCCTTACATGGTTAAAGTATTGAGAAATGATGAAGAAATTATGAGTATTAGGAGAAACATTCCAAACATAAAAAATGTTCAAAAATAGAATTCTAAAAATTTTATAAACATGAAAATTGGAGATCAACTTTAACAACTAGAGGAATATTTTTAAAATATGTTATCACTTATTTAATCATGCTGGAAAATGTATGACACTCCTTCTAGAATATTTTTCTTATAATAGAAAAAAAGAAGTTGAAAAGAAGAATGTTTAGGAGACAGGTTTTATTGTTCATAAAACATTAGAAGAAACTAAAAATGAACAATCAATGGATACATGATAGTGGTTGTTTTCCAGATTTTACAGGTGATAAAAAAAATATTGAAACAGTTTGACAACCACGATGGAGGACCAGTTTCCTTAGGTAATGATAGTTCCTCCAAAATCAGATGAATCCGAATGGATGAGATTGATGCTGAAAAGTTTGACTAAAATGAAATTGCATTTTTTTATGGGCTAAAACATAACATATTTAGTATATTTCAGCACTATGATGATGTAAAATGATATTTTTTTATAATATATTTCTCTATTATCAGATGTATGATAGATGGAATTGTTATATAAAAATGAATATTAACCAGTGGGGATCTCATCCAAATATAAGATCTCAATAAGTCATGTTATTTGAGTGTGAATGATTAAGAAAATTGTGGCACTGAATTCTTTCTCAAATTAAACAGAAAATATTGATAAATCATTCTAATGTGGATTTCATTCAAAAAATTCAATTATTGAAATGACTATAATTATATTTTTGTGTAACTTGTAAAAATAGAATATAACTAAAAAAAGTAATAAATGATTTGATATTAAATCTTTTATACCACATGAGATTATTCATTCTGATTTATATGGTCTGATGAGAAATCAATAAACAAGTGGATATTTTTACATTACAACTGCTATTGAATTTCAAGACCCATCCCTTGGGGCCCATGTCGTGACATCCCCAAGCCCACCTTCAATAATTCAAGGGTTGGTAACGGACGTTTAGTAGGCATATCCCACAAGTGGGGGAAATTTACTATGTACCTTGTACACACACTCCCATCTCCAAGAAAAAGTGTTGAAACCACATACATTGAGTAGACATGCTTGAATACTATTTAGAAAATTGGCATAGAGTAGACTATGGAAACTAAAAGTAATGGGGTCTATTATACAAGACCAATAAGATAAATGTATGATCTCCTGGAATCTATCTTCTGATAATCGTACTTGAAGGATTGGTACAGAAGCTATCTAAAGTTATTGAAGTGCACCTCGTCTGTCGGGCCACCCTCAATGTACATCCTGTTTCCGACCAATGAATTCTCTCTTCAATGTTTTCGGTATTCTACAAAAGACACGACACAAGTAGGGAAAACCTATGAATGGGTGAGTAAAACCATACTCAATAGGGACACCAAACCACAATGGTATACACCAAAGAAATACACCAAGTAATCTACCAAAGAGTTACATTAAGTTTAGCCTCTATAAAGTACCATCAAGAGAGTAACTAGAGTCATCTCATGCCAATATACATATATGACATATATATACAAATAATGTTCAATAATATTCTAAATACAAGGAGACACACAGTAGATCTTAATTGGAGACACACTCCACATAAGTGCAGAAGACAGACTCTATAAGATGAAAAAATCATGTAGGCATAGGAGACACAATTCATAAGATACACAATCTTTGTGGGTGTAGGATAAACACATTGTGAGGTAATAGTAAACATAATATTTGTTGGAAAAAGATAAACACTGCGATGGATACACACTCCAGAGAATACACACTTCAAGTAAGTCATATCCAGCCTCTAGATCTCTCTCTTAGTGCACTCGTTCGAGGAGCACCTACACCTCGAGCCAAAATGGTCAAAGAAAAACCCCCCAAAACACTCATAGATTATATCAAAATGAATATGTCGCCACAAGGGTCCTAATACCAGAAATGGCTCATCAGAAGGATATATGGTTTGAATGTTACAATCATTTTAGTGAAAAGGGGTGGGTTAGGTCCAACTCCGGTCCGACCCGATCGGACCGACCACACCCAACCAGGACCCCATCCACAAAACCTATCAGTTTGATTCATATCAATAGTATTGGGTTCTATTATCATGCTTGGATCACTCAAGAATGCATGTTGGGCCTTCCCAAACATGGAAGCTGTTACATCCCCATCTCGTCAACATGGTCGACCACCACGTGACTTGGCATACAGATGTTTCCGTGGGATCCCATCGTGGTCCTGTGGGATCACATCCTCCCAACAAGTCACACAAACTCTCACTATATCTTGGTAGCATTTTCCCTATCACTGGACCTAGTTTCTATCCACGGACGTGCACTGCAGACCCCTTATACCAGCGGGGTCCCGTTGGATTGTGCCCATCGATGCTGCCCTACCAGTGAGTCATACCACCATGCACCACCGCTGATGCCATCCTCCGGAGGGATCTACACCATGGACCTATTCGACTCTTCTAGTTCCCCATTTTATAAAATTAGGGAACCCTCACGATCCATGGGTCACTTTCTTCAGTGATGCGGGATATAAATCATCTTGTCTTCCCTTTGGGGTTCGACCACGTTTAGAGCCTCCCAGCAAAGCCCAATGCGACTAAATGAGTCCATTAGTGAAGAATGCTAAAAACAAAGAAGTATAAAACACCTTGAGAACCTAAAGAACTAATTTCAGACTTTATTGTTTTGTAATTCTATCATCCTCTTAGAAGGGGGGAAAAGGACAACCAGTAAAGTATATTCCCATTAAAACCCATATTCTAAACATCTCTCTTCAATGATTGAACTGCTGATCAACATGTTCATGGTTTGGTCTGCATTCATCATTGAAAACAATAATGAGAAAATAATTAAAAATACAACCCCTACCTAGGTTTCGGTCACTCACTAAAAAAGATCGATTGTTGATTCATCTTCATTGGCAAGTTCCTTCAAATAAGAATTCTTGTTGTTGCTGGCGATCCATTGTTCGTTATCATTCGTCATTTTCTAATTTAGTGGTTCCACCAACGACTAGTCCTTGGAGGATAAAAGGAATTTAATGGTTACGTTTTTACCCTAAATTCCTATTTAATTATAGAGAATATAAAACAAATATAATCATCATTGGGTTGCAGTATCCCCATGTTGTTCAATTAAGAATTGAAACAGTCTAACTTATCGTTGCGTCAAAATGTCACGATGATGTTGTGAAATGTTAAAAGAAAAAAAAATAAACTTTTTATCTATTTTTATTCTTCTTTAAAAACCTACAAAAAATATTTCCACAGTCAAACCACGCCGGTTGATGTTATGCCCCACCTAAGGTAAAATTAGTGCTCTGATCATAATGGCACTCTCATATTTTTTACTAGGCACCGAGATAGAAATTACTAAAACTGTGCACACAGTATATTTTTAGTTAACATAGAAATTATTTCAAATTTTTTTTCTAAGAACCCCATTCCTTATAATCTCATTCCATCCCAGTGCCTGGTCTCTAAAAAATCACATATAAGAATAAAAAAAATACTTTGAAATTCAGGAATATTAAATTTACTCCAACTTAGGGATTTATGTTCTTAAAGTCCAAAAATAATGGCTACAAAATAAAAGTTTATACTGAAAACGATTTTGATCCTCTTGCTCCCAAGTACTCTATTGGAGATTTCGTTGCAACCACAAGATGCGCACCAGACGAGTCAACCATCCAGGAAGGATCCTCTCCTGTCAACCCTCAATCCCCACTGGGTACTCTGTGAAATCACCCCCATCATTAACTTCCAGATCACCACAGTCAATGATGTGTGATTGTTCATGCACATATCTCCTCATATGTGATGCATTGAAGATATTATGCACCCACTCTTACATTGGAGGAAGTTCCATTTAGTATGAAATCATTCTGCCTCTATGCAGTATCTGAATGGGTCTGACAAACATCGATGATAACACATTCCCCGTGCAAATTATTTGTATCCATCATCGAGGAGAGACCCAAAAGATCAAATTTTCTCCCTCATCAAACCCAAAGGGGCTCTATCTCCAATCAAAAAAGGGATTTTGATAGATCTGTGCATTTCTCATTCTCTCTGGGATTATATGTACCATCTCAGTGGTAGCCTTTACCAACTATGGGCCCACAAAAACCGACTCCCCAAGGTCCGTCCAGAATAGTGGTGACCAACATGGTTTCCCATATATCTCCTCGAACAGTTCTATACCATTGGTTGTGTTATATTTATTGTTATAATCAAACTCAGCCATAGTCAGGTGATCCTCCCAACTACGACCAATGTCAATGATGAAAGCACATAACATTTCCACTAAAATCTAGATGGTATCATCTATCTGGCCTCCTGTCTGTGTGAGGAACGATGTGCTCAAATGTAACTGAGTCCCAAACACCTCCTTTAATCCCTTCCAAAAAATGGAATGTAATTTATTTTTCATGATATGAGACTATCATATATTGGACTCCATGGAGTCAAACTATTACTTACACGTATAAGCATCCCAAGATCTCCAGTTAACTCTCTTCACAAAATGATAGGAAGTGGGTTGACATGGTGAGTCCATAAATGATCATCCAGATGGTATCTTGTCTACTAGATTTACACGCTAAACCCATAATGATGTCCATTAGTAGGCCATCCCACTTCCTCTCTCAAAACATGAGTTGTTGAATCATATCAGCTAGAACCTGGTTCTCTACCTTAACTCGATGACAATTGAGGAATCGAGAAAGAAACTCTTCCACCACCTGTTTGATCCTCATTCACTAGAACTAATGTTGGAGGTCTTGGTACATCATTGAAACACCTATATGGTCTGCAAAAGGGGATTTGTGAAACTCCATCCGTACCTATTCCCACAATTCCACTTGTATTATAGTGTACCCTATGAAAATGATTATGTGCTCACCAAAAATACAATATCCAGTATGGGATTTCCATATAAATAGAATAGCTTGTTGGGCCCCACATTCAATATCCCATAGATGATCCTCCGAGACTTGCTTTTAGAGGGATGGGGTGATAATAATTAACATAAGATAAACTGCTCCATCATCATCATCAAATGTTGTCTATAGCATGACTAACTACTCTAACACCTCACTTATCAACATCATGTTAGATCTCCAACATAGTGTGTCTACTACTATGTTCTCATTCCCAAGAGTATAGATGATCTCGAATTCACAATCCAAGAGAAACTCCATCAATTTCCTTTTCCACATGTTCAGATCCTTATAGAAGAATATATACATGAGGCTTTTGCCATCAGAGTATATTAAAAACCATTCCCTTATTAATTAATGTCTATATATATTCAACAAAATGAATACAGATACTAGCTCAATGTCATATATCATATAGTTATGCTCATGCTGCCTCACCTATCGTGAGATGTATGAAATCACCTCTTTCCCCTACAGCAGTACACATACTATTATGGTCCATGATGCATCATAGAAAACTATGCACTTGATGACCTCCTCTGGAAGTCTCAAGATAAGAGTACTTGTTAACATTTCCTCAACTCGTGAAAGCACTGATGTAACTTCTTTGTCATCCTAAAGGGATTCCTCTTCCATGTGAAAGCCTTAAAGGGTATTGCTACCTTGGAAATGTTTGGCACAATCCTCCGATAATACCTTTCCAAACCCAAGAAACTCCTCGCCTCGGTCATGCTCTTTGGCGGATCCCATACAACCACCACCTCTACCATTGTCGGATCCACTACATCTTTATCCTAGGAAATGATGTTTCCAAGAAGGTGGACCTCTAGAATCTTGAACTGAAACATTGAAAGCATCTCAAATAGCTAGTTCTAAAAGAGTGTGTCCAGAAATATCCTCATGTGTATCATGTGCCTCTCCTTAGAGGCTGAATACACCATTATGTCATCAAGTAAGACCACAATGAACTGGTTTAGGTAAGTCTCGATGATCATGTTCATGAGTCCCATTAACATTTATGAGGAGTCAGTTATTGCAAATTGAATCAACATGTTCATGATGTGTCCATATAGAAATCTAAATTTTATATTCGGTACATACTCATCCCCTACACAAAGCTGGTGATAGCCATTTCAAATGTCATTCTTCGAGAACCACCTCTATCCATTCAGCTGATCGATGGGGTCATCAATTATCAGTTTTGGATACATGTTTTTCATGGTCACCTGATTTTGGTGTACGAATCCTAAACACATCCTCATTCTCCTATCTTATTTCCTAGAAAATAAAATTGTGGATTCCCACAGTGAAACATTGTATCCCACAATGGAATTTCTCTACAAGACCTCAAACTCTACCCACAACCATTGAAACTCTTCTTGAGCCATCTGATATGAAGGCATTGATTACAATGCCATATCGGAGTACAAATCAATACAGATAACAACATCTCTATGGGGGCGTAATCTGGGGAAATCATTAGGAAATTCATTCTTTTAATCCTCCTCCATTATAGGATACTTATGACACTCATCATCTACCACACCGAGGGTGAGATAGGACAACTGATAAGTAATCGAATGAACCATCCTCTGAGAAAGTCCATATTATTCATATTGTGTTATTTTTTTGTTTCTAAAGGAAAACCTGGTTCAATATCCCTAGAAACACTGCACACTGATCCAAAAAATCAATCTAGGCAAGGACATATGATAGTCGGTCCCAACCCAGATGGACATCGTAAGACCTCGATGCCGATACGAAGACATATCAACCAAATCTCTCACCACCAAGTGTAATATCACACTGCCAACAATAGTGTGGGATCATATAATCCCCTCTTGTACGAGTCTCCAAATGTAAGGATCGAGCCAATTTCTCCACAGTAATCTATGGGCTCCGAACAATATTCATGAGAAGGAAGGAGTGATGGGCACATGTGTCTATATGAATTACAACTAGGGTGATGAAGAAATAGATCGTACTTCTAATCATCTATGGACAAACAGGGTCATAAGACTCCATCTCTTGGATCTAGGCTCACGCTGTCCCTGAGCTCCCTATGCTCGGGGTGGTCCACCTAGGGGTGGAGGTGGTAATAACTTGAACATCCACCCACCTCCTATTTTTATCCTCCTCATGTTCCACATATTACACCTAGAGGACCACCTTTTTCATACCTACTTTGATGCCTCAACATTCCCTTGAACATCTGCTGATCAGTCGTATAGTCGGTTTGACAATCTCTAGCTATATGTCCTCGACTGTCGAACGAGTATCACAACCTCTCAATTAGTTGACATGTTCTACCCTGGAATCCCCAAAGTTCCAACCATGAATCTTGGGGTTGTTCCCAAGACTATTTGGTCCTCTTGGATTCTTGTGTCAACTATCAGCTACCTACTACCGAAGACTATGGTACCTAACGCCCAGTGGCCACCCCCAGCATTTGTGCTGACTCTACTAGAAATCTCTCTACTAGAAAATGTAACTACAACACCCCATTAGGTTTCATAATGATTAGGGATATCGTTGAAACACTAATATAACTTTGAAGACACTACTTCATGGTCTAGGCCCTAAATAATGAGTCCTTCACTTTGTCTGTGGACTATCAAGAACGATCTTTGAAGCTCGTTGAGTACTCCATTCCTATCAGAAAACCATGTTGTAGGTGTAGTAGTTCATGTATATGCACATAGCATAACATCAACAGAATGAACTCCACTCTAGATAGGTTATAAAATACTATCTATGAAAGGGTTTCTACCTCTTGCGTCTCGGTCATCAAGATCCACGATCTCACCACCAAGCCGTGAAGAATGTTTCCAGCTAGAACCTCTATATGGTCGAGAGGTGACCTCACTAAGAAAAAATATATATAACCACCTCCATAGAGTGCTCAGATACCAGAGGATCTATATCAACCTTGAACATGGGGGGTCACTATCTCTAAACTCATGAAATGAAGTAAGCCTATATTTATCATATACTGGTAACACTAGTAGGAACTGATACTATATGAGTGGTGGTATTGCAGGTACCCCACTAAGAGGTGCCATCTATGGAAATGGCCCATTTACCAATTCCTCATCACTCTGCTGACCATCCTCATGGTCCATCCCTAGAATTCTAGATTGCTGCCTAAGTGGAAGATTCTTGAAATAGAACAATACCTACCAAGATCAAAATATTTTACCTTGTGATCTCACTCTTACTCATGAAAGACCAGGGAAGAAACTCGATTCATATTTGATTCATGCCACCAGTGTTTTGATGTACCAAGTCAAAAATAAAAAAAAGTGTCCTAATGTATGAATATGTCAGCCGCTGCACCAACACTGGACTCTCGGGCCAGTAATACGAACTCGAAACACATAACATTGGATCCTCATAACATATTCACAAACTCTTGGTCCATAAGATAGAACCATTATGGGCTTCAATACCACTCTATCATAACCCACCCCCCATGGCCCATGTCGTGACTACACTAATTCTGCCTCCCACAATCTAGGGACTGGTGAATATCACTAACCTGTCATATCCTTCAAGTGGGAGGAATTTTACCAAGTATATGTACACACACCCATATCCACCAAAAAGTGTTGAAACCAAAAACACTCAGCAAACATGCATGTATAATACTATGAAAAACAACACAGAGTAAACAATATAAACTAAATGTAAAGGGGGCTAGTATACAAGTCCAAAAAAATAAATGTACAAGTCCCTACAATCCATCTGCCAAAAACAATACTTGAAGTGTGGGTACCGAAGTTGCGGAAGTCGTTCAATTTAACATCATCTGCTGGGAATCCCACTAAGTGCCACCGTGTCCAGCTAACTAAGGACCCCGTCAAAGAAATAAATCATTTGAACAAGATAATAAAACATATGGACGAAGCTTGTTTAGGAGTAACTGAAACCAAAATCAGTATAGATCCCAAACCACAATGGCATACCACAATGAATTAAATGAAGTAGACTACCAATGAGGTACCTGATGTGTAGCATTTTAGAAGTACAATAGAGGGAGTCACTAGAGTTATCTCACACCAGTATATGTATAAGAAATAAATATACAAATAATGTATAGGAATATAAAAAATATAAGGATACACACTCTGTGACATTATTAAAGACACAATCAACATTGTTTCAGGAGTCACACTTCGTGTAAGTGCAGAAGACACACTCAATAGGAGACAAACTCAGTGTGGGTGTAGATGACACAATCTAGAGAAGAAACGCTCCGTGTGGGTGTAAAATATACAGTGTGTAAGACACACACTCCATGTGGGAATCATATTTACACTCTATTGGATACACACTCTGTAGGAGACCCGCTTTGTGTATGTCATATCTAGCCACATGATTCTGCTCTTAGCATGGTTGTTACGGGAGAACCTACTACTCAAGACAAATAGGTCATACACCAACCACCATTAAAACTCTAGTAGAGTATCTAAAAAAGGACTCCTTTTTGTGAGGGTCCCAACACAGAGAACATATGTTAAAATATCCATACAGTTTGATAGTTACATGAAATTTATTGAGAAGGGGACAGATGGGTCTAGGTCTAGTCCTACATGAATCTATGGGTCTTTCCGGCTCGCTGGACCCATCCAATTAAGCTGGACCGACCCATTATACTACCCAGGCATGCCTTCTCGAGCCCGGACCACTCGAGTAGGCTAGATCATTCCTCCTGGACATGACGATTTCCACATCCCCTCCTGGTCAACGCGGACAGTCGTCATGTGACAAGAACTATGATGGGTTCTACGGAGTCCCGATGTGTTTCGGTTGTTGCTGGAAGCCCTGGTCACCATACATCGCCATGCACCGCATTCCTCTTACCCTAGGTATGGTCCTTCTAGACCATGCCCATCGTCACTCCCATGCACCACCACTGGCGAGCTCTGCTCTGTGGACAACCTTGTCTCCTCTGGCGACTCATTTTTTGAGACAGGGACTCCTTTGCGATCCTGAGGTTTCTGTCTTCCTTAAAAAGGTATCTAAATCATATTTTTGTTTCTTTGGGGGTCCATCCATGTTTGAAACCTCCTATAGAATCAATACTTTTCTACATAGTCCTAGATGTGATGAATGTAAAAATGGGGTAGAAGAAAACACCGATAACACCCGAAGAACGAACGTTTTCCTTTTTCCTGTCAACATTCATTTTCCCCAAATAAATGAGGGGATAAACAAGAAGGATAACCACCAACAATTAATATATTTAAAACCAACATTCTAACCATCCCACAATAATTATGGAACCATAAATCAACTTTTTTGTGGGTTAGACTGTGTTCGTTGTTGAAAACAATATTGGGGAAATAATTCAAAATAAAAACACTTCCCAGGTTTGGATGACTCGTTGATGAATGTTTATCATTGTGTCATCATCACTAAATATATCCTTTGAAGAGAAGACCATGTTTTCATTGCAGATATATTGTTCTTCACTGTTCAACATCCACCAATAGGAGGGTTCTACCAACATATTTTTCCCAGAGGTTAGATGGAATTACAATGTTAAAAATTAACCCCAAATTACTATTTCATTAAGGATAATGGAAGATAGGGACACTCATAGTTGTGTTGTAACATCGCCTCATTGTTCAATTAATATCGGAACGGGATCCCATGACATAGTGTTTGTGGGTCATTATGCCACTGAATAATAATAAAAAAACGAATAATAAATAATTACATTATTTTTTTATTATTCTTCAAAAATGTCAAAAAAAAATTTACATAGTCAACATGAACTGGTCGATGTTAGGCCCCACTTATGTTATTCTCACAATATTGAACTTAACCGTGATCTCATATTTTTGATCTAGGCTCATGTATAGATGTTAGTAAAACTGCACACATGTGCTATTTTTAATACACATAAGAATTAGTTCAAACATATATTTTGGGATCCCAGATCCTCAGAATTGTCTGCCATCTCAAAACATCATCTCAAAATAATCCAATATAAGTTTAAAAATATTTACATGGAAAATCCAGTAAATTACAATGACTAATTCACTTAGATGAAAAACATCATGTTTATGAAGAACAGTTCATAGGTCACTGAAATGTTCAAATTATTCAAAAAATTTGTTGAGAATTAAATTGGGGAATCTGTAAAATTGATGAGAACCTATAATGGTACTGAATTCCCAAACAACAGTTTTGAAATGTATCTAAGAAATCATGGTATCAAACATCAGTATAGCGCTCCCTATAGTTTACAACAAAATTGATCAGCAGAAAGAATGAATAGAATATTGGATGATATGGGAAAAAGTATGATACCAGAATAAAAAAAATTCAATATTCTATTGGATATAAGATACTAGTTATATTGTAAATGTTAAAAATAGATTCTTGTTGAGACCAGAAACTAACATGAATTCTTATTAAAAAAAGTATAACAAAAACAATTCATTGAAATTCTTAATTTTTTTAGATGTCTATGTGTTCTAAAAATCAACAATTCTGATTGGGGAATGTTTTATGAAAATGATATGGGAAGAAAATATATGTGTAATTCAAATAATGTGTTAAGTTAAAGAATTTGGAATTTATTTACAGAACATAGTAGAATCATAAGATGGGAAGGTAATTTAATGTAATATATTCTTAAAAAATGTTCGGGAAAATATTGTGGAGGATAAATAAAAGATTTTCAATAATGGTTAATGTAATTAAAAACATCCTTATCATGACATAGAATATTCGTGTGATGAAGAAATTTTATCTGTGAAAAAAGTTTAAAATTTACAACCTTAAAAAATTTTAAATCTAAAAACATTTTTTAGAATCATAAGGCTCCGGTTTAGACATGAAAAATGTTGATATTAGATATTGAAACATCACATATCTCAAATGTTGAACCATAATAAATTTGTTATGATATTCAACATAATTAATGTATAGATTATATAAATAAAGAGTTAAATTATTTTGAGAACAATGAAACAAGGAAACTTGTTTCAAGGCCAAAACATAAGAATGTTATCACGACTAAGTAGTATTGTAGAAAAAATATAAATTAACATAGGGAAGTTTTAAGAAAAAATGAACAACTTGTTCATAATGGCTATGTACAGGTGGAAGGTGTGGATTTTAAAGAATCATTTTCCCCAGTATCAAGATTAGAAACTATTTGAATATTTCTTTCAGTTGAATCACATAAAAATTAAAATGTTTATCATATGGATGTTGTTACAATAGGGCCCTAGTGACAGCACATACACCCTACCATAACATGTCAATCGGGTACTATCCCTCCAGGTATCACTAGTTTCCCCGCAAACACGTGGTTCCAACCATGGGGCCCACCAACATGCCCAAATGAGTCATCTATCTAATTACTATCCCAACAGGCCAACAAATGTCCTTTTATGTGTTTTTTTCCTCACTCACACACACCCTGAGAAACTTCCCAGAAGGTCACCCATCCAGATCACTACTCCAGGCTAAACATGCTTAACTGTGGAGTTCTAATCAGGTAGGCTCCTGAAAAGGAACATGAACCTTGTAGACATGAGTCATATCATTTAGTCAATTAACCCATTATCATTTTGGGGTGTTACATTTACCCTTTAGGGCACAATGTCTTCATTATGGACTGTACATATCAACACAGGTAGTGTACCAAACATAATGCTGGGTACCAAAAATGATTTGAAATGTAACAAATGGGTACTAGTGACTGCACAGACACCCCGCCATAACATTATCGTCATGTCCTGGCCCTCAAGGTTCCACCAGTTTCCCAACAGACACCTGGTCCCCACCATGGGTCAAACCCACATTCCCAAATAAGTCATCTGACAAATTACTATCTCTATAGACCAAAACATGTCCATTCTATTGTTCTTTTTCCTCACCCACACACACTATAAAAAACATCCCGCAAGGTCAACCATCATGATCACTAATCCAGGCCAAACACCTTTAACTGTGGAGTTCTAATCAGGTAGTTTTCTAAAAAGGAAGATGGACCTTATTGAAATGAGTCATATCATTTAGTGATTTTACCCTTTATCATTTTGGGGTGTTATAGATGTAATGTCATATTTCATAAACGGTGAGATTGATGAAGAAATTTACATTGGAAAACCTTATGTGTTTCAACTTTATGGGGATAAATAAAATGTTTTATGATAATAAAACCTTTGAATGGGATGAAAAAAGATCCAATATATTGGTATTATAAAACTTATTTTTTTTGAGAATTTTGAAATTTTCTAAAGGAAGTGTTGATAAAAACATAGATATGAATAATTTTGACTCTAGATCTATTATTGTTATTCTTTAAGTAGATGATATTTCTTTCTATCGATATAGAAGTTGTTTGTAAAATAGTTTTTTAGGAAATAAAGATGAATTTTTAATATTCAATATCCATGGAATTAACATTATTTAATTAAAAGTTAAAAAATGAAAATTATTTTTTACTATATCATGAAATGTATGCAAGGGAATTGTCAAAAAAAATTGCGATGTAAGAATCCAAAGAAGTTTCAGCTTTTACTCAGTGAGAACAAAGATCACTAAAGATAAATCTGGAATAAGTGAAAATTTGGAACACATTTGGAAGGTGATAAGAAGTCATGTATACCTTAAATCATCACGTAAAAATATTTTTTATTTCATTTCTTTTTCTACCATTTATTAATGTAATATGATAAAATCACATATGTAGGAAGAAAAGTGAATTTAGAGGTATGTCAATGGAAAAACATAACATGGATCATTATACAAAATAAACACTAAAACGATGTTTCATGGTCATATTGATATCTATTGGGATGATTGTTGAAATGATTGAATATCAACCTCATGAGGAACATTCTTTTTGGATGAATGTGGTGTGATATTTAATAGTAAGAAAGAATGTTTAGTATCTATGTGAATAAATGAATATGAATGTGTTATAGTCACTAATGATTGTAAGCAAATGACAGGGATGAATGTTCTGTTCTAAGAAATAAATATAAATTTTTCTAAACCATTGATGATATTTTGAGATAATCAAAGTGAAATTGATCTTTCCAAGATTTCTATCCAATATTCAAGATCAAAACACATTGTCATGATGTTAAATTTATAAAAGAGAAAGTTTAAGCTGGAGATATTTTTCTAGAACACATTTCATGAATGTATCTAATTTTATATATCATTAAAAAATACATTCTGAAAAACGGTTTATGGAATTGAGGTTAAATATAAAGTTTAGCCTCCTCCCATGTTCTCAAAACCCATAAAATTTAATCGACCACAGTGTTTTGGATTATTTTGATCATGTGGGAGAGAAAGAAACATTTTTTCGTTGTAAGAAGATTTACTTATATTTTCTTCATGTATATGAAGAAATGGTTAAAATTAATTTGCAGAGAGAGATAAAGTGTGAAAAAATAATGGGGGATTGAAAAATAACATGTGGAAAGAAAGAATATAAGAGAGATAAATAACATGTAAAAAGGGAAGTGAATAGATTTTATACATACATGTTCACAAAACATTCTTTCCACCGAGGGATGTAATTCCTTCAAAACTATTACATTATATATTAGTGTCATGTCATGATACACTATTTTTAGAAATGATATTTTTTTGATAAAATTCATAATTTAATATGTGATAATTTATGAGAGTTTAGAAATTGTTAATAAGGGTTTTCCGAAAAGCCAAATGGGGTTTTGATGAACTATTGCGATAAATTGTTTCACAATGATTTTGTATTTTTTTACAAATATACTTTATATTTTAGAGTGTTTTATGTTTTTCAGGAATCGAACCCAGTCCATCATAACAAGTTTCCTTTACAGACATAGGTTTTCATATTTTTTTTCAATTACTATACTAGAAATAGATGCATTCAACAAGATATAGCTTTTTATCCGAAGATTTATCATATTCTAGTCCATCAACATTACATTGAAAATAATCAGATTTAAGAGAATTAGATGAAGAATTTTTTGTTTGTTGGATGTTTTTCTTTTCTATATTTAGAAAAATAATGATGATTATATGTAAAAAAAATAATTTTTTGAGTCTACAAGAAATTTTTTTTGACTAGTTTTGAATGAATATTGTGAATTAATTATTTATCAGGTTTTCATACTTTCTAAATAAAATCAGATGATGTTTTTATGATCAATAAGTTCTCACATATCTTGATTACATTCATGATAAAACATTTTTAATAAATGGTTGAGAGGTTTTATGAAATTCAGTGTTTCAAAATGAGATTTCTATAGTACGAGTATTTTCGGACAATGTTTTATGTACTGGGATTATCATAATTAGATTTTTATACTTCAATTTTCATACTATGTTATTCTTAATATGATTTCTGCAATAATATTTTTATAATAACATTTTCTTTCTAGTATTATCATACTCGGAAAATCATACTAATATTTTCATACATGGATTTTTGTACAGGGTAGATAGTACTGATATTTTACTAACCAGATTCTCGTATTGAGATTTTCGTTCTGATAATTTTGCAATTGGAAAATCATAAAGAGATTGTCAAACCGGGATTCTTGTACTGATAATTTTGTTCTAGGAATTTTATACTGGAAAAATCATTCACAGATTTTTGAACTCATTTTTTCAAATTGATATTCTCATACTCGTATTGTCATACTAGGAAAAACATATTGAGATTTTTATACTGATATTTTCATACTAAGGAAACCATAGAAAAGTATTAATAATAAATAATTTGTGCTGAGAAAGAAATTTTTTATAATTATTTGAGAAATAAATAGATTTTAATAAGATGATATATAATTATATCTTAATTATTTGAGAAATAAAAAGATCATAATGAGCAATGAAAGGAATATATAATAATGAAGCTAAGAATGAAATAGTTTACAATGAGATGAGAAAGGTATAAAGAGTTGAAGAATTCAAACATGAAATCCAAATTTTCATAAATCTCAGAGAAATATGTGGATAATTGAATAAGTCAAAATTGACATTGAAATTAAAGAGATTTTTGGTTTTTTTATATTTGATGATATGTGGAATGTTTTCATGTTTCTGTCTTTTTTTTTCAAAGTTGCCTATAAATAATTGCTCCAATCATTCTTCTATTTTAAAATTTCACACAAAGGTAAAAAGAAACAAACTAACAAACATTATGTGAATGTTCCCATCTAATTGAAGAGGAATTTTATTTAGAATTGTAGGATATTATGAGTTTTATAGATTGAGAGTGACTTCACCATTCTAAATATATTGAATCCATCATTATCATATTCAAAAAATCAAATCCATCATTATATTATTTATATAGTCGGATATAGAATTATAATATTTAGTAAAGTGTATCTGGAATCTTTATTTTCAAATAATCTGACATAACAACATTATTTTGAGTGAATTGGATGTAGCACCATTATATTGTGAAAATTAGACACATAATTATCCTATTGAGAAAATCTTATTCAACAAAATTCGACTGATAATTCAGACTGAGAAATTGTAGATTCGATTCAAATAAATTATTATTATTTATTAGATAAATTTTTTATATGAATTTTTTTTAAACATAAGTATGTTAGTATAATCATTCCTATTGATATATAGATGGTGACTAATGGGAGTTGGCATAAGTTTTATTCACTTCTTCATAATATTAGAATTATGTAGACCCATGTGAGTGTTTATCTATAGGATGTAGTTTATCACAATGAGGCCAAATGATTTATAAAATATGCCCTTTACATTCTTTTCTACTTTTTCATGAATGATTTTTTAGTTAATGATGATAAGGAAATAAATCTTCATAGGTTTTAGGGGTAATTCTTTGAAAGGAATTGAAACTTATAAAAATTTAACAACTAATTAAACCACTCTCTCTATGGTTATTCGACCATTTGGAACTATAATTATAACAACCTAATGTACTGAAAAATGTATTATAAAAGAACAATTACCTAAAATGTCCCAAAGGATGCAAATCACCATGTTCATAGATCAATAGATAAAACCACCTCTATGTGGTGCTTTCTCCCTCCTCAGACATGGAAGGAGATAATCTAAATACACCCAAAGGAACTTGTATGGTATGAGCTCAAAATTCTAATAGGGTCTATCTATGTATTCCATAAGAGATGAAAACATTAAAATAATAAATATGAATTTACTTAATTTTAATCAACTGGGATGGCACTTCATAAGAATAATTAGAACAATTAATTCATTACATTTCAAAATATGGAAATACATTATGAAATGATTTAATTTTCAATTGATATAATATTTCTAAAATAATGGTTCTTTACTCAAATGGATTAAATGAGAATTTTTTATATGAAATTTTTTATATAAATAGTAGGTCATGAAAAAAGTATTTCAAAAAATTGTATATATTCATTTGAAATACAGACAATTGATCCACATGGTCATATTTCTAAAAGGCAGGACAATTGCAGGATATAGGGGAACCACAATCAAGGTGACACGACAACAGGTACATACATCCCTTTGAACATAATAAAAAGAGGACTCATCACCATCACCTAAGGGGTGTAATGTTCATATTGTGTTTTGAGATGCTTCAAATCATAAAGTTTCATCCAAAAAACACACTAACTACAAAACAATGATTGACTAATTATGTCAAGAAACCTTAAAATTCAATATAACCCATTCTCCATTTCAAATATACAAATTTTTTATTTAAAACCCATGTTAGGTTTTTAATAAAAAACATCCCTTTTACTGAGATAAGATCCTATGGTTTCGATCAAAACCATATTAAGCAATTTTCACAAATAGGTTTTTGAAATATATTCACCATGAAATTTCTCAATCCAATCTCACAAAATAAATTTAATAATTTAATGTTCCAAAAAATTCCATCCATTTGACAATAAACCCCTAATTCAATTGAATTGGTGGTTTTTAGATTTTTTCCATCAAATATATTTCCACAATGAAATTAAAATTTTTCATTGAATTTTTTTTTCATTTTCAATTAAAAAAATTTAAATTTCACTAATTTCTATACATGCATCCCAATTAATTGGAATTTTGGGGTTTTAAAATTTCATGCCACAAAGCCATGTTTAAAACTACAATTCATTGGAATTGGGTTTTACCAATGAAGAATTGAATGAAATATAATAGAAATAAAGTAAATATCATTTAATTCCTAAAATTAAATGTAAATAATGCAATTCATTGTTTACAGAAATTGGGAATCATAGTAGATCCAACAACATCTTGTTCAATTATTCATGAAACTAAAAACCATAATTCGGATTTTTTAGTGATGAATAACGGACACAAAAACTCAAAAACAAGGATAAAACCTACATTTATAATATAAAAAATAGGTTACACAATCAAAAAAAAATTTACGGGGATCCAAAGAACCCTATGGAGGATAAGAAAGATAGAGGTAGACTATGAACTGGAGGAGAAAATTGACCAAGAGAGGATCAACTACTGTTCTCTAATCCATGATATGATTCCATGAGGGATCAAAGGGGCCCAAAATGCTTAATGAGGAATCCAAGAATGGGAGAAACTAATTTTAGGTCATATTGGTCAATTGGGGGCCAATGAAGGGTGTAAAATAATTATAAATCAAAAATTGGAATATTTTAAAACCCATACACAATTTTTGTTGAGCATACCCACACTGTTAGGCCCAACCATGCATCCTGGCCATGTACATATTTTAATGGGCCACACAGTTTTCCATAGAGGGAATAGAGTTGGAAAATCTATTCACCAACCCTAAAAACCCCATTTCTCGTATATGAAGGGTTTGGATTGAGATGTAGCACAATTTTGGAAAACCATGAGCCAACCGAGACAAGATCATAAATTTCCATTGTTTTCAAAATTTTACCTGATTCAACCCTAACAAAACCCAATCAATGCCTGATTAAAAAGAGTGTTTTATGAATACCTAAAAACGATTAACTCACATTACACATAAACTGCATTAAAATATAATTATATTTATTATAATTTTATAAATAAACCATATACATTCTCATATTATCATATGTGGTCCAAATAAAAAATTTCAACACTCTTTTATTAATAATTTTATATTAACATTATCGTTGAAGGTGTTAGCTGCATGATTTCTCATGTATGTTTTTTTATATTTATGGTCTCTTAATTGTGTGCATGGATTTATCATCTTGAGACTATTAGTCCTAATATAAATTTCATATGATTTCTGTGATTATATATATGGAACTATCCATAAAATTTGGAGATATAAAATGATTTACAGTATACTTTTTAAATGTAGTTTGTAAATACGCATTGATTTTGTTCCCATTTTCTAATGATGTTATGTAAACAAAGATAAATAAATTTTTATCATTGTTTAAAATAAATTTCGGAATAAATATAAATTATAATTATAAATCCATCATTATAAATATTCATGTGACTCTATGATGGAAAATGAATGTCATCTCTTGGTGGATGTTGCGGTCTACACCATTGCAAGAACATTAGATTTATTTCCCATTTGATTGAAAGGAGATGGAAAATGGTTGTCCCATATTAATAATATAACATTAGTATAATAATTAAAATTGATTAATTATTTTAGTATGTATAAAAAAGACATTTTGAATGTATAGGCAGAATAAAACATGAAAGAGTCGGTATTGATGATTACCACTTCTTTAAGAGTCTGACAATGGATTACATATACATAATTGTTCGGGTGGAATTAATGAAATTCCAAGAGATTAGGAACAATTTATATGAATATATTATGGAATTAGGGTATGTATTTTCTGATATATATGGTATATATATTTTGAATAGTGGAAGATAAGATGTTGCATTTTATAAGTGACGAGAGAACACACTTGGTATTAATTAGAGGATTTATATTAAATTAATGTTTTCTTATATATAATTCATCCAAAGAATCATGTATTCATAAATAAATATGATAATGTTGAAATATCATCATAAAGAATATTCTTTTGGTGAATGTTTTTACATTTTAATTATCGATTACCTTGTCTTTAACACTTTTTATCCAAAAACACTATAACACAATTTTTAGCCATTATCAGTCATAGATATACCTCTATGAGAATGAGTTGACCATAAATGGCCCATAATAAATATTTAAGACAATTTAACATTCTACCTTTCTTCTAGAAATATATTTTGTTTTTTAATTATTAAAAAAAAATATTTCACATGAAATAACATTAATGATTTTTAGACTATTCATTTAATTTGTCTTCAAAATTAAAAACGATATGGATTAATATAGAATATAAACTATTTTTTTCATAAATTAAACATTTTTATAAATGATATAAATATGGGAATAATTATATTAATCAAAAATTATTTCTTTTGAATTATTTTTAAAAAATATAACAGATTTTTCTTACGATTTTCACAAGTAATGAGTCTATGTATTCGAATAATATTTTCTAACTATAACATAAAAAATTTAAATAATATAAAATGGTAAAAATTATTTAATAAATATTAAAATAACATGTAATATTCTTTAATAACATATTATCCATATGACATCATATTAATGACATTAAAATCTAAATAGGTGCATTTTGAATTAATCCTCTCAAAAATAATATAAATGTTCTAATTAAAAATAATGCATTGAGATGTCACCATATTTTAATTTTTTGTGTGACTCTTGTCAAATAACACTCGTAAAACTAGATAAATAAATAGTTTAGACATATATTAAAGCCTTAATCCTTTGATTTCACCTTAATTTAACTGTTTTATCCAATTCGAAGTGACAAATCATTACAATGGTTACTATTAAAAATGACCGACAATATAAGGAACTATTTATCAAATTTCCAACACATGATTTAAAATATGGAATTAATTGTTCAACTTTTAATTTATATATAATGTAGAATTGAATTTTAATATAAATTCATATAATTCAATAAAAATGAATTTTATGAAAATTGATTTTTTAAGTATAAGAAAGACCTTATACAAAAATAAAAAAACAGTAGAGATTACAATGTAATTATTTATATTTATTATATTTATGTGATACTTGTGTAACTTTAAAATAATATTCAAAATATTATATTTATTTTTAATTAATTAATTTTATAAAAATAAAATTTAGTTTTACAAAAACTATATTTTACACTTTTCACATAAAACAAATTATTTTAGAAGATGCTGAATATTTCAATAGAGAATAAAATAAAAATTTTGTCTAATGATTTGTATTCATATATTAAAATAATATTTCTATAAATGGAATAAATTAATGAAAATAATCATTCAAAAAATACCATAAATTGTTTTTGGTAATCCATAATTTTTAAGAATAAAATTACATTTCTTATAATTGAGAATATATATATTTTGAGTTGATCAATAAATTTAAACTAAATAAAACCATTAAAATAATATATCATTATGTTATTAGTCTTATTTTTAAAACAATCGAAATTTAAATGTCATAATGGATAAATTTAAAAAATATTTTTATAGTATATCGTAGTTTGATTAATGTTCAGTATTGTATGTTAATAAATCTATCATGAATAATATTTCATAAAAATATTTTTTCACGATGTAAAAATATATCCACAAATATAATATTAATATATATATAAAAAATATCACCCTTATTAAATAAACAATGTAGAATAATTTTGATGAGATAGAATATATTAATGAATCAATTAAAGAAACTATTTACTCATTTAATGGAGTAATTGGTTTCAGAGTGGAATAGTAGAAAATAAAGGTTGAATGAATTTAGGATCATGATAATTATTTATAATAACAAATTAAGATATATTTTTTTGATGTGGATAGATATTAGAGATATAGTGAAATGAAATATGGATACAAAAACACTTTAAATATATGATTTCAAGAGTTTAAGTATCATCTAAAAACATGGAATCAACCAAGTAGATTCTTCATATGATGTTGATATGAGAGGATATTCATTGAATAATTCCTATAATGATCATTTATTGAATAATTAGTCTTTTTATATAGGAAAATAACATGATTTCAATAAATGATACACCCATTGTAATCTATTACAAGAAGGTAAACTGGCTACCATTTAATATTATTTATATAAATATTGTTCGATAAAATATTATTGATATAAAGTCAAATTATGGAACATTATTGGATTACTATAATACTAAAATTACACTAATCCATCAATGGTGGACGTATGGAAAATTAGAATCATTGGACCCCCCAAGATGAAAACAAAGGGTGTTTCTTCTACACTAAAACACATTGGAAGACAATTTTTCTGCACTATTAAAAAATAATGAGAAAAATTAATTTTAGAAATTGTTGGTTCTATTTTGAAATTGAGATACTTTCAACTAAAATATTCCATAATATTTACCCATGTAGATTCTATATAGTTCATGATTAAAAGGAAATAATAACTTATTTTGATAATAAATCATCCAGAATGATACATGACCCAAAAAAGTATATGTATGTCCATAGGATTCTAAATTTTTTTCCAGGTAAAAAAATTGAGAACTATAAAAAATGTGGTGAATTTATTTATATTTTCTTTTATAAACCAATCAGTCATAATTAATTTTTTGATAAAAAACTTTTGACACTACAGAACTAAAATATATAAGTTAATATAACATTGATTCCATATCGTTAAAATAAGTAAACAAATATTTTAAAATTATACCCAATAAGAAAATTGAAAACAATTTCACACAATTATAGATATTCAACTATAATGGTAGAAGAGGTCACACCATATTCCATTGAAATTAGATGATGGAGAATAGTTTCAAAGAAATCATGTTGTAATTGAAGACATTAGGAAATCCAGAGAGAGAAAAATGTATTATTTTTGTACATGTCATCTAATGTGATGATATTGAATATCATGAGAGTTAATATAAAAGGGATTGAAAAATTCATACTAGAAATATTTTGGGAAGATGAAATCTAGATGGACATACTCATAAAATTTATTATATATTAATATCATGAACAATTAGTTTTTAAAAATAAATAATATATAGAAATTGATTCTATGTTCCATGAATTCTTTTATAATATTAGAGTCAAAATATTACAATAAGAATAATTATATACTATAGTAATTATTAACAAAATTATAATATAAGATGTAATTGGCTATGAAATTAGAGAAATGAAAAAATAATGATGTTAAATTCTCTTCTCAAGTGTCAAATCCTATTACATCAAAAAATAATATATAATAAATGGAATAAATTATTGTAAATATGGTCCCACGAAATGAAAATTTATGGTGGTGTAAGGAGTATATTTTCTCATCTAGTGGTAGAAAAGAAAAAATGGATTCCTATTCAATAAATAACACATAACAGTTATTTCATGGTACACATCTCAATTCTTCGTTAACACCAAAATTAAGGTGGACCATTTCATTAGATCAATAAAGCACTATATATGAAAAGTTTTAGAAATTCATTTAATTTTTATATATTAATATATTTCTCATTGATACATCATTGTTGATATCAATATAATTATATCTCAATGGCCTTATTGGAAATGATAAAATACATAAAATTTAGTTTATTTCATGAGGATCAATTGATAAATCACATTAAAGAAAGAAAAGTAAAATTCCCAAATATCAAAAGTGTTGGGATATGTTTTTTGGAAATTGTTGTCCGGTAAAAAGTGATGTTTCATGTGTGGAAAGGATGTATATTGTGATAATAAATATCAAATATATATTATTAATCCCATTAATGCACATAATAATATAATATTTAGATCAAAACGAAATCTAAGATATAGTTTTTCAACTACAAAGTACATGGGTACTGTATGATCCAATTCACTATGAAAATGGTTTTTGGAGAAAATCAATAACAAAAAAAATTCTAATCCATATAGAGAAATGAATATCTTATGTTATCTCTAATATTGAGGTTGATCAAAACTACAATGTTGTGATTGGTTCACCAGATATTCATTAAATAATAGGGAACCTACTATGTGATTTTTTATCCAGTTTATTATATAATTCATATTTATTAGAACTATTTAGAACCCACCTCAAAACATGGGGTTGAGATTTCTGATAGAATATAAAATGGACAAATTTTTGAATCCCAAGTATATAAATCCTCCCTAATAAATGGTTTTAGACAAACCCATAAAGAAATGTGTGGCCTATTTTAATTAGTGGAGATTTATGCTATATTAGTCATGGATTGGATGTCCTTATATAAATACAACATCAGCTATTGGGAATGGTAGAGAAATCCTCACATCATTATTCATCCTCTGATTTTGTAAAAGTCAATGAAGGAGGCCGACTCTCCCTTTTAATCTTCCTCTCACAGTTTGATATTTCAGGATTGAGATAATGAATATTTATATCATTTTAATGATACCAAAGAGGTAATCATGCTCGAGGACATTCCCATTAGGGTTGATTGCACATATTAACAACTTTGAGAATTGCTTTCTCTTACTCCTACCCAATATATTGAGTGGTTAATTTGACTTATACTTTTATCCCTTACCATATCAAATATCCCATCTAGAATGGAAACCACTGATTTAGAATAATTAATTATTTTATTACTATAGAATATATGAAATGGTTTTATATGTGTGTGTGATTCACTATAGGGTGTGCTAGTTTGATTTATCAAGAAAAAAAATGGGTCAATGCACCACTACATTAATGAATATGGAAAAAAACAAGATAAAATATATATCTCCAAACAAAGATAGATGAATTATTTAATAATGTATGATGAACTATTTCTCTATGGTGTATCTTTAGTTGGGATACATCCAATTAAATGTGAAATGGAAGATATTTCCATGACTACCTTTTGAAAAAGTTGCGGAGGCTATGTTTCACGACCTGCCTTCACCAAGATATGGGAAGGGATAGCAGATTTCCATACCCTTCCTTCTTGTAGTTGAAGGAGATATAAAGAACCCCGAGACCCACCTTCAATAGGCCCTGGTGTGGCGACTAGCACCAAGGGTATAGAATCACACACAAGATGGAAGGCATTACCCTTTTTATTTATTAGGATTGGGAGAAAAGATAGTAAATCCCAACAACACCAAAACTGGGGATAAAAGTAAAGCCAAAAGAATACCATTCCCATATGCATGTTAAAAAAGTAAATACCACAAAGTAATATGAGAGTACAAAGGTAAAGTACCAATGAAAAGAAAACATCAACAGCAACTGTACCAATGTCCAAGCTAGTATGGCCTTGCCCGATCCATGAAGTCCTCCTAGAAACTTGAAAGTAGTTTTATATATGTAGGGAGAGAATACAAGTATACTCTATAAGGAAAATTAAGACTCTCGTGCAAAAGTGTAGAGGAATTCTAATTCCTTGTGAGAAAAGTGATAACCAAGGAACCTAGCAAGGAAAACTAACCACCCAAGCCTCACCAAGGCATACTCCCCAAATAATGCAAGTCAAGTAATGTATAGTAATATCACATCGATATTTGGGTACCCAGCACCTCTTTACCACTGGTTATTGAATACATCCTACACATAGAACCAATCCCACCATTCCCACCGTAGTCTCAATGCCACACCCTGCCCACACACACCTGGGCCACAACCACACATCCCAACCTCAAACACCTGGGCCACAACCACAATCCTGCCCTGCCTGAAAAATATAGGGCTATAATGGACCTCAGGCCATCACAGCCTATCTAAAGAATCTTGGGCTATTCGGAAAAGGGAGCAGAAAAGATTCTAATAACCAGCCACTCATAGGAGTATTGGGAAAAACACCCTCCCCCATGGAATGGGGGAGTTCGACACTAAGTGATCAACGTGGGTGGGGTGCGAATAAGAATCATAATAACTACATTTATATGTATAGGTAAAAGGAACTCATCCCAACCTAGGGTCTCAAAATCAATCCTAAGAACAAATACCCTTGTTACTGTTCATTCATAAAAGAAAGGTGCGACACTCACGGCCAAGTCACAACTCATTCCCAAAAATAAATTCCCCATTTAAACCATTATTTTTTTCATGTTCAAGTGATCCCATTTAGGTGAATTATACACTACTGGGAAACTAATAGGCACTACCACGAGCTAGAGAAGACAATCATCCATATAGCAATATAAGAATTCATGCCCGGTTCTCTTGTAAAGTCACAACAACAAAGGGATCTATGAGATCCCTCAAAGTACTGGAACCAAACCAAGCCACGAGATACACCCCCCACATAGCTTAAAATTCACAACCAACAACCATGAAACAGAAGTAGGATCCCATCCCCATCTATGTCACCCCATAAGTATCAAACAGAACAACACACCTACTACCAAAACAGAGTAGGGAAACATTCAGGTTCAAGTACATCATTAATTAGGTTCTTCTTTCCATTGGTTAACATGGGTGATCACACAAGGATTATTGTTCACTAGACATTCATTTAATTGGATGAGTTTGCATGATTAACGAAATTCCCTTGTTAAATCTATTCAAACATTGCCGAAGAAAATGGTTCATTAGTGTGAAAGGAAAAACCACCAACGACCATGATTTTCAGGGGGGAATAATCCCATACAGTTCACAACATATAGCAATTATAATAGAGAACAACAGAAATGTCAGACGCACCCTATAATTCTGTAACAGCTTTTTTATTATCATTTTTAAGGTTTGGTTACATCCATTCCCACATAAAATAGTATCGTACCCACCCCACATGATACACAATAAGTTGAGATGAAGGAAAATCCCTACCACAAAGGTTTTTGACGAAAACCCCAACAAACGAAGAATGCACAAGAAAGATGGGTTGATCCTCCAAGAAACCTCCTTAGATCTCTTCTCCTAACACAACCACAACCAAATCGTATCATATTTTTCACCCAAACAATTATATCTACCCATAATGGGCGTAGATCTGAGAAACTGAGAGAAGAGGTGAAGTATATCCAATTAGATCTAAGAAACCAACCAAGTATGATCACATACATCAAGAAACTGGCTTCGATTCTCCAAAAGAAGCATTCAAATCACCTCCAAAATGATTGGGAGGGGTTCTCCTATCTTCAATGGAGGGTAATCATGAGTTATGGCCCCTTAGAGGCTTAAACGAACCATTTAGAGGAAAAATGAGTTAGATCTAAAATTTTAGGATCCGGATTTAAGTTCCCGCACGGTTAGTCTGCAATGTTAGGAAAATCGTGCGCTAACCGTGCATTAGCTTCTCCCCCATAAAATACTCCTCGCATGGTTATTCCACATGATTAGAAAAACCATGCACTAATAGTGCGTTAGCAACTACATCCAACACCAACCTCAGATGGTTTCGCCGCAGGGTTTTGATAAACCATGCGCCTCCCGTGCAAAAGCTATCAACCTTTAGTTCTCCTTAAAACTCCACCCAAACACACCCCCAAGTCACCATGACCTCCTGAAACACCTCTAGCACCGCATTTTCACAATGTAATGGACCGGAGAGGTTCCAGACATTACATAAGATACCTCTCAAACTATTCTTTCCCTCGAGAATTAAAAACAGACCTGAAGAAAGGAGTGGTGTCCGAAAAACTCCCCCTCGAAATATACCTCTCAAGAGAAAACCTCATTGTTACCAAGGAGCGCCCCCTTCCTCACCTATCTTCTGAACAATAATAAACATACCACTCCTCTCCCCCATGAAACCATGCAATGAAAAAGTTTAAACCATCTGGTCATGTGGGTGAGGGGTTTTTCTTCCTCCATGTTAAGATACTATCCTCTTTGGGAGGCACTAACTCGCCCGCACGGGTGTAGGTGATTCCACTTTAATGCGTATTAAATAGGGTTTAGGTCCTCCTCTCCCCACATTTCAGGACTCTATTTACGCACTTGAAACAAATTTCATAGCTTACCATGTCAATCATTACCTCATAAACGGGTAAGAATCAAAATAGAATAAAACTCAAAACTACTCTGGGTACTGGGCACGCATATGTGCGTCCCATTCCTAGGTACTCTCCTCAAGCCCACCATGCCTCTATAGAACACGAATTGACAGAATGCTTCATCCATGAAGCACCTTCTCTTCACGACCATCGATCATCATGGGTCGCTCCATGAACGTTGCATCATCCCATATATTTAGCTCTCCCTAGTTGAGGATGTGTGAATCATCATGAAGGTACCGACGGAGTTGTGAAACATGGAATACATCATGTATTCTTCATAGTGGCGATGGTAATGCTAGCTAATAATCCACTTCTCTGATCCTCCAGAGCCCTTCGAATGGTCTGATGAATCTTTGAGAAAGCTTACTCCCCCTACCGAACCTCCATTGTACATGCCGAGGGGAGACCTTCAAGAATACTTGGTCCCCGACCAAAAACTCCAAGGGACTCATCCTATTATCAGCATATGGCTTCTACCGGCCTTGAGCTGCCTTCATCCTCTCCCGTATATGCTGAACCTTCTACGCCATGCTCTGGACCACCTCCGATCCAAGAACACTTGTTTCCCCAACCTCTGTCCAGCACACGGTTGAGCGATATGGCCTCCCTTACAAACCTTCGAAAATAGACATGACAATGGTAGAGTGATATTTGTTATTGTAAGAGAACTCTACCAAAGTCAATTGTTGTACCCATGATCCTAAAAGGCCAAAAACACATGCTCATAGCATGTCCTCAATTGTCTGGATGGTGTGCTCTATCTTTCCATCTATCTGGGGGTGTAAAGCTATGCTAAGATGTATCTAGGTGCCAAAAGTATACTGCAATCCTCTCCAGACTAGTGAGGTAAATTGTGCATCTCTATCCAATACTATGGACCTCAGAACTCCATGAAACCGCACCACCTCATCCACATATATCCACGCTAAGGTATCCAGTGCACCCGACTCCTTCATCGCCAGAAAGTGATCCAATTTTGTCAACAGGTCCACCACCATCCAGATAGCATCACAGCCTCCCTAAGCCTTGGGTCGTCCTGTGACAAAATACATCGATATGTCATCCCACTTCCATTCGTGAATATTTGAAGGTTGCAATATACCGGCTGGAACACGGTGTTCAGCCTTCACCTGCTAACACACTAGGCATTTGGCCAGGAACTCTGCCACCGCCCACATTACCCCGGGACACCAAAACTATTTTCTCAGGCCTTAGTACATCTTGGAGACTCTCAGGTGCACCACTAGGGGTGAGTTGTGGAACTCACCACAAACCTTCTCACGCATCTCCATTGGGAAAAAAATTCTCTCAGAAAAGCATCTGATTATGACCATCCTCATTCCATCATTCTGGAGCATTACCTTGGTTAGTCCGATCACACATCACTTTACTCAATATGTCTCCCCACTGAGACACCTCCACCTTCCGTAGGAGACAGGATTGCACTGTCATCTGAAACAGACAACCTCTACCACCATCCTCCCCTACCTCCAGGTGCAGGGCAGCCAGCTCATCCCTCTCCTTCCAAGCATCTGCCGACTCCCGATCTGCATCCTTCTACGATTTCCTACTCAAGGCATCGGCCACCACTTTCCCTTTTCTTATGGTGTAGGAAATATTGAAGTCATAATCCTAAAGGAACTCCATCCACCTTCGTTGTCGTAATTTCAGGTCCAACTGGGAGAAGATATACATCAAGATTTTGGGATCCGTGAAAACCATGATGTGCTCCCCGATGATGTAATGCTGCCACAACTTTAGTGTGAAAATGACCAATGTAAGATCCAAATCACGGGTGGCATAATTTCGCTCATGGGGATGTAACTATCTAGACCCATAAGAGATCACCCCTTGTTGTTGAATCTGTACGCACCTGTGGCCTTGTCCTGAAGCATCACAGAACACCTCATACGTTGCCCCTTCTTCGGGTAACCTTAGCACTGGGGCACTTACAAAATTCTCCTTCAGATAGCTGATGGCTACCTTGCACTGCCCATTCCCCACCAAATCCTGGTCCGTCTAGGTCAAAGCTATCAAAGGTGTTGCAACTCGGGAGAATTTGGGAACAAATCTTCTACAGTAGCCCACCAGTCCAGAGAAACTATGAACTCTTGCCATGTTCTTGGACTCTGCCCAAGAAACAACCTCCTTGACCTTCGATGGGTCCGCCATTATTCCCTGCTCAGACACCACATGTCCAAGGAAGCATACTTATCAAGTCCCAAACATGCATTTAGACTAATTCCCATAAAGATGGTGTTGTCGGAGGACCTTTAAAATCATTCTCAAGTGCCCAGCATGATCATCCTATGATCTTGAGAAGATCAGGATTTCATCGATGAAGGCGACTTTGAACTGGTCTAGGTATTCCCAAAAGACGGAGTTCATGAGTCCCATGAAAACGGCTAGTGCATTTGTAACGCCGAAGACATGACCACAAACTCAAAGTTCCCATATCTGCACCTGAAGGTAGTCTTCTAGGTGTCACCCTCCTTCACTCTCAACTGGTGACATACAGACCACAAATAGATCTTAGAGAACAAACCTGCTCCCCTCAGCTGGTCAAAGAGATCGTCTATCCTCAGGAGAGGGTAGCGATTCTTGATCGTCACCTCATTCAGTCTCATGTAGTCTATACATATCCTGAGACCACCATCTGCATTCTTTGCGAATAAGAATGGAGCACACCATGGTAATGAACTTGGTCGAACAAAACCCTTCTTCATCAGATAGTTAATCTGAATTCACAACTCCCGTAACTCAGAAAGTGCCATCCGATAGGGAGCCATCGAAATCGGACGGGAACAAGGTTGTAAGTCTATCCCGAACTCAACATCACATCGAGGGTGTAGAGTTTCCACCTCCTTAGGGAAGGAATCCATAAACTCACTAATAACCCCTGGAACTTCCACCATTTCTACATCCTCCGACTCCACTGATAGCTCAGCTAACAAGGAAATGAGGGGCTCCTCTCACCTGGTGCTTTTCTGGAAACCCCGCTCGCCGATGAATGTTACACGCCAGCTGCCCAAATCTGAAAACACAACCCTTCCTCAGAATAAGTCAATGAGAGTACATATAGAGAACAACCAGTCAATTCCTAGGATGACATCTTAAGGTTGTATCTATAACTATAGAAGATCTCTGATAGACTTTTGTGTCCCTATCACCAGTCTACACACTCGGAAAACATAAAACAAGTTGGTCTAACCCCCCGACTAGTGTGCTCAGCACTAGGGGTAGTATAAGTCTCTATGAATCTAAAAATAGAGAACGAGTTAGACTGGGTGCAACAAAAGAGTGCTAAGAGGCAGTATCGAACAAGGCATAGGAATGAGTACTAAACAAGCTAATCATACCTCGAAGGACTTCTGGCCCTGCTGGAACTGCTACCTCTTCCTCATGCAACTACCCATGACCAGTTCTTCTACCTCTTGGCTATCGGCCACCTCCCCGACCATGCCCTGGACGAGACCCCGAAGGAGCACCCTAAGGTCGGCCTCCTCCTGCGACGCCTGCCCTCGGGGGAGCGGGATCCCGCTACCCCTACTGTTGCTGCTGCTGAAAGTGTCTAGCTGGAAACTGCTGCAGCTGAGGTGGGTGTTGATCCTGCCCACCACCATCGTACTACACTGTATTCAGGCACTGTTTCTGAAGGTTCCCATGGATTCCAAAGATTAAGCATCTCAGCCCTGGGGACTAAAGAAAAGGGCGAGGGCCAGGAGATTGGAACTGGAACTGCAAAGGCCTACTTCCTGCTGGTCAGAACCTAGAGCGACCTGATGCTGGAGGCTTGCTGTTGATGGATTTCCCCTTTAACGATCCCAACTGGATTCCCTCTCACGATACACCTCATAGTGTGTGCATCGTTTCCACCACATCAGCCTTCTTCCGGTCCTCCACTTACGTCGGTAGGATCAAAGGAGTAACATCATACTGGAGAGAAGGTCAAAGTGACTCCTCCAAATGTCTCCCCCAAGACTCCTAATCCGGGAAGTGTTCAGGAGCAAAGTGAAGTAGATCCTTGAACGTGATTCACAACTCTCTCACTAACATACTCTCCTTCTAGAGGGAGAGTAGTTCCTACCTCATTTAAACCATCATCGTGGAAGAGAGGAATTCTGCCCAGAACTCCATATCGAAGTCATCCCACATGACCTCAGCCTTCCTCTTCTCCCCAAGATAATGCATCCACCACTGACACGCTACTCCACGCATCTGGCTCACAGCCAGAGGAACCAAATACTCTGTCAGATCCTGGATCAAGATGAAACCTATCACCATTTCCTCTAGCCATCTCTTTGTCTCCATGTTTGAGATATTTCCCTCATACTTTCCAAGGGTCTACCGCTGAAAGGCTCGAAACATCTTCTACCACTGATCATCCTCCTCCACTCGGCCAGCCCTCTGTCGATCCTCCAAGTCAACCTCATGGGCCTCGATCACCTGCACTACTCATGGTCATCTCCCTGGTGCCATAGCTACAAGGTAAACAAGGAATGCCTATGCTCGAGTATTGTATAATATTGTTCTTAATTTTTCTTAGACTCCTTATTCACTGTAAATACCCAAAATTCCCCAAAAACACAATTAAACAGGTCATTATGATGCATGTAACTTTCCTAGGGTCTCTACCTTGCAATCAGTGTAGCCTCACCTGGTCATCTGATAGGTCCAGAGTCCATGCTTCAGATCACGGGGTGTCCTAAAATCCCGTGTCCTAGCCAGTCTTCCCTGGCCTATTTCACACTCCAAGGTCACCCGACACTACTTCCCTACCATCCCATGCAATCGTCACTGTGCCTAACTCCAGACTCCATCCTATCTCCCATCCTTTTTCCTCTAATACTATTTTGTCATAACCCGACTTCACCAAGATGAGGGAAGGGACATCATATTTCCAGAACCTTCCTTCTTCATGTTGATGGAGAGATAATGAACCCCGAGACCCGCCTTCAATAGGCCCCGGAGTTGAAAATATCACCAAGGGTATAAAATCACACAAAAGATGGAAGGAATTACACTTTTTATTTATTAGGATTGGGTGATAAGATATTAAATCCCAACAACATTAAAACTAGGGGTAAAATTAAAGCCACAAGAAAACCATTCCCATATGCATGTTACAAAATTAAATGCCACAATGTACTAGGATACTACAAAGGTAATGTACCAAAGAATAGAAAACAACAACTAAAAATGTCCCAATGTCCGAGCTAGTACGACCCTGGCCGATCCCTCAAGTCCTCCTGGAAACCAGAAAGCAGTTTTATATACGTATGGTGAGCATACAAGTATACCTAGTAGGGAAAACTAAGACTCTCTTGCAAAAGTGGGGAGGCATTATAATTCCTTGTGAGAAAATAGATAACCAAAGAACCTAGCAAGGAAAACTAACCACCCAAGCCTCACCAAGGCACACTCCCAAAATAACGCAAGACAAGTAATATATAAAAATAACACATCGATATTTGGGTACCCCGCGCCACATTCCCACTAGTTATTGAAGACATCATACGCATCGAACCAATACCGCCATTCACACCACAGTCCAACTGCCACACCCCGCCCGCACACACCTGGGCCACAACCACACATCCCACCCATAAACACCGGGGCCACAACCACCATCCTACCCAACATGAAGAATCATGGGCTATAATGGACGATAGGCCATCACACCCTGCCCGAGGAGTCTTGGGCTATTTGGGAAAGGGAGCAGAAAAAGAGAAAATAACCATCCCATAATAGGAGTGTTTGGAAAAAACACCCTCCCCCATGGAATGTGGGTATCCGGCCCTATGTGCTCAACCTGGGTGGGGCGCAAATAAGAAACTTTAGAACTATAATTATATATATAGGTAGTAGGAACTCATCCCACCCTTGGGTCTCCAAAGCCAACCTAAGCACAAACACCCTTGTTACTATTCATTCATAAAAGAAAGGCACTACACTCATGGAAATGTCACAACTCATTCCCAAAATCAATTCTCCATTTAATCCATTCATGTTTTCATGTTAAATTGATCCCATTTAGGTGAATTCTACACTAATGGGAAACTAACAGGGACTTCCAGGAGCCAGAGAAGAGAAATAGCCAAACATAAATATAAGCATTAACACCTGGTTCTCTTGTAAAGTCACAACAACAAAGGGATCCATGAGATCCCTCAATGTACTGGAACAAAATCAAGCCTCGAGATATATCCACACACAGCTTCAAATTCACAACCAACTACCATGCCACTAAAGAAGATCCCATCCCCATCCACATCACCCCATAAATATCAAACAGAACAACACACCTACTACCAAAACAGAGTAGAAAAACATCCAGGTTCATGCACATCATTCATTATGTTCTTCTTTCCGTTGGTGAATTGGGGTGATCACATAAGGATTGTTGTTCACTGGAAATTCATTTAATCTGCCGAGTTTATGTTATTAACCAAATTCCCATGTTGATTCCAGTCAAACAACACAGAAGACAAGGGTTGATTAGTGCGCAAGAAAAAACCACCAACGACCGTGATTTTCAGGGGGGTCATAAGCCCATACAGTTCACAAAATATAGAATGTATAGAATATTATAGCAGAAATTCCAGACGCACCCTATCATTCTTTAACAGCTTGTTTATTATCTTTGTTAAGGTATGGTTTCATCTATTCCCACATAAACAGTAGCGTACCCACCCCACATTATACACATTAAAAAGAGATGAAGGAAAAATCACTACCTCAAAGGTTTTTGATGAAAACCCCAACAAATGAAGAACGCATAAGAATGCCGGCCTGATCCTCCAAGAATCTTCCTTATATCTCTTCTCATAACACAACCAAGACCAAATGTCATCATATTTGGCATCCACACACTTAGATTTACCCATAATGGGAGAATATCTATGAAACTAAGAGATGAGGATAAGTATATCTATGTAGATCTAAGAAACCAACTAAGAACGATCACATACCTCAAGAAACCGGATTCGATTCGCCAAGGGAAGCATTGGGATCGCCTCCAAAACGCTTGGGAGATGATATCTTATCTTCGATGGAGGGTAATCCTGAGTTATTTCCGCATAGGGTCTTCAACAAACCATTTACAGGCAAAACAAGTTAGATACGAAATTTTAGGATCTAGATTTATGTTCTCGCTTGGTTTGTCTGCACGGTTAGGCAAACCGTGCGCTAACCATGCGTTAGCTTCTATCTCATCAAACACTCCTTGCACGGTTAGTCCACACGGTTAGACAAACCATGTGCTAACCGTGCGTTAGTCACTGCCTCCAAAACCAACCTTGCATGGTTTGGCTGCACAGTTTAGACAAACTGTGCGCCTCCCGTGTGAAAGCTATCACCCTTTAGTTATCCTTAAAAGTCCACCCAAAGGCACTCCCAAGTCAACCTACCCCTCCCAGAAAACCTCTAGCACCGCATTTTCACAGAGTAATAGACCAGAAGTGTCTAGACCATTACACTATGAGTTCATAATTATTCTCTTATAGTCATTAAGGATCTATAATTAATTATAGACCTTATGAATATATTCATTAGATATAACCTTGCCACTATTTTGGTAGTCATTATATATGATATTCTAATATACTCCAATATCCATAAAGACCATGAGTATAATTTTAATATAATTATATAAGAGTATGTATGCATATTATAGTATGTGTGAGTTATAGATGGAGGAAGTATCATTCTTGAGGAATCATGTCACTAGAAATTGTTTTTTTGCAGATCGTTCAATGAAAATATAAATTGAGGAGTGTCCTATAAAAAAACTTGTAATAGAGATAAATATTTTCCACGGATTAGATGGAAATTATCGATGATTTTTCCGAAACATATATGATTGTAAAACCATCTAACTATGCTAACTCATAACCGAATAAATATTTTATAGAATGATTAATATATATGGTGATTCCAAAGGATGAAAAGTATCATTTTCATTTCACCATCCCTCACACTATCCATTATTAAATAAATTATAAAGTTACATAAGAATTTGATCAATGTTTTAAATAAATGTTAATTATAAGATATTTAACTAATTGATATTGATTTCATTAATAATATTAAATCTCTATATGGATTTAGTATATAAGAAGTTCATATTTTAATAAATAATGTAGATTAAAATTATAGAGCATGGCTATTTTTTATGTGAATGGTAAAATATGATGTTTTTTGTTTTTATTGAAATAGAACTCATTTATATTAACATATTGTGAAATATAAAAAAAACCCATATCTAAATTATAAGTTTTTTATAATAATTTAACCATTAAATGTATGATGGATATTAAAATTAAAAGACCTAGAACAATAAATAATAATATATTTTTGTTCTGTAAGGGATCAATGTGACTTGGTTTATGTAATTGTCAGTGTATGTATTCAACTTGACATAGTTAAAGTCACCATTGTATATTACATTTTATGGTTATTATCAAATTTTGTTAAAACATTTTATTCTACTAGGATATCATCAACCTACTATATTTACTATTTTAATCCATATGTAATGATGGTTACAAAAACATTGAACATCCCAAACTAATGTTTTACCATTGTATATTTAATATACATATGTTAAATTAATTGGAAATATATAATACTTGTATGAAACACTTCACTAATATGATCTAAAGTATAAGTTCAAAAGAAATTCGTTATAAGGATATATAAAAAATAATTTGTTTTGTGGAAAGGGGTTAGACTTCTGTAGATTTATTTTGAAACAATTATATTCAAATAATTATATATACATTTCAAATTACCCATTAAATAATTCATTTAGAAGAACATGGATATATTTGATTTATTTCTCAGGAATTATGAGATTAAAATGATGGTTGATACCCTTAGAGGGGGAATCCATTAATTATTCATCGGTTATCTAAATAATATTCATGTTAGAATCATAGGTAGACTAGATCATTATGATCAAAGGTACAAAGTTGGTTCTTAGTTTTATTATCATTCCAAATATAAAATTAGATTTTGTGCAAATTAGTTTTCTAGAGTTATTCTTCCTCAATGACTATGAATTTTAGTATACTATATGAAACTCTTAATTTCTATCAAATATATATCTATAATTGATTAGATTGAAATTCCAATGAGTGAATAACTCTGAGAAAATTAGTTTACTAATATGCATGAATTTAATTCAATGAATTTATCATTTTTATTCATGTTTTTTAGAATATGGAATAGAAAAAAATGAATCTAGGTGTTTTATAATTAAAATCCATATAGCTATGGAATAATTTATGATTAAATGGTGTTAAAGTTGATAAAAACTATCGATAAAAAATTATATTCGTAAGATTGTTCATATTCATCCTTTTTATTCAATATATGAATCATAGAGCCATCCAATATGATTAATTACCACAGTAAATATCTATATCATTTAAGACATACAATGTGAAAATATAAATGACATGGAAACCTGATATGCATTACATAAAATTACATTCTACGAAAAAAGGGTTTTCAGTGATTGATATATCCAAATGATATCCTCCCAAAATAACTTTGTTATCCCATTAATAAAACTTCATAAAAAGAATAATTATGAAATTAATTTTATGTAAAGATATGAACAATTTATTTTTATTAAATTTAATAAAAACATTCATTAGTTTTGTATCACCAGTCTCTTAACAAATTAGATAGTGTATTTATATAGAAAACAACTTGGTAGATAACAAGATTTAATTTATAAATTCTTACTCTAGTTGGAAAATATAATCTCCCAGACATGGGATCCAAAAAACCGATGCCTCGAGCTATGTTTTCACAAGACCTCAAGCACGCCTCCCCATACTATAGAGGCATTAGACTAGTTTTGGGGGTATCACAAGCCATGTGGGGAGACAATTCCATAATTACAATAGTTGGAAACATTATTTATCAATATAAATAGAAAACATATATATAATAATGAATAAACATACATATCCAAACATCTCATAAACTAGATACAAACAATAAATGAACATTAACCAAGTTATTCCAATCTAATAGTTCCCAAGAGAAGGAAAATCGAAATAAAGACATCTAGATGAATCCCAAAATGGTATGTACTCTTTGTCCAGATCCTCATCCATCCATATCCCAAGCCCAACTCAACTCCCTATTAATGAGACCTTATCCTTATCTAAAATTGAATCAGTAAATTTATCTCGGGGGCCCATCAGCTACCTGAGCAAAGTATGAGTACAATGAAGTTTTCTACCATGAATGGTGTCTAAAAAATTACTTTTCTAAATAGATAGTTAAATAAATAATGAAACGAAATTCAATGTATAAAATAATATAAATCATTTAACATTTATTAAAAATATATACTTTGACTATTTCTACATTATTTGATCTTTCAACATTTACACCATCTTTATTACATAATCCATTTTCATCATTTGTTACATGGGTGAGGAAATTACTTTATTTTCACATGGGAATAAGGTAATCAATCTCTATTCATAATATAATAAATCAGGTCCCTATCTCACTAGGGATAAACACATCAAATCAACACATTATCCTTACCTCAATTTAGTGGTCTAGGTGGAATGAATCCATTAGGGGAATATATCCTTATTCACTTACCCTAACCAATTTATTTTGGGGTGGAGTTTAGAGCCTTAGTCTAACTCAAAACATGGTCATAGAACCTCATTTCAAAACCCCACACAACCAATCCATGTACACATGTTTATTTTTCTATTAACCACCCATATACAACATAAAAAACAAGCATATAAAATATAAATACAAATCACATTTCATAACCATCAACACGATAGTTTAAACTAGATCATAACCCATTAAACTATTTTCCATCTACATTAAAAATCCATTTATACCAATTCCCATTCCCATGCCTTAACCTATTAAGTATATTCAATAATTTACATACATTATCCAATATTCACCAATAACTATACATTATCCCATTTCGCCCATTAATCATTTCATATGAAATTTACCACTAATTCAATTCATGTAGAATTCTTTTATCACATTGCAAAACCACTTTATTACATTGAACCAATTTGATGTACCTCATAATTTCCATGTAATAACCCTTTCAACATAATCACCAATTCCTATAGGTAAAATTATTTACGTGTTATATAATTCACAATACATTTACAATTTGAAACAATCATCACATAATAAATATTAATCCCTTTATGAATTTAAATATAAATCATAATTATTTCAACATAATCTCAACTCTCTGAATTGAACCTTTTTCAAGCTAAGAAAAACAACCCCCTATGAAAATTTTAAAATCTTGGAAAAACTATCAATATTATATTTCCAACTCCTGTAATCATATTCAACATGTTAAATTTGGTAACTATGTTATAAAGAGTCATCTCTACACTTAACCTTACCAATTTCTATGTTTGGGAATGCCAGTACACACCATTGGTGGCCCCAAATTGGTCAAATCATCTTTAGTGCATCCCATGGAGATAGAGAGGGACACAAATCATCATTTTGATGTTTATTTTACCAAAACCCTCCAATGGAATTCAAATTTAATGAATTTGGAAGAAAGAACACGTACTCATTTTCATAAATCCACTTATAATTAAGTAATAGAATTTTTAGACAACCTACCAATTTCTTGTTGATGAATACACTCATAATCATACTCTTTTTCCCTGATCCATAATCCATTTGATTCTCCAACAAATATTAAATTATAAAAAGAGTGTCTTAGGAATTTAGAGGTAGATTGGTCAACATTCAAACCCTACATCAGAATGGAGGTGAAAGTAGAGGAATAAACATACCCTAAGATTCAATCAGTAACAAAAAAATTTAAAAATAGGCTATAAATGTGGGAGATATATCATATTAAAGCTTCAATAACTCTCATTCAGTACTATAGTTTAGATGACTAATTTTAGAGGAAATATTTTGTGAGATAGATAAAACACCAAAGGTGAAATTTTAAAAAAAAAATAAACTTTTAAGGTGATGAGAGTTTACCTTTAATGTTTTCCAAACTATGAGAGAACACTACATATGACATTATCTAACGGGGGTTGGTTCTCATTGTTACCTATGGATCCCCACACAGTTTACAATACATTATCCAACCATGTTATATACCACTGTCTCAAACTGCATAGTTTTATTTGGAATTCCCGGTCATTCACATAACTATGGATCAACCGTGGGCCATATATAGTTTGGCCCGGTTTCACATCCACTCGTGCCTCGAACCCCAAATCACCCCCCAAGTTCCATCATGAAATTTTGAAACAATTTTTTATCCAAATTGAAGTTACATGAATAGAACCATAAACCAAAACACACCTCAAGAAAATATGGGATCTTAAAACCTACCCACCTTTTAAAATATCATCCTCAAGCAGTATTCCCAAACACAACTGAGCTTCCAAAGAAAGATATTTTTCCAATATTCCCACTGATCCATTTCCATTTTTTAATTTTTGGATTGATTATTACAATGGTTTAAAAAAATATTAACTATATGAATAGTCTTTCCCCACACGGATTCCTCACCACTACCCACAACACAAACCAGATACTCCGTAAAGAACGCATGACCATCATCAACACATCAACCAGATGAACATTAATGGGAAAACTAGATTATAGTTCCAAAACACAACATGAATAAACTCCACACATAACATCATACCATAGTGGAGGAATTAATTAGCACCCCATTAGTCTAACCCTTTTATCAAGACATGGAAAAAAATATGGGGTCCTATTAAAATATTTTCAAAACACTAACATTAATCAAATTATGATATAACCCAAAGAAAAATAGAAGATCATTCCAACCACATTTTTCATTTTACATCAATCCACCACACATGCCCTGATGATTCCATTCCATAATCATACATCCAATCGCAACAAAAAATCTTAGGGCATTTAACCGATTAAACCAATGAAAATTATCTCTAACATGGCCAACTCACTGAAACAATGATCACTCGAGTCCCACCAACTCAAAACTATGATCATGTTATCAACCAAATACTTTTATATGGTTCACTCCACCATATCGTACAATTTGGCTCCAAATATTGACTAAAGGCCACCATAATCTCAGCTCAATGTTTACAACATTCCTAATGTGTTCCCAAATTATTTCACTCAAACTTCTATATGGGATACTCCCTGTACTAGCCTCCAACAATTCCATAGAAACTACCCGAGAGGAAATTAATAAAATTTTGATTCAATGAATATGTTAAACATGACATCACTCAAGTACTAGTTAATTTCCTAGTGGAAATTTTCACTACAACATCAACTGACTGCATGTCACTCCCACCACACCCATTCATGATTACTGTCTTAGGGTAGACATCCCATGAAAAGCATTTCTCAAAACACCCATCTTCTACTACAATCATGCTCCCCATTTTTACTCCACAGGGAAGTTAATAACTATAGGAAAATTATTATCACCCAACGCACAAATCATAGATATTCATTGACCTTCTGTGGAATTTCTCCATCATAGCAGCATTGCCTTCCAAACCATCATTGGTCTCCCATACCCCCATCAAAATCCCAATCAAAGGCACTCCTACCATTTATACACCAACTAAATAATTATAGGTTCTCACTCAAATACATTATGAACTATGAAATGAACTTATCACCCAAAAACATCCATTAAATTAGATATAGTACTTTCCACATCTATACCCCACTCCAAGATGAGTCGTGATATCCCATACTGACTCATCCCAGAATGATTAGGTTCACCATTATAGAAAATGGACAAGTTACCCTAAATAATCAATACATTCCATTTCCACCAAAAGACACTTATCGAAGCCAGCATTCAAGTTTTTCGACTAATAGAACCTAATAACCCATTCCATAAACTATGGGCATGTCTTACCACCCCTTCAATGAACCTAACATAGGCATCTCAAAATTCATTTAGAACTACCATTAGCTCAAATCCGCCACTGGTCATAATCAAACACAATAATGAAGGACCACCTATCCTATTTGAGAAACCCAATTTTCACCTCATAGGATCCTCATTAAAATTCTAGTTTCACTATATAAACTCAATTTTCTCCTCCCCACATCCAAGACTGACATATCACTCCCCACCTGAAGAGTGTAATTACCATCATTTTATATAATGAATTCTAAACACCTTAGTTCATTATTAGATCATATGTTAATCCCATTATATTGGGACATTATCATCTATCATTCCTCATAACAACAAAACAACCTTACTCAATACTCGTTCCCCATTTTTGAGAATGTAATTTATGACGTTCATTGACACCTAGTTCTTCTTGGATTCCTCACCCATAATGTGTTGATGGTGTAAGTCCCACCCTCCAGCTCAAAATATACTACCCTAGGAGCATAATCTCTATGATTCCACTCATCCGACCAAAAATACATTCTAGTTATCTAGCATAAATCCGTATCATTATCAGTGTACTCAGGATGACATCAAGATGTTTGAATTGATCAGCATTAGATGTGGTACACTATGAATATTTCTAAGAACCCCACCTCCAAATTATCTATTAGTGATATCACATTCTAATATGGGAATATAATAACTTTCCAAGGATCTCATGATTCCCTCCCATAAAAATCGCATCAATTCATAACCACCACCACTCTAGTGTGATTTAAAAAAAAGACACACCACCTCCCCCAACCATTCTATAAAAATCTATGAACCACTTATTCTTATAGAAATTCAAATACCACATCCCACGATCTCTTTTGTTATTCCAATGATAGCTTACAACCGAAACAAAATGGTCCACCACACCAATCAAAACAACAATATCCCACATAGACACACTTACCGCCTTTGTTTAATAGAGAATAATATATTCTTATCCTGATTGAAATAATGACTTACAATATCATGCCCACAATTGGATATCACTAGATTCCTCAAAGTATAATATTTTCTTGGGACCACTTCATAAAAAAAATTTAGTTATGAAAATCCAACCATTATTAGAGAAAATATCAATACCTTCTTACTCACATAATCCTATATCTTAGTTAGTCATCCTCATCAACCCCAAGGCATTCTAAAAACATCACCAAATAACAAAACCATTTTTATAAAAATGATCATCCACATATCCATCCTCTCTTTGGGTGTAACCTTCAAAAAGTGAATCAAACTGCAATTCAGTCACCCTTGACACTTATCCTTGAAAACGACATCGAGACCTCTATTAATCATCATCAAAATAGATGGGGTAGGCCTCCATAATATAAATCCCCTTTATACTAACAATATAACCTACCACATTCTCTCAAATGAAGTTATGAAAGGCCTAGGTCATTAATATACCATTTTCTAAAACATGATGGTACTAATTATGCATCAATTAAACCTCTAAATCATATCCCCTACATCATATTATAGGGAACCTACATCACTAGGCTATCCTCCCATGAGGGAACCATTGTTTTCCTCAAAACTACCAATGCCTAACCACAAATCATGTCCCATTACCAAACTGTATACCTTCCCAATTAGCCCTGTCTATAAGAACAAATAAAACTCGCATGGTCCCTACCCATAATGTCTCCAAAACCAAGGAACCGTATTTATGGTCCAACATGTGCTCTGTATGGTAATGACTGATGATAGTATCCAAAATCGTATTATCAAATAATGGTTGATGACCCAAAGTCCAAAACCCTATCAAGGGTGGCCTAAGAACATCTCATATTTCATATCGTAACCATAAAGGCCTCAAACCCCATCTGCAAGGTCTAAAACTAGTGCACTATCAATACACTATACCACCAATAAAATTTTCAAATAAACAAAAAAGTAATTCCTAGTAAGAGGTTTGACCAAAAGATCTATCCTCAAATATTATTTCACAATTTACTCATCCATATTTGAACTCAATAATTGACATTTTAAAATCCACATGCACTTGACTCTTAGAAAGTCCCTACCTTATTCTTGAACATAAACCAAATCATTTTACTCAATAATGTATGATGAATGATTGACATGATATAAACCAATGTTGGAAATGATCCTATACTATAAGACTTAAACAAACACACCATATACAGTATTCCCATGGTTAAGAAAATAGTTAGAAGACTTATCTCTTATATTCTAATTGTGGGACATAGTCAACATGTTGTAATCAATGTTACATAATCACAAATCTTTTTTCAAATTAGTTTTCAAACATTTCTCTATTTTACAAAAAAAACTCTTTGTCACATTCCAAATTTTAGAGGTTTTCCAAAAATCATTTTAACAGTTGTATAAATTTCATTAACCACTATTTTTATTGAACCATAACATTGCGTCCATTTTACATATTTATATCATTTATATTAGACATCATTTTTTCCTTCAAATTTCAGGATATTAAAATGCATTCCACCCATAATGTCTCACACACCCATCATGTGTGTACCTATCATGTTTCATTCTTCATATATCTTTAAGATAGTCAAATGATGCCTGGATGAGAAACCTCAAGCCATTCCATCCATGATAAAAATATAATAAGGTAGAAACATCACATGACACGTGAATCACCCAATGGTGAAATATCATTCAACTATAATAACAATCATTAAGAACAAAAAAATCACCCTCGATGAAATGGATTTTCAATTGTACATTGCTAAGATAATCATAAGAATGATCTCATTACCAAGTCTTGACACATCTTAACCACTTGTCTACCATTCAAAATAACAATAAAAAGGTATAGAACTACGAGAACACCACTTTATGACTTCCCCGACCAATGAACCTCTAAAATGGTTCCCTAATTTTGGTCATCGCATGACCTCAATCGTGGGTTCCCATATGCAGGAGGCTATAGAATAAAAGATATGGTATAATAAGACACTTGAGGAGAATATACCATCTTTAATAGATTCAGCCACATTGGTTGAAAATATAAATAACATAATCCTTATGTAATAACCAAAAAAAATTTATATCAATGTATATTGAAAACAAGTTACAAACCACAAATAAACATTTACAATATCATGTCACTTTCACAATGACAAAGTGAATGAATCCAAAAATAAAGACAACCATCTAAATCCCCAAACAGTCCTGACACCATGTCCATATTCTGATCCATGCATATCCAAAGACTAAATCAACTCCCCTACACTAAGAACATGACCTTATCAGAACCTGCATTAGTGAAGTCTTCTCGAGTACCCAACTGATGCACAAGAAGGGTGTGAGTATAAATCTATAGGCTACCACCAATGGTGTCTATAATAATATTCAGTCTAAATAGAAGTACATCCCTTAATGAAATCAAAAAAAGTTAAATCAATATAGAAAATAGGATTGATTCATGAACAATCCATACATTTATCATGTCTACATTATTATCATTTTAATAATTTATACCATCTTTTTTATGTATTGTATTTTTGTCATGTGTTCCATGTGATAGGCATATACACCATTTACACATAGGTCTAAGGTAATCAATCACTCTGCATAAGGGAATAAATCATGTCCCTATCTCCCTAGGGATAATCACATCACATAAACATATTATACTCACCTCGAAGCCTTAATTTGGGTGTAATGAAACTATTAGTAGAATAGTTACTCCTTCACCTTCCCTAAGCCATGAATTTTGGGGTGAAATTTAGAGCTTTAGTCTAACATGACTCATGGGTGTAAAACCTCTGGTCAATACCCCACACTACCAATCAATGGGAATATGCTTATTTTCCCAGTCAGTACACAAATAACACATCACAACAAAACACAACCACTACCAAAATTAATAAAATTCCATAACCATCCGTATAGAAATTAAAACTATCCAAAAACCAATTATACCTATTGATATTTACATTAACAATCAGTTTAGCCCAATTCATATTCCAGTATCGTATCCCATTATATAAATTCATAAATACCCACACATTATCCAATAATAATCAATTTCCATACATTATCCCATTTATCCAATTTATAATTTCACAATCATTTACCCACATATGCATATCAAATAGAATTATTATATCACATTCCACAAAAACATTTCTATATTCCACTAATTTTGTATGTCCCTATTTTTAATGTATTAACACATTCCAAATATTCACCAATTCACATAGAGAAAACTCATTTAAATGTACAGAAACTCACAAGACATTTCTAATTTAATACATTCATCATTTCCTATATCGTAATCCTTTACACAATTTTAACATATTTCATAATCCATTCGACATAATCTACATGTACCCAAATAACCAATTTTCATGATTTACCAAAAAACCCCTTATTCCATTATCAAAACCAACAAAAGACAATAAATATTCCATTTTAAAATCCAGTAAACATATTAAACATGTTCAATATGGTCTCCATGTTATCACTACACAACTCTACACATAGCATTTCTAATTTCTAGGCTCAAGAATTCATGGAGCACCCCATGGGTGGCCCAAAATTGGTCAAATCATACTCAATTCAACCCATAGGGATTGTGAGTGGTTCAAATGATAATTTAGACGTTCATTTTACCCGTACTAGCCAAATTCATTCAAATAAAAACAATACGAAATCAAGAAAGCATATTCAAATGCACAAATCCACTCCAAACTATATGATATAAGGTGTAGACCACCAACCTTTAATACCTTCCAAAATTATCTCTTAATAAAATCCTTTGATCATGATTAAAACAACCTTTTATCCCCTATTCTATATTACACTGTTGAATGAAGGTTTTAGAGATTCAAAAATAGATCTCCGAATATACAAACCCTAATTCAAAAAAGGGAACAAAAGAGAGGATTTGACATTCCTAGAGAATTGATCTTCAACCAATGTTGCTATAAAGAGTCTAGAAGAAATGGATAATGATACCATAAAAGAGTGGGTCACATTATTTATTCCTTAGTGATTATAGGATGATAAATTGGAAAAAATTGGTGATATTTAAAAATCCATGTTGCAATTATTTTATAATTTTTAATTTTAAGGGGTGTAAGATTTATGTGCACGGTTTGGAAAATTGTATGAATAACATGTGAAGGAAATTTTCTATGGGAATTTTGTTCTCCTGGTAACTTTGGGATCCCCACACAGTTTACAAACTATGCTCCAACCATGAGATATACCATGGTCTTGAACCACATAGTTTACCATCCAAGGATACACAGTTTACTTAACCATGCGCTAACGGTGCGCTCTATACTGCGAACCCTAAAAATATAACTTAGTCCCCTTAGGAGCTTCGTAAATATTTTTTTAATGATAATATACATTAATCAAAACACAAATAAAAACATCCCTTAAGAAAATATATGATCTTACCGACCACATAATGGTTTATTAGTGGTATTTCTTTTATAAATTCAACATATTATAAATTCAACATCATAAAATTATTTTCTGTTATCTGTACTATAAATATAATACCACAGTCTTTCCTCGTCTAATGTGAAAATAAAATAAAAATGAATAGTTAATATTTATAAGGTTTGTAAATAAATCCTACCCATTTCAATATTGGTTGAATGCCCTAATGTGGATTATATAGTATTAATAAAGTTGCTACAAATACATAGAAACCACAGTAATAATTTTATTTAAACATGTTAAACACCCAAATTTCAAATATTTAGTGATGGGTTGGATAACAAAATAAAAATAATTCATTAAATAGAGAGACACTTCAATCAGCGGGTCATTCTAAAACAGGAACCTACTTATAAAATGTTCTATTTATACTCAAGGATTCTTATGCCCCACTTGTGAAATAATATCACTCTATAAATAGATGAATATGAAAATATAATATTTTGTAACACCATAAAAAACATCAGCATTTATCAATATTATGGAACACTACTGGTATAAATTCAATTCACTCTATCTTATGTGATATATGTCATCCTCATACTTCTGTATCCATGATACAAATGTTGAATTTCCTCTCATAATTATCACACATTATATGCTAGTTATCATTTATTATCACACCATTTCATCATACAGAACCTTTATGTATTTATATTCATATATATTTATTCCCATGAATATTATTCCACAATGTTGAAATATTAATGCTTTAATATATTCATCAATAATTATCTCATAATTTAAATCTATCGAATAATTATCTATTTAATCTATATTAAAACTCATTTAAATACCTTGTTAAAATATATATTTAATTATTATAATGTATCATAAATTACTTCTATATGTGATATTCAAATGTACCAATCTTAAAATACAAAATAATTTCATATTTTAATATCATTCAGAATTTCCACATGCATGGAAGATGCCTCATTCTAACAAGGAATAATTAAGTTGTACTGTAGAACACATTTTAATATCTCTTTATCTATATTAAAACAAAATGAATGATCCTTATTTATAAAAAATGAATATATAATTTTTACACCATATAATTATAATATTCATCAAAACTTAAAAACTATAATTTTTAACAAAAGGATCACACATGATATTCTTCTAATTATATAACTGAATGTGAGCCACATTGATTTTGAGAAATGTAACCATTTGATGTGATTGAACCTTAATTATAAACCATATATCTAGATTAAAAATATTTTTTCATTTACAATGTGTCTTTATCAACACTATGATCAAATAAATCAACAACGTGTGTCGACAATAAGAAAGCTATTACGGTTGGTGGATTGTTTTCCTGAAAAAAATGATGCATTTGGTTAGTGGATCGACTATAAGAAAGAAATCATACAAGTGGTTAACTGGTTGTGTAAAAAAATAAAATTTTCAACCCTGACATGTCCAATAAAATCTTTGAATCTACATCGATATGACACCTCATTACCTTTATGTTATAATGTCTTGGCTCAGGCATCCCAAATATGACCTAAGAGTGTAGTGACACATGACCTCATGCATTATTCCATTTACACAAAAATGAAGTGACTATAAGATATATATTAGATTAGTTGTGGATAAAATATACAATCGAGTATAAATCATTGGTTTCGTGACCAACTCTATAGAAATTTTTTCATGACCCGTATGTGTAACTGACTTCCCAAAATTCTTATTGACATAAAACTGGGATACTTCATGGCCCACGTAATCTAGAGTGGAATGAATTAAATTATTTTATATGATGTATCAACCAAAATATGGTAGAATCATGAAAAATATATATAATATGATCCATATATTACAGTGGAATATTGACTAGTACATGCTAATCAATAAATAATATAAATGTAAAAACTAAATAGGCCCCCAACCGAACTCTCTGTAGCCTAACATGTTGATTACTCAGAAAAATTAAATTTTCCTACCCATATGAAATGCCGATCTCAAACGAATACATATTTTTTGTGGGATAATCAAATGTTCTACCCACAGACATGAAAATCTCTATTGTATACATGGCTATGGTTGAGCCCAATGACTCAGTAAGAACCCCCAAGGAGTCAATAATACTATATTCTATTATGATCTAGTGAATGTAAATGAAATAAGTATATAATGAGTTGATATGTTCACATACATCATACCCATAAGAAATCGTAAATATTTAGCACATCTAATATAAATGACATTTCTTCAGCGGTATAACAGACCACCTCGATTCTCAATCCTACATGCATCAGCTAGTTTTGGATGTCTTGATCCATTGGTAACCAATTAGGGGTTATTAGGCCTGATAGATGTACTAGTAACCCATGTTATACTTTCTATTGAATGTATCAAAGTATCTCAGATCATGTCATAAAAACATTTCCTTATAAATACAGATCATACTAGACAAATATTATTATGTATAACTCGCAGATCCAATGAGTTTTTTCGTGGAAGTAGTCATGAAATTAGAAATGTGGTGAATTTCCAAGGAATCCCTAAGTTTCATGAACAAATACCAATTCCTAGGGTGATGAATCTCGAAAATCATATGTGTGAGGATCCAAGGCCGATTATAAGGATGATGTGTAACACTTTGGGATTTAAGAATACATATTTATATAATAAATATAATGTCTTCATTATCTAATGAAGAAAAACCCATGAAAATATTTGAATAATTGTTATATATTTTAAATTATGAAAATTATAATGTAATTATATGTGATATAATTTTTGAAAATAATTTCTAATTCACTTATGAATTGGTGTTGATCTTAATATACAATTATGAAATATTTTCTTAAGAGAATTATTACGGTCATATATGTTTTATTTATTAATAAATTCATATTATAAAAAACATAAAAGGATGTTTTTATTTATTTATATAAATTTTTTATTTTTAATAAATTTTTTTTAATATAAAATCAATCATTTGAGGAAAAAATATACGTTTTTGGAAAAACAATTTGATTAAGATGTACTAATTTTAATAAATAAAACTAATACCTGTTAACAGAGGATTTTAATGAAGCTTCAAAATATCATATTCCTTATAATATTATTACATTCACCTATTTAATTTTATTAGTCATGTAATAGTATTAATTTCATTTTAATGATTAATAAAATATTTTGGTAAAAAAATTATTTGTTTTGTATATGGTTATTAGAGTTAATTTATACCAAATCTACGAATTCAATATTTTTAAAAGGATAAAAAATTGGAATCATTATAAATAATATTATATGATAAGTCAATGTTACTTATTTTAGTGAATATTAATTATGAAAAATAATCTTATAATCATGAAAAATGATAAAACGGTTAATGAGGTGCTTAACTAAATTGATACAAGATAAAAAGACATAGAATAATTCAGAAATCCTATTTTCAAAAATTATTATTTTCCAATATGATACCATATTCTATTATCTGAAAATTTTGATTCCCCTAACCATGAGAGTGGATTTTTTATATTTTACCACTATTAATACTAATACAAGTGTTCCACTTCCATCACATATTAGTGGGAATGTCACATCTACTATTTTTTTTAAAAAAATATATACCATTATCAATAACATAATATATCCAAATACACTACCAAAATCTTTATATAGGTGTTATAAGTTTTTATCTTCAAAAAATACCCATCTAAGAGCCCCTGTGGGTATTTTCAACGGAGAATGCCCAAAGAAGAGGTATATATTCTTAACAATTTGATTCATGATTCGTTTCTATTAATCATCATAACATTATTTTATTACCATATTATAATTAATTAATCATTATATTTAATATATCGATGAGGGGTTTTTCTAATTTTTTAGTCATAATCTATCTCTTTCTCATCCATGAAAAAATGATAACATTGCTCGTCTGTATTGGGGGACACCCACCACTACAAAATAATGTATTCTTTTCATTTCCTCTAGATATGGATAGTAATAAGGATATATTTAATGGGTAAATTTTATATTTGGGATATAATTATTATTCAATAATTTTGAATTTTTATTTTCCATGCATTCCTTATAACCATAAAAAATTGAAAATTTCACCTATGCATATGTAGGGACTACAATCTCTGTGAAGTGGTGTATTTCATTTTACATCACTACATTATATAAATTATTATAACTTTTTTCTTATAGTTAAATAAGATACCAATGGAATTAATAATGTTCCATTTATTATGAAAACATGTAAAAGGTTCTTTTATAGGAACTTTTAAAACCAAACATGCATGAACAATGGGAAAGTTTTCACAGAAATAATCATTTAAATAATGAATTATTGTTAAAATTGTAATATGAAATCATAAGATAATGACATATAGTAATTTTAATTTGAATATGGCTACATAATAGATTTAGTATAAATCTATATTTATTATATAGGTATTTTAATGCCTAAAAAATAAAATATGTTTTAAGTTAAAGGTTTTTGTTACAATATGTATTTCATATAGTAGTGTATCTTCTAAACATACTTTGAGGGAAATTATATATTCCTTACCACACAAAAATAATTTATTTTATTCTCATATATATTTTAATTTAATTTTTAGCTTTTTTATTATTTTTGTTTACATTATACTTAATATCATATAGAGAATGTTTTTAATAAAACTCATCCTTATTCCCCATTTAGTAGATTAAATGTTTCTTTTATGTCAATGTTTTTAAAAAATAAATAGAGACCTCATTATTTATGTATATATTATTGATAAATATGATTATTAATAACTTTTTAATTTAATAAATGTTATTAAGAGTTATCTTTAAATATTTTATATACAAAAAAATTTATAATATTAAAAATGTGAAAAAATAATATAAACACTTAATATATAAGACATGAAAATCATTTCATCAGATCAAAAAATTAATTTCATTGATACTTCAATTATATAATTCTTTGAATATTTTCAACTTTAATATTTTCCTTTATATGATGGTATTTTTAGTTATTAAATATATCAAAAGAAAATAATATTTTATTTTTTTTTCAATGAAATGTTAAAATACACTTTTTAATATATTTTTCATTCATGATTACATATATGAAGTATTTTTATAATTCACTAGGGTATAATTTTTGATATCATCCACTTCCTATATATAGATTATGTATTATGATGATCATATAATAATTTATATATGAAACCCATTTCATTCCATTAATTAATTAAGATATTATTTTTTAATTTGGAATATGGTTTCTTTTCCATGGGTAATGGTTTTATGAATTATTGATTTTTTATAATCATTTAGAAGACTTATGTATATATTCCATTATGTGATGATTTGGACTATAATTATATATCTATCCAATTCATTTTGTAAAACATAGTATGTAACTATATAATAATACTTGTAATTAGATTTTAACCAAGTTTCGTGAGGTAATATTTCCTGTATAATAATCTTAGGAGTGAACCTTGGCAATGGAAATGATGGAATGGGGAGTGAACCCAACAAAATATGGTATTTTTTTCACTATGATGGTATTGTATGGTAACTAATGATTAATAATGGATTTCATATGCATATTTTTATTCCATGAATTTATATCTTGGGTTTATGATATGTTATCATTGCTCAAGATTAATTATTAGTGATTCCACCCTCCATTTTTATGTGATTTTTTATGACAATGTGTTTTTCTATGATTTAGTATGATTGATATTTTATTTATTTTTAATGAATCTCATAAGTTATCATCATGTTCTCAAAACCTTATTCTTATCTTATGACTCATATTATTGTTGATTGATATCTATTATGTCAACCCTTACAGAGTGTATGAGCTCAAAATTTATTCTATTTCAATTTATGAAGGTTTTTTCGAATTTTTTTAAGAAGTGTATGTTTATGTCGGGTTCTAAATGATAAAAACTTTGTAGAAGTTTTTTATTATCATTAATTGAACAAAATTATTATGTATACAGTCTGCAAAGACACTACAACTTTACATTTCTAGGGTATTTGTTATTATGAGATACATAAAATATTCATCTAAAATTGTTCAATATTTATTTACATTATGTTTGGATCACATTAATTGATACCATAGTATATTTTTATTAATTTCTTTATTTTGGATTATAAAACATTGGTGAAGACCCTAGGAATATTTATATGTACAAGATAACATCACATTGTTTTGGAAATGTATATATTCTATGGTTTCATTGAAATTAAATCCATATATAGACGTATAACAAATCTATATAGGCTATATAAGAAATTTAGAATGGAATAATGGACCTAAAATTGTTGTTGGGTATCATTTCTCTCATCAGTTGGGGAAAGAAAAAAAGCCTAACCACACTAGTTTGACACTCCTATGGAAAACTCATTGGTTAATTCATATTCTCTTTATAAAAAATTATAATTAATGATAGGATTGAATCAATGAAAACCTATGATATGACTTAGTGATATGATATAAATATAATGTTCCATGTGTTTGAAGAATTTGTAATAATTTAGATAGTCATTCAAATTATTTTCATAAATTTTTTATTGAATACTTTGGATATTTTTGATTGATACTTACAAAATGATTTTTTTAGTCAATAAATTGAACTATGAAGAATGATAATAAAAATATAAAAACCAATGAAATGATCATCCCTATGAGAAAACAAATTTAATTCTATCCAGGATACAAAATATTAAATACTTGGTCACCTATCTATCTCGGGGAGTGAATGGTGAGATGAATCATATTAAACACCCTAATGGATAAATGATAGAACAAATAACCATAGAGTAATTTAAAATCAAAAGATCAACATGAATTCATGTATTTCTATGATCCACTAATAGCTAAGAAATGGATCAAATATATAGAAAATATATTCTCAATTCATAATTTCTTGGACCATGAGAATGATATTTTCAGTTTTTATTATTTGGAAGGTGAATTTTGATAAATGATAATCTCTTATCAAGAATAGTATGAAATAATTTGAATTTTAATCCATGTACTGTGAATGTTTTATGATGGTAATTTTTGAATAAGTATTTTCCTTTATATTATTGTAGTAATATAGAGAGGTAATTTATTGAACTGGTCAAGAGGAATAATGAATTAGTAAGAACTTATATGGAAATATTTATATAACATTAATGGTATGATTTCTCTTTTATCATTTACCTTGAAATAAATATTGACTGATTCATTAGTGGCATAAAACCAAATCAATAAAAATAATTTTCTATAAGAATAATTGATATCTAAAATGTAATAATTCAATATTAACTCATGAAAAAAAAAATTATGGAAGAATCTCATTCTTCTCATTGTTTTGTGGAAATGAAATAAATAATATATGTTCAAGGAAATTCCAATAATAATACCCATATGGAAAAGAAATTTAATCTTCCATCATTCCATAAGAACAGAAAAAATCAAGAGGAAAATTTATTTATGGGGTATAGTGAATGTTCAATATGTTGAAATATTTGTTACCAAGTTAAATAAATCCTTATAAATTTTAATATTCCAATCAATTTAATTAATAACGTTAAAGATGAATTGAATGTTCCTCCCACACTCCATCTCTATAATTCAAAAGAAAATAGAAATTATAAAAACTAGTGCATGAATATGGGGATTAATTATAAAAATTTACATTAAAACACTTTTAATCAAATATATAAATGAAATGATTAAGAGATCACAAAAAGAATTGTATCACATGAATGCAGGTGTAAATTTTTCCCATAATATTCACTATAATATTGATAAATTCTTATTTTATTATAAATGTAGAAAATTTATTGTATTTGATAAATTTTCTGATGGTATCACCTTACCCCCTAAATTATTATATTTTTATTATCAATAAACTCAAAATGGTACACTGATCACTTCTCAAACCAAAAACATCTCTTTGATATAAATTTGACTGATTTTTCTTCTTGAAACTCTTGTAATTATCCCTCAAGATGAATTTGATTTTATTTTTAGGATTATATTGGATCACATAATGTAGATCCAATATCAATTTAGGGAATAAGGAATTCACATTTGATATTATGAATCAACCAATTATCATATCATTGTGAGAGGGTGAATATGGTCATGCATTGAAAATTACATCAATTTTGTTGGTATTACTACCCATTCATGATGAAACTTTACATCCAATGGATGGGTGAGAACTAAATATTGAACGTATATATATATTTTTTCGTAATATTAGATGTATTTTTGAAACAATTACCCTATCTTTACCAAAACCATGAATTACATTTTTCATTTAAAATCATAATAGTCCTAAACCTATTATAATAACACCATATAGAATGTCTCTGATTGAGTTATAAGATGTAAATATGAAACTGTTTGTGAATACTAACAAATGATTAAAATTACCAAGTGCATAACCATGAAGTGAACCTATTTTTTTTAAGAATAAATATTTTTCAATGTGTCCTTTCATTTATTGTTATGAAATTTACAAGATCGTTATTATGAAAAGTGTCCTCTATGATCTATCAATGATTTGTTTGATCAGTTATGAGGATCTCTACATTTTAAAATGATAATATTTCTTTCATGATATTATCAATTATGTGTTGGGAATGATGATCTAACTAAGGGGAATTACATTCACGTTATAACCATTATTAACTTATATTGATTCTATTTTTATATACCACATCCACAACTATAATTATTTATTTATGAATATAATATTTAGATATTACATCATTCTATATGTAGTAGTGTTTATAGGTGATATATATATATATTGTGATCAAGGGATAGTATGAAGAAATTTTGAGGTTTATGTTAATGGAAGTAAAGGAAGATAATTTGAATGATAAATTTGGAAAGTGTGGATTCCAAATATAGAAATATTCATTCTCTGTCCATAGACTGTCAATAGAAGTTATGTAATTGTACACCTTCAATATATAATTTACTATTAATTATACTAGAATAGCCATGGTAACCGAAATCCATTATTTTTTTAATGATATTATTCATTATTTGTGGGAAATTTCTCAAGGATATCTATTAAAACAACCAATTATACTTAGAAGGGAGACTAGTTCCATTAGAATGATTAATTAAAAAAAACATGTAACTAAAATAATTATTAGCCATTACGCATGTCCTAACACTACCACATATAAGGGACTGGTATATTTCTTTGTGATGAATGGTAAGATGATAAATTATTCTATATTCATGTTGAAAATTAATCAACAAAAATACCAGGCACATTATTTTAATTTAAAAATTGAAATGTTTTCACTGAAAATATTGATGAATAAAACATTTAGTTAATCTTATGATATATATATATTAATCATAAATTTATGAAATATATATCCACATTGAAAGAGTTAATTATTTTCAAATGGATGTGAATTTTGTTCATTAATTATTATAATTTCTTAATAATAGACCAACTATGGAAGATGAACAAGTTTACTGATACATTATTTCGAAAGGACTGTGCCGGTTTTCTATGATGTGGACTGAAAGAGAACAAAAAATTTTATATTTTCATAAGATAAGTCATGAAATCATGATGAAAAGGGAAATTATATCTTAAGGTAAATATATATCCATTAATTATGGTCAGTTTAACACCAAAATCTTCCACATTACTTTTTACATTGAATAATACAATATCATGTGTGGTCTAGAACATCGAGTTCTAACACCCCACGACCAATAAAACTAGCCGTTATAAATAGTAATACTGACTTTTCAAAATTTTAAAAATTTTATTTTTCAAAATGTATATCATTTTTGTATTCGGAGTATCAAATTTAACGTAGCTTGAATTTTTGGTATTTTTCTAAAAACATTCAATTTTAGATGAATAGTGAAAAACACTACGTTATTGTTTAAAACCTACAATTTATTTAAATAATTATTTATATCATTTAAATTTATTTTAGGACAAAATAGATACATAAAACCCATATTTGTTCAGTGTAATTCCTTGGAGTCATTTTATAATTAAATTAGATGTATAAAATTTTATTGAACATTTTAACGTTTTTTACCCACCTTCTAGGAACATTTCCAAATTTTCATAAAACATAATTTTACCACTTTTGTGGTTTGAATTTTAAAAATCTGTGAGTCATGGTTGAAATATGAAAGTAAAATTTGGTTAAATAGGATGAATATAATTTTTGGTGAATAGTAACTTTTGAATTTTATTTACCACTGTTAAAAATAAATATGGTCATTAAAGGTAAAAATGATATTTTGATTCCCCTAAAACATTTTCTAATTATATTAGATTAGTTTATTTCTACTGAAATAATCCTTTTGGATAAAATATGAACCTTTTGGTCTTCTTGGATTAGATTAAGACATTTATTTTTATATTATTTCAAGAATAGTTAAAATTGTTAAATTCAATGTTTAACTACAAAACCATTTTTATTATAGGGTAATAGAAAAGATACGTTAAACTATTAATATTCATTAGAAAGATAAAAATACTTCCTAAATAATAGTATTTTATTTAAAAAAATTCCATTTTCTAATTAAATTAATTAATGACACAATGATAGTGAAGTAGTTACCTTATTATTAAAAGAATAAAATAATTGATATTATAATTATTAATATATTTTTAAATTGAGACTTTTGATGTATTCAACGAATTTTATAAGGTAATATGAAATTTTAGGGTTGATTAAATATTTTTTTTTCAAATTTATAGTGTTTTTTTGACTTTCACAAAAACAAAATACTAAATAGTGTCAAAATTGACATAAATAAGTTTTTAAAACAAATAATATATTATTAATTGATATAATATTTCTAAAAATATATGGTTCTACTAAAGGAATTAGATAAGTTTATATATTTTAATACATAACCCCATGGGGTTCGCTTGACTTTTTATAGTAGTTTTATTGACCATTTAATATACTAAAAGAAGAATACACGGTAAAAGTTAAACTATTTAACTAAGTGTTAAATCTAAATGATAAGGTTGATAAGGTGACCTAAACCTATCTAAAACCTATTTTATGGGAGGTTTTTTACCCATACCGATATTATCCTCACATTAAAACCCTTTCAAGCCTTTATAAACTGAAAATAAATCTATAATAAAATAATATTTCAAGCTTTTCCTAAAGTGACAGTCACCTCTCTTATAAAATGGTACTTCCCCTTATCTAAAAGTCACACCACAAAATCAATTTGGGGTGGAAAAACCTTGAAAAAATATCCTCACAACTACCCTCTATTCATCCTAGAGTCTACACTTAGATTAGTAATCCATCCTATATAGCCCTTTGGATCAATTCAAAATAAAGCACCCGAAGAAGAGGTAATAATTTCATCACCACATTCAAAGTTCTTTTCTTCTTCCACTTCCTCTTTCTTTGTTGTTTCAATAACAAAATAATATCTCTAGAAACTTCTACATAATATTATGTTATTATAAAACTGGTACAACCATATTAATTATTCTATCTATCTTATTACTTACATAGTCACCTTACGTGTGTGTGTACGTCTTACAGTCTCCACAACATGGTGTAGTTTGTTATTCAACACATAATTATTTGGATGGGTATAATAAATGAGTATAATAGATGTATATAATAGATATAACAAGTTAATTATTCTTTAAATATGATATAACATCCAATTATGTACGATTCCACCATCAATAGAATGGTATTGACGCCTGTACGTACGTACGGATTGTCGTCTCAACGAACGCGAAGAGATTCATTCCCTATCGCAACCATTCAAGAATAAATTTCATATTATGATTAAATATAACTTATATGAACTAAATATAATACTTGATATGAATTAAATACATCCTATCCATAAAAAATATGACTTATTTAGAAAAACAAGTAATGGAAAATGAATCAGATATCACCTGAAATGATGAAACTACTAAAATATCGTTAACAATGTAATATTAGAAGTTCATATATGATATAATATTTATGTATGTGGTTCTTTTATAATTTAATAAAAACTATTTCACCATTATAAAAGAGTTTATTCTACCCTCTACTAAGGAAAAGGAAATGCCAAGGGTTAATTCTACAATCTCTTCATTATATGAGGTTGTTTATACGTGAGTATCTACAGGAACATTTTTATCGTCCACATCAGTGTTTCTTAAAAATTTATTTGAAAACATTTTTACTATTTCCTAGACTATTGTTTAATGTCATTTATACCATTTTTTTAATTTTTATAATATCTTTATAATGGAATTTTTCCAACATTTTGAAAATAAGGTGTTTTATGACCATTTAGACAAAATTAAGGAATGAATGTTTTTTTAATGTATACGACAGGTGTGGTTATTTTCCACCATTATAAAATCTTTGATGTTTCCCTTAAAATTGTAATATAATATTTTCAAAATAATTGTTTATTATATAAAAATGTGGTTTTAAATGATTTAAAAAATGGAAGAGATATTTCTCTAAAATAGTTTTGATTTCATCTATGTCAAAATACATTGATGGATTTTACACTTGTTTGAAGTTGATTTGTTAACCTAAATATTCCAAATTATATTGAATGTTTTGTGATATTTCTCACTGTGTATGTTGTATTTATATACCATTCATGGATTATGGATAATGTAGTAACATTTTTATGCAATTTTTTATAAATTTTTTATGTTATGTTTCAATCTTTTCCTATGTATAATACATTGGAAATAGTATGTGATAGGTAGAAACCACTATAGCTCCTCGATGCATCAGTAGGTCTCATGAGAGCAACATCTGTTTTAGAGGAAGACCTTGTTAAAATATATTTTTTAGTCTTGGCACAAGGCCTTGACTATCTGGTTATGATATCTGGCATTATGCATTCCATCATTATGAAATTGGTTATTAATGTTACATGTGATTATTTGAATAGTAGAATATCCATGTGAATAGGTAAATAGAATTATTTGATTTATATTTTACATATTATTCTGAATTTTAAGTTTAAAATTATTGTGTTATAGTCTTATACATTTCCTTAAATGTTTATGCTCATTTAAAAAAAATTCTGCTATAATGTTATCTTTACTGAGCACCTAAGCTCACCCCTTTGTATGATTTTTTTTTAGGATTCAATTATGTATATTATGGTTGACGTGCATGGATTGTATATGGGAGTTGAATGTGTTCAATGGAGCCACAATGTTGTAGTTTTTTAATTTCATAATGTAATGTTAAACATATTTTTGTATCTATACATCCAAGGCTACTAAATTGATCGGTCTTTTGGGATTTGATCACTTGTAATCATGCCAATGTTATGTCATAATGCAATAACTCTGGGTAACTAGGTTAAGGGTGTTACAGTTGGTATCAGAAGAAGATTAATACAAAACGTGGAGGCTATATTTAGAAAAAAATTGATTATATAACATTACCCTACGATAGTCATTGTGGATTAGTATAGAAGAAAATCATAGAATTATTGTAAATGTAGAGATTTTATGAATTTCCCATGAAATAAATCCCTATTTGAATATGTGAAGGTAGTGGAAACTATGGAATAAATTTACCATGGAATGGAAACTCCGGCAAAGAGATTCGGTCTTGACTCGGGGTCTCCTTGTACACAACAACAAACCTCGCTGCACTCTTGGTTACGACACTCCTGGGGGATATGATTATGATAATTCACATTTTCATTAAAAACCATTATGAAGGATTTATGAGTAAATGCCTCCTTAATGAAAACACTTTTTTATAATTATGGATTATATTCATAAACTGTTCAATTTATGTTTGGTAGTTTACTAGTTTGGAATTATTTATTGCAATTCATAAACTAATCTAGTGTATGAAATTGTTTATAAATGGCCCCTAGTAGAAAGAATGGAAACTATATCAATGCACATAATCCATGTAGGGATTTAAATTTTACAAAAAAATAATTATAGTGGAGATGGTGATGCAATTGGTGCTGAAAAACTTATAAGTATACTAGGAATACTCACTCAGGTTATGCATATTAACCTTAACTATATAGAGCTCTCAGATCCACAACACGGAGGATAAATTATAGACCACATCATGAGGCAACAACCACCAACATTCAGTTTGACTAAAAATACATTTGTATCTGGGAAATGGATAAGTTCCATAGAGAATGTATGTCATGCTTTGGGGAGTAGCGAATGGTAAAAAGTTGTCATGGAAATTTATCGCCTTACAGGTGATGCAGATCAATTGTGGCCATTAATTTAAAAAAAAAGACGGATGAAGAAGTATAAAATATGTAATGGGGGAGTTTAATGATATTTTCATAGAAAAATACATTACTCATGACCATCGAGTAGATATGGAATGAAAATTTCTGAGTCTAAGGAAAAAAGAGGATGAGAATGTCACCAAGTATGAGGATAAATATACAATGATAGAAAGTCATGCAACGTATTATATATTTAACCCATGTAGTATGATTGATTGATTATATGATTGGTTAAAACCAATTCTCCATTCATAATTATTTCACAATACTTCTAAGCATACAAAAATATTTTCTCATGTGCAATCAATACAAAAAATAAATTCTCTATGTAATAGGACATTAAATCAAGGAAAGAGAAGAAGATATCTTCTAAACACTCTGGATATAGAAATAAGTTGTAGAAGGGAAATATTTATTTCCCATACTGTATTAAATGTGGGAAGATACACCCCAGTCCTTGCCGGAATGGAATGAGATCATTTTACAAGTTTGGTGAAAAAGACCACCAAGCTAATGATTGCAAGGGAAATAAAGAGGTTGTCAATGTCGAATGCTACAATTGTATTAAAATGGTTCATTATTAAAATGAATGTCTTAATAACCAAGTAAAATTACCTTACAAAAGGCCATGGGAGAAAGGCCAAGCTTTTGAGATCACTACTATTGAGGTTGAATCTCTGAATGATGTGGTGGAAGCTAATTTAATAGTTTCCTCAAATTTTTCCAACGCTTTATTTGATTCTGGATCATCCCATTATTTCATATCTTCCCATTTTTCTACAAAAATTATATATTTTCAATTTGATTTAATAATGGAGTTAACATTCAAAACTCCAAAGGGAAGTATCATTTCAAAAGTGTTTTGTGAATCAGTTCCCCTTAGGGCATATAAATGTTCTTTATCTGCTTATCTCATCGGCATAACACTGTTTTAATTTGATATAATCTTCAGTATGGATTTACATTCACACCATTATGTGAATATTTATTATAAGAAGAAGGAGGATACAATTTTCGATGAAAATAAGGAGTACCTTATCTTTAGAGAAGAATGGTCACCATCCGATTCTTATCTAGATCCACCCCCAATAGCTCTACTAAAATCAATTATTGGGGAGGAAGATAATGAAATCACTATGGTTGAGGAAATGAATGTTAAAATATAGGATATAACACTTGTGAAAGAATATTTTTTGTGTTTCTAGAGGATTTAAAATGATATCCTCTCGAATAAGAAATTGTGTTTTGCATTGATTTAATTCCTGGTTCAAGGCCCATATCAAATACCCCTTATAGAATGTCCACTGTATAATTAGTGGAACTAAAGAAACAACTAGAGGAATTGAGTAATAAATGATTTAATCATCCTAGTGTTTCTCCATGGGGAGCCCCAATTATTTTTGTTGAGATAAAAGATGGATTTATGATGTTGTGTATTGTCTCCAGGAAGATCAATGCTATAACAATATAGAACATGTATCCCATTCCTCACATCGATGATTTATTTGATCAGGTTCTGGGAGCACAAAACCTTTCCAATATTGACCTTCAATATGGATATCATCAGGTGTGTTTGAAGAAGGAATGCATTCTGAAAATAGCATTATGAACTAGGTATGGGCATTACATGGTTATAGTAATTCCTTTTTGACTGACTACTACAACCTTTATCTTCATGGATATAAAGAATACATTTTTCAAGGAATATCTTGATAAAATTTTAGTGGTATTTATTTATGATATCTTTGTATACTAAAAAAGATACATAGATCCGGAAAATAACTTGAGCACTATTATAAAGACTCTTAGATGAAATGAATTATAAGGTATGTTTACCATGTGTGAATTCTGGCATTAGGAGATTTTTTTCTTGGCCATATTGTCTCTAAGGATTTAATCACTATCAATCTTTCAAATACCAAGAAAATCTATGAATGTCCCTCACCGAAAAGTATAACTGAGGTACTGAGTTTTATTAGTTTAGCAGATTATTATCGGCATTTCGTCCATAATTTTTCCTGATTGGCTAACCAATTAAACAAGCTCAAATGTAAAGGGGTTTAAATTTTCTGAAGACAAGTGTGTAAAGAATGTTTTGAAGAACTGAAGGGAAGATTATTCAATGGTCTTATCTTACTCTACGATTGGGTAATGATGGGTTTTGTTATTTATAGTTATGCTTCAAAGAAAGTACATGGTTGTTTCCTTATGCAGAGTGATAAAGTTATTGCCTTTGCATCAAGACAACTAAAAATTCATGAACAAGACTATCGCACTCACGATATTGAGTTAGAAGCTGTAATATTTTATTTGACGATATGGAGACACTATCTCTATGGTGAAAAATGTGAGATATATACAGGTCAGAAGAGTTTGATGTATATTATCTCATAGAATGAAGTCAACATGAGACAAAAGAGAAGGCTTGAACTTATAACACCCCAAGCTTCTACGGTACATTTCCCTTTGAATAATGTAGTAGCTTTAGTTGTATGCAAAATGGATTTTTAACACACCACGACTAATGAAACTGCCCATTATGAATAGTAATACCCATATTTTTAAATTTTATAAATTTAATTTTTTAATTTGGACTTCATTTTTTGGATTCAGAATATCAAAATTATCTGAAGGTGATTTTTTGGTATTTTTCTGAAAACATTTAACTGTTGATGAATAGTAAAAAAACACATTGTTATTGTTTTAAGCCAACATTTTATTTAAATAATTAGTTATATTATTTTAATTTATTTTATGTCAAAATAGATACATAATACCTATATATGTTCAATGTACTTCATTCGAGTCATTTTATAATATGGTTAGATATATAAAATTTTATTTAACATTTTAGATTCTTTTACCCACCTAATAAGAGCACTTTCAAATTTTCATAAAACATAATTTTACCGCTTCTGTGAGGTGAATTTCAAAAATCCAAAAATAGACAGTTGATATCAGTAAGTAAAATGTGGTTCAATAAAATGAAAATAATTTATGGTGAATAGTAACTACTGACTTTTTTTAACACGGTTAAAAATAAATATGGTAATTAAGGGTTAAAATCATATCATAATTACCATAAAAATTTTCATAATTCTATTGGATAAATTTAAATCCAAAAGAACATTAGGAATAAAATATGACCCCCTTTGGTCAACTTGGATTAGATTAGGATATTTATTATTATTTTATTTAAAGAAAATATAGAATAATTAAATTCAATGAATAATAACTAAGTCATATTAAAATAGGGATATACAAGAGTTAAATTCGACTATAAATATTAATTATAAATTTAATAATATTTCCTACATAATGGTATTTTATTTATAAATTTCAGAGAATAAATAATTTAATTTATTTATGAAACAAGGAAGATGAAGAAATTACCTTATTAATGAAAGGTTAAAATAATTAATATTATAAATATTCAAATAAATGTAATATGAGACTTTTGATGAATTAAACTAATTTTATAGGTTAATATGAAATGTTAGGGTTTATTATATAATTTTTTAAAGTAATCATGCTATTATAATTTTCACAAAAACAAAATACAAATAGTATCCAAATATACATAATTTGATTTTTTTAAAACAAATACAATAGTATTAATTGATATAATATTTTTAAAAATACAAGATTCAGCTAAAGGAAATAAATATGGTTATATATATTAATAATGAACCACTTGGGGTTCTATTGGCTTGTTATAGTATGTTTATTAACTGTATAATATAAAAATATAAAGAGACATTGTAAGGTCAAACTATTTAACTAAGAGTTAAATATAAAATATAAGGTTTATATGATGAACTAAACCTTTCAAAAACCTATTTTTTGTGTGTTTTTCGACCCATCCCTACCACATCCTCGAAATATTTAATTTTTGAGCCATTATAAACAGAATATTATTTTATTATAAAATAATATTTCAAACTTTTCACAAAGTGACCCTCACCATTCTTATAAAAGGGAAATTTCTATTCTCTTAATTACACACCTCCAAACCCATTTGGCTCGGCCAACCCCTGCCCAAATATCCACCATACATTTCTACCTTAATCCTAGAGGCCTTACTTTGGTCATAAAGCCAACCTATGGAGCCATTTTGATCAAATCAAAAGGATGAACCCAAAGAAGAGGTAAATATTTCATCACCTCTTTCAAGATCATTTCTTCTTCCACTTACTATTTCTTTGTTGTTTCCATTCTAAAATAATAACTCCAATATATTATATATACTATGATGTTATTATAAAAAATTTCACAACAATATTCATTATTCTATCCGTCGTATGAATAACATTATCACCATACGTCCGTACGCACAACTTACCGTCTACACGTCGTGGTGTAGTTTGTTTTTCAAACACTTCATTATTTGGATGGATATAATAATGAGTATAACTGATGTAAAGAATAAATATATCATGTTAATGATTCTGTATATATGATATACCATGCAAGTACATACTATTTCACCATCAATATAATGATATTGTTGCTCGTGTGAAGTACAAATTACCATCTACACAAACATGATAAAATTCATTCCCCATCGTAATCATTTAAGAATAATTTTTATGATTACAAAGAATGTTTATAAATATAATATCATTATTTATATGAATCAAATACATCCAATCCATCAAAATCATGGCTTACATAACCAATCATAAACAATAATAATGAATCAGTTGACACCTGAAATGATGATACTACTAAAATATTATCAAAAATTCTATATTATAAGATCATACATGATATAATATTAATGTATATGATTATTGTATAATTTAATAACAATTTTTAACTATTATATAAGAGGTTAACATAGCATCTACTAAAGAAAATTACAAGGTAAGGGTTAATTCTACAATCTCTTCACTTATCTGAGGTTGTTGATACGTAAGTATATACTGGGACCTCTTTATCGTCCACATCCGTGATTTCTTAAAAATGTAATTTGAATCCTTTTTATTATTCACTAAACTATGGTTTAAAGTCATTTATACCCTTATTTTCCCATATATATTTTGAAAGGAATCTTTCTGTCATTTTCCAAAAAAGTTACTTTATGAACTTTTTGATGAATTTAAGGTAAGAATGTCATTTTTTAACTAATATGGCAGGTGTAGCTGTTTTCTGCCGTTATAACATCATCGAAGCTTCCTATACATGATTTTAATAATATTTTCAATATAAATGTTTTCTTTTATAATTATTTGACTTTTAATTGGCTTCAAAATTGAATGTGGTATTTCTTTCAAATAGTTTTCATTTCATCAATATTTACATCATTTGAGGGATTTTAAACTTGTTTGAAGTTGATTTATTATGATACAAATATTTTATATTGTATTGAAGGTTTTGTGATATGTTTGATTGTGGATGTGTTATTTTTGTACCATTCATGGTTTATGGATAATGTATTGATATTTCAAATGCTAGTTTTAATACAAATGTTTATGTTATGTTTAAACCTTTACATATGAAGAATGCATTGGACTTAGTAAGTGAAGGATAGAGCCCACAATAGATCCTGGATGCATTGGTAGGTCTCATGAGACAAACTAGTTTCTTGGCATAAATCTTTGAAAAAAATTTATTTTTAGTCTTAGAACAATTCCTTGACTATGTGGTTATGAGGTCTGGTATTGTGCATTCCATCATTATGATAGTGGCTATAGATATTGCATGTGATTATTCGAGTAGTAGAATATCTATGTGGTTAAGTAAATGGAATTATTTGAATTTATCATTTCCTTATTATAATAAAGTTTAAGTTTAAAAGTATTTTTTGAATCATATACATTACCTTAAATGATTGTTCTAATTTATGAATGTTTCGAAAATATTGTTGTCCGTACATAGCATCCGGGATCACCTGTTTCATTGTTTTATTTTTCCCAGGACGTGAAGATGTATTTTATGGTTGACCCACAGGGATACGTTAAGGATATAAGTGTGTTTAAAAGGGTACAAATTTTTTTTGATTTTTTAATTTCATGATGTAATGTAAAACTTATGAATGTATCTAGTACATTTAAGGATACTAAACTGATCGGTCATTCGAGAAATGATTCCTTATATCATGCCAATGTTATCTAATAATGCACCGAATATGGGTAACTGGTGTCGAGGAATTACAGTAAGTATCAGAGAATCTTACTACAAACCATGGAAGTTGGATTTAGAAATACTCTGATTAGAGAACATTACCCTATGATAGACTTTGAGGATTAGTATAGCAGAACTTCCTAGAATTTTGGTAATGTATTGATTTTGTGAGTTTTCCGAGCAATACATTCCTACCTAGATATGAGTAGGTAGTGGCGGCTCTGGCCCATATATACCTATGGGTAAAACCCAAAAAAACTATATTGTGCTATACTCGAACAGGAACTGGTGCACAACAACAGGCCTTGCTGAACTTTTCGTTGCGACACTCTGAAGTGATATACTTAGTAAAAATTTCATGTTCTTTACAAAACATTATGAAGGGTTTATAGTTATATACTTCCTAAAACAATCATTTTTATGATTATGGATTATATCCATAATCTATTGAATTTATGTTAACTATTATACATGTTTGGAATTATGTATTGCAGTTCATTAACTAATATAGTGTATTCCATTGTTTAGAAATGGCACATAGTGTAAGGAATGGATGTCATATAAACCCATGTAATCAATGTAGGTATTTATATACTGCTCATGATAATTATAATGGAGCTCATGATGCAGTTGGTGCTAATCAGCTTATCAACATAATAGGTCAACTCAGTCAGGTTATGAATAATAACCTTACCCGTATGGAGCACCATGATCCACAATATGGAGGATCAATGATAGACCGTTTCATGAGGAAAAAACGACCAACATTCAATGGGAGTACAAATCCATTATTACATGAGCAATTTATAAGTTCTTTAGAGAATATATATCATGCATTGGGGAGTAATGAAAGAGAAAAATTTTTCATGGTAGTTTATCGCCTCACTGGAGATGCAGATCAATGGTGGTCATTAATCCAAAACAAAAAGGAATATGAACAATTATCAAACATGAAATAGAAAGTGTTTAAAGAGATTTTCTAAGAAAAATACTTTCCTCATCATCATCTAGTGGATGTAGAAAGACAATTTCTGTGTCTGAGGCAAAATGAGGATGAGAATGTCACAAAGTGTGAGGCTGACTTTACAAGGTTAGATTACGCGATTAATTGACGTGTTAAAGTTATTTCTCCATCGAGAATTAGTCTCATAATCCTTCTCATTGTACAACAATACTGTCTCACACGCTACGAAGACATAAATTGAATTCTCTATGTCATAAGACTTCAAAGAAAAGAACAATAAGAATAGATCTGCTGATCACTCTAGAAATGGAAATAAGGGGAAGAATGGAAAAGTTGAATATCCATCCTAGGGTAAATGTGGGAAGAAACACCCTAGTACTTTTCTGAATGGAATGGGAGTCTATTACAAGTGTGGATAGAAAGGCCACCAAGCTCAAGGGGAAGAAAGTGGCTAACAATATTGAATGCTATAATTGAAGAGAAAAGGGGAATTATGAAAATGAATTTATTAACCGCCAAGGGAACATACCTTAGAAAAGGCCAAGGTAGAAAGACCAAGCTTATGCGATCACTACTACTGAGGTTGATGCTCCAAAAGACCTGGTGGAAGAAAATTTACTGGTTTCCCAAAGTTTAGCCAATACATTATTTGATTTTGGATCATCGCATGGTTTAATATATTCCCAATTTTCTATTAAAATTAGATATTTTCAATTTGACTTAACAAGGGAGTTTTCAGTCAAAACGCCTAAGGGAAGGATAATTGCTGTAATGTTTTGTGAATCAGTTCCCATTATGGCATATAAATGTTCTTATCTGATGATATCATCTTCATATCGATGATTTAATTTGATATAATCCTTGCAATAGATTTCCTTTCGGACCATGATGGGAAAATTTATTGTAAGACGAAAGAGGTTACAATTTTCAATGATGATAAGGATTACCTAATCTTTAGAGTAGAAACGTCACCACTAGATTCTTTTCCAGATCCACCCTAGTATATCTACTAAAATAATTTATTGGGGAGGAATAGAATGAAATAAGTATGGGAGAGGAAAATAATGTTCAAATATAGGATCTACCTATTGTGAAAGAACATGATGTTGTGTTTCCAAAGGATTTACATGGACATCCTCTTGAGTGAGAAATTGATTTTTCCATTCATTTAATTTCAGGTTCACGGCTGATATCGAAGACCCCTTATAGAATGGCCACTATTTAATTAGTGAACTAAAGAAACAACTAGAGGAATTGAGTAATAATGGATTTATTTTCCCTAGTGTTTCTAAATTGGGATCCCATGTTCTTTTTGTTATGAAGAAAGATGGATATATGAGGTTTTTCATTTACTATAGGGAGATCAATGCTATAAAAATAAAGAACAAGAATCTCATACCCTACATTGATAATTTATTGGACCAACTTCATGGAGCTCAATATTTTTCAAAGATTGAACATTTATCTAAATATCATTAGTTGTGTGTGAAGAAGGAAGACATTCTGAAAACGGTATTTAGAACCAGGTATAGGCATTACGAGTTTACATTAATGCCTTTTTGATTGACTAATTCACACTCTGTCTTCATAGATCTAATGAATATAGTTTCCTTGGAATATCTTGATGAATTTGTAGTGGTATTTTTTGATGATTTTTTTATACTAAAAAATCTATGAAGATCATGAAATTCACTTCTGCATTATCCTAAGGAGTCTTGGACGAAATGAATTATATTTGAAATTTAGCATGTGTGATTTCTGGAATCATGATATTTCTTTTCTTGGCCATACTAACTTTATGGATGGATGCTCTGTTGATCCTTCAAAGACCAAGGAATTCCAATAATTTCCAGCACCAAAGAGTATTACTGAGGTATGAAGTTTTATTAGTTTAGCAGGATATTATCGGCGTTTAGTCCAGAATTTTGCCCAATTGGCTAACTCATTAACCAAGATCACGCTTAAATGGGTTAAATATTTTTGTAAAAATTAGTGTGAATAATTTTTTGAAGAACTAAAGAGAATATTATATAATTCTATTGTCTTGAATCTACCATCAGGGAATGATGGGTTTTTTATATATAGTGATGCTTCAATGAAAGGACTTGGTTGTGGTCTTATGCAGAATGATAGAGTTATTTCATTTGCATCATCACAAGTAAAAAATCATGAGCAATAATTTACTATAAATGATATGGAGTTAGTAGCTGTAACCATTGCTCTGAAGATATAGAGACACTATCTCAATGGTGAGAAATGTGAGATTTATACTGATCATAAGAGATAGATGTATATTTTCTCACAAGAAGCAATCAACATTAAGAAAAGATGATGGATTGAACTACTGGAAGATTATGATTGCACTATAAACTACCACCAGGGGAAGGAAAATAAGGTGTAAAATTCATTGAGTAGAAAGGATCATGGAGTTTTGAACAAGATGAGTGTTGAAAGGGATCCTCTTTTCATGGATATTGTAAAGATAGATATGGGAATAACTATGGAAGGTGAGATATCAATACTTTTTCAAATGGGTTCCAAACCATATTTACTAGAAATGATATAGAGTTCTCGGACAGATGATGAGGAGATTCAAAATAACATTACAGCTGTAAAATATGGGAAATTGTGTGACATCATATATGAAGATGGAATTTTGAAATTTGGGAATAGACTTTGTGTTCCTAACATACCTGATCAAAAATGGGAATTGTTGGATGATGCCCATAGCTCCAATTTCTCTATACACCCCTTGAGGAACAATATGTATAGATATTTTAAGGATCATTTTTGGTGGGACAACATGAAGACAAAGATTGCTGATTTTGTGTCAATATGCATCATTTGAAAACAAGTGAATGCAGGAAGGACACAACCTGGAGGAGTCATGAATCCTCTACCCACACCTGATTGGAAATGGGATAACATTACAACAGGCTTTTTCATGGCTCTACGAAATACTCCTAGAAGGAATGATGAAATATGTGTCATTGTTGATCGTCCTACCAAGTCATCACATTTTTTTCAATAAGAGAATATTAACCACTTGAACATATGGGAAGACTATATATTAATGATGTTATAAGACATTATAGAGTACCCATATTGATTTTTTCTGACTGTGATCCTTGTTTTATATCATGATTCTAGAACAGACTTCAAAAATCCCTGGATACTGATCTTCGTTTGAGCACTACCTACCACCCTAAAAACGATGGACAATCAGAATAGACTATTCAAAACTAATAAGACATGTTGAGATCTTTCTGAATTGTCATTCAAGATATGTGGGATCAATATTTACCTCCGGTAGAATTTTCATATAAAAATATCATTCTTTCATGTTTTCAGATTGCACCATATGAAGATTTATATGGAAAGAGACGTCACACGCCAACATGTTGGGATGATGTTGGTGAATGAAAACTCGAATGCCTAGAACTTGTTGAGGAAATAATGGAAAAAGCTAAGATTACCCAACCCCACATCAAAGTTGTTAAAAGTAGGAAAAAGATCTATGTAGATAAACAAAGGAAGGATTTTGAATATCAAGTAGGAGACCATGTTGTCTTGAAGGTACCTCCATGGAAGGGTGTTATACATTTCAGTAAGAAGGGTAAATTGAGTCCCAGTTACATCGGATATATCAAAATTTTAGAATGAGTTAGAGATGTAGCTTCTCGTTTGGAAATGCCACTAAGTCTCTCTAAAGTTCATGATGTGTTCAACATATCATTGTTGAGAAAATAAATGCCTGACCCAGTGTATGTACCAACCTATGAGGAAATTGAACTAGAACCTGATCTGTCTTATTGTGAATAGCCTATCAAAATTCTTGATACTATAGAACAAGTGTTGAGAAACCGAATGACTCGTCTGGTAAAAGTTCTATGGAGAAACCATAAGATGGAAGAGGAAATATGGATCTAGAGAAATATATGATGAAGAACCACCCAAATCTTTTTATGCACTAATATTTTATAAATATTGAGGATGAAATTATTTTAAGGAGGGGAGAACGTAACACCTCAAGCTTCCTTGGTATGTTTCCCTTTGAATAATGATGTAGTTTGCGTTGTACGGAACATAGAGTTTTAACACACCATGACCAATGAAACTATCCTTTTTGAATAATAATACACACTTTTTGAAATTTTATAAATTTTATTTTACAAAATGGACTTCATTTTTGAATTCAGAATATCAAAATTAGGTAAGGGTGGATTTTTTATTTTTATTTCTGAAAACGTTCAACTTTTTTATGAATATTGAAAAATATTGCTTTATTATTTAAAACAGACTTTTTATTTAATGCATTAGTAATTTTATTTAAATTTATTTTATATTAAAATAGATACATAATATATATATATATATATGTTCAACGTAATTCATTGGATTCATTTTATAATAAGTTTAGATATATAAAATTTTACTTAAAATTTTAGCGTTATTTACCAACCGTCTAGGATCATTTGCAAATTTGCATAAAACAAAATTTTACCGCTTATATGATTTGAATTTAAAAATTCCGAGAGACACTATTGATATCAGTAAGTAAAATATTGTTCAAATAGAAGAAAATATTTTTTCGTGAATATGACATTTGACTTTTATTTACCACGATTAAAAGTAAATAGGGTCATTAAGGGTACAAATGATATCATAATTACCATAACGGTAACATCCCAGATTGAGGAAGAATATGAAATTTTCATATTTATTAATATTTTTGAATTAAATATTAATTTTACTTTAAAAGGGTTCCTATTTTTGATATTGTACCCAATACGCAGCAACGGGTTTCTTTGAAATCTTACGTTCCACACTAATAATATAATATTATTATTTTAAATGGTAGTTAACTCCTTAAAATTGTATTGGTGGGAATGAAAAAAACTAACTACAATATGATTATACATGATTGTAAAATGTATTTACATTTATCCAATAAAAATTTAAAGGCTCAAAATGTGAATGAATCTAATTTTAAGCATAATTTACATTAAAAGGCTGATTTACCGCCTTTTAATGGTGAACCCTCGTTAAATCTAGTTTTGATCATTTTTATATGTTTTATTTTACCATATAAAATTCTTCTTTTTATTTGGAACATCAAAAATTACTTTGTGTAATTTTTAGGAATTTTTCTGATAAAGTTCATTTTTTAATGAATAGTGAAAAATATTGTATTTTAATTCGAAACTACATTTTCATATAATTTGTTTATATGGTTAGATTATCTTTTTAATTGGTTTTAAAGTGTAATTAGAATATATTTTTACCATTTAATCCAATGTTGGTCATTGGAATTAATTTCACTTTGAATTTGGACATAAACAAGTGTCAATCTTTGGATATTTATTATTTCTTAAAAAACTCTATTTGTTTTAACAACAGAAATAAATTTTAAATCAATTAATTCCACTTATATGTGTTTAATTTGTCAAAATAAACTTCATTTTTGAATTTGTAATATCAAATAAATATTTGGATGAGTTTTTCGTATTTTTCTGAAAAAACATCATTTTTTAAATAATAGTGAAACCACTTAGTGGTAGTTAAAAAAACTAAATTTTTCATTTAAATGAAATTTTACCATTTCTATGAATTTAATTTCAAAAATACAACAAACATGGTTGTTATTATTAAGTAAAATGTGGTTCAATAAGATGAAAATAATTTTTCGTGAATAGTAACTTTTCACTTATTTTAACAACGGTTAAAGGTAAATAGGGTATTTCAAGGTAAAAAGAAAATTATAATTACCTTAAAACTTGTTGAAACCTTATTGGAAGAGTCCTTAATGACCATGTACATCTTTGGGCCGATTTTGAGACCCGATTGAGACACTTGGGAGTGATAATGACAATATAGATTAATTAATTTAATGTAAAGGCAAAATAGACAAAAACAAAAATATTTTGGTAATTAATTTTTATATGGAGTTATAAAAGTAATATTTTTTAATATAAATATTCATTGGAAAGATAAAAATATTTCCTACATCATGGGTTTATTTCTATAATTTTTAGAGATCAAATAAAATAAATTATTTATGACACACTAATGATGCAGTATTTAACTCATTAATAAATGATTTAAATAAATAAGATTATAATGATTAAAATATTATCCAAAACATGTCCAATTTAGATTGGATGATTTTATTCAGAATATGAGTCACCTTATCTTTGTCCTTAATTATTTTTGTACCTTTTGAAACCGAATATCATTATATAATAAAATAATATTTTCATATATTCCTAAAGAGCCCCTCCTCCCCCTTATAAAAGGAGGCAACTTCAAACCAATTACATACACCTATCAAGCCTTTTTTCTCGTCCAAACTCTTCCCAATTCATCTCCCTACATCCCTCTCCTCCTCCTAGAAGCCTTACCTTAGGCATAAGGCACTTCAAGAAGTCCTTTTGTTCAAACCAAAGGGAGTTACCGAAATTAAATGTAACTATTTCTCTTAAACTGTCTTCTTTTATTTTACATCTCCAACCCCTAAACATTCATTATTCCTTTATTTTTTAATAAAACTTCTATCATAAATATACTATTATGTTTTAATTATAAGTATTCTAAATAAAATTAAACACACCTCCACTTAATGGTTGAAGAACATAGTGTTTCTGTGCATGGAAAACTAACGCCTCCTGAAACGATGATTGTTCAATTACCTCCAACAGCCTCTCATGGTGGCCATTATTAAGGAAATATATTTATATATGATATATATTATGTTTATGTTTTCATTATTCTTCTTCATTTTCCATTTATATCATACCATTATGGTTCCATTATAGGTAAATGTGATAATTTCATTTGAGGAAGTGCAGACTACCGCCCCCTCAATGTGATATGACTCATTCATACAATATGTGGTATGTATAAAGGATATATTTAATGATATTATATATTATAAATTACTGGAATTATAATACTACTATGTATTATTAATTTTTAATTCCATTACATATGAAATACAAATGGATGTAGCGTTCATGCGTATGTACGACTTACCGTCTCCATGAACGGTGCATTTCATTACTTACATCTAAATGTTATGTACTATTATAAATAAATGTATATACAGGATATATAAGATATATATGATATCTACAACATGATTATAATTCTGGATATAATGGACTATTGACGACATGGACAACTTGTAAATATAAGGTGATCATTTTTTACTCAAGTACCAAATATCGACAAAACGACCATTATTAACTTAAATGGTTAATTAATGTTAATAACATGGTAATAATTGATATAAATGGAATTATAAACCTTAAAAGGTTCTTAAGAAAGTATAAATTAACTTTATTTTATTATTCAGGTGATTAAAGAATGATCGAGTCAAGTCAGACACGAGGTAAGGGATTTTCTTATCTCACTTTTAATTCCGTGAGATTTCCATTGTTCGCAACATAATAATTTCATGTGGGGTATAGTGTAATACCATTTGATATATATTATCATGATATTTATGTTATTTTATTATTAATTTTTTGGTTATTAACTTTTGGTCATACGAATTAGTTGATTACAACATAGTAAAGTGTTTGATCTCACTTTTTATTCCCGTGAGGATCATTCTATATTTTCCACTATTTTATTTTTGTGTGGTGTATGTACTACCCATGATTGTACTCTTGTGTAATTTAATTTTATTTATGAGTATTTACATCTTCATTTTACGATCCTTCTTTCATTTAGTGTATGTTTTGTATGTTACCCAATCGGTAAGGGAACCTTTCACCCTCCTCTTTTTAAAAGACTTTTTTTTGTTGTGTATTTTAATTTACATATTATTATGTTGGGATATGTTATTTTATCTCCTTATTGATGTAAAAATTATTTCAAAGTGATGAGATAACCTTATTGTCTTATCAAATCATTTTCATAATTTTAATCTGAAGCCGTTAGGCTATGGAATTTTTACAGGGGAACTTCTTAACCCAATTTTGATTCTTTGGGTTCATCTTGTACAGATTGAATATGTCCTTATATGAATATCTGTGAATGAAATCTGATTTTTTTACACTTAATATACAATTATATTGGGTGTATTTATCTTTTTCAGACATAATTATGAGAATAATTTATCCTTAATTTAAGGATATCATCTTTATAAGGGATTTTATCTCAATTTACATTTCAATTGAGACTTCATTGTTGTTATGCACCAATTCACTCTTATATGGTGTATATACTATCTGTTGACATATTATATCATGAATACGTTTATTCTCATGATATTATAATGTTCTGATTAAATTTTATTCCTCAATTATTTCTATTCAAGAGTCTCTCATTTTGTTAAAAACACTTTAACTAATATATCATTTTAAATGTTTTAATTATTGATTATTAAAAATATTTATCTTCAATGTCCATGTTTTATAAATGGTTTTCGGTATTTATTTATTTGGACATTAATGTTTTGAAATTATTATTCCATTAAAAGAATCAATGTTGTATGGGACACCTTGATTTATAAATATCTTTTTAAATGGTTTATGAAAATGGAATGATTATTTAAATATCTTGAAATTACTTCTTGTGATTTCAAATGAAATGTTATTTGTGAAATGTTTATATTTTCAATATTTTATGTGTTATGATGGTACTTGGACATTTTATGGCTGGTTATCTGATAAACCAAATTAAGGTTGGTGCCGTGAATACCAGGACATGTGGTGACGTTATAACCTCCAATGAATTGGGTATGGAAGTCGGCTGTATGGCTATTCCATTTTGAGGTACGTGTGGAAGTCCACCATATGGTTATTCCATTTAAGTATTTTTATGTCCCAAGTTACCTTTATATGTTATGTGTTTTTATATGGGTTTTATGGTAATATTTTGTTTATATAAGGGTAAGTAATGATATTTTATTCAGTAAGGAATATTTAATACTTCAAAATGGTGAAATGTATTACTTATGATAATGTATTCATGGTTTACCTATTTTTTTAAAAAAACTAATAGATTTCCTTCATTGTGTATCCCTTACCTGGATTTTTATGGTCATCCCATGTTTTTTTGAATTTTTTTTCATAGTAAATAATGTGGAATAGGGTCAAGGATGGGATCAAAAAAAATTCATGTCGCCTAACATGACTCTTTTTTTTCAAAAAGAATTTATTTTATGTTTTCAAAATGGAAACTGTGTAGAAGGGTTGACATTTTAATCTATTGAGATGTAATATTTATGTCCTAATTCTCTAAAAATGTAAACCTAATAAGATACTCAATGTGAATTATTCATTTAATTCAGTATTATGTATGGTTTAAGGCTGGGTCATTATAGTTGGTATCAGAGGTCGGTTTAGATAACTTTATAGGTTAGGCTATACTTTATGCACAAGTGACATAACCATAATGGTTAGGATTTTAGAAAGAGTTATAGTTTTTTTTTATAAAGTAAATGAGTTTAATATAACATGAATAATTATATCTTCGTATTTACTTTCCTCATTATATATTATATGATGATTTTACTGATATACTCACACTGACCTTTTTGGTTTTAGTAAATGTCTTGATCTAACATGCATCAAAGTAATAGTGGATGTGAAGGAATATATAATGGTTTTATGAATGAGAAACTGAATGAAATTAGAGTTAAAATGAGAAATCTCATGGTTGTTCTCAACCAACTATCTGGAGTCATGATTGACAACCTGAACCTTGGTGATTTTTATAAGGCATCGTCTTTGCGAGAAGAAAATCCCTACAGATGTTCAGGTAATAATCATAAAGTTAAGTATGCTAAAAAACCTATGTGTCAAGGATTTTGAAATAAACAACCAAGAAAATGTTTCTAAGGGATGAAAAGATTCTATAGATGTGGAAATGAAGGTCATAAAGCAAGAACCTTCCATGGAAAAAGGAAGTGTCCAGTTGACTCTAGGAAAGGGAAAGAAGTTCTTTCTGAGGGATCAATTGAATTTTTTAAATGTGTTGTGCATGGTCATTTTACAAACTGATTCCCTATGAATAATTTTTGTGAATGGAATCACCAAGATCATACAAATATATGTGTACCAATACCTAATGGCATTCCAATTGAGGATGAAGAAACCGACAATTACCAATGAATGTTATAGATTATTTCTTAACAAATTCTTTGACATTATTGAATCTTAGGATATGATTCATGATTCTGTTTGCATGAAAGAAGTATTTCATAAGAATTTGGAAAGGAATACTTAATGGATCATGAAGAACGTTGAATGAGTAAGAAGTCAACATATATGGGAATCAAGTGGTATGATATATTTTAGGATGGTGAAATGCTTAAATGTATTAAGGCACTTTTGATGAGGGGATTACATTGGGAGACTTTTTATAGTATTTGTAACATTGAAGTTTGATATATGAAAATTTTATTCAAGGAATAGTTGTCTTTTCTTTTGTGGATATAGTTATAATGAACCATTTGGGTTTATATGATCCTTGAATTTTAGGAAATTACAGGTTAATAACTTTTGGGATGCAAAATGAAAGTTATTAGATAAAATTTGTGGGTAAAATATGATATGGTTATTTTTGATAAATTTATCTCTTTTTGGGAATGCTATTAAATTATATAGTTTTTGAAAAAAGGACAACACAAGGACCATGTGACAACCCGTCATGTCGGACAAAGCTACGGGAATCGAACCCACAACCAAAGTGTGACTGGTATTTAACACCTACAACTAGACTACGTGAAGTCCCTAGTTAGTATAACTAATTCTTTTTAGTTAGATGATTTTATGAATAAATAATAAGTTGATTTTGGGTTATATATAGAATTTATTAACCTATCATGAAGAATATGTGATTAGGTTTATTTCTTTTCAATATGAGAATTTAAGAGTATCTGATGTTATTTGGAGATAGGTGTTAGGATTTGTCATAGAAAATTATGTGATTAGATCCTTAAGAGATTTGGGATTCAATATTAGTTTGGATTACTTTGACGAATTTTATGAATGGTCTTTGTTGAACATTGCGTTTTTTTGACAAATTATGGAGATTAGGAGTAGCTTTTCTTTTGGTAAAAGATTATTCTTTTTGGGGATTATCTGATCTGGTGCTAACCATTTTGGTTTTGGAAAATTTATAAAGACATGGGAAATATATAGTTCATATTTTTTGGATCATGTGATTCTCTCGAAGATGATTATGTTGGAACCATGGTCTTCTATGCATGTTTTGGAGTGTGGTTTGTGTTTTTTTTCAATCATCAATGGAATTTCAGATCGTGTACCAGCAAAGAGATCATACCGTTCAAGATCACAACAGTATTGAAGGTGGCACCGTTTCCCAGTGTTTGCCAAATTTTTGGGGTCCAAAATTTGGATTTTGGTGAGCATCGCGAAAATAGGATTTCCATGAAGATCATGATTTAATATGGAAAAGGAATGAATTTCGCGAAGATTGGATTCATGGATTGGAAATCGCGAAGACCATAAGAATGGAGGCGGTGAGTCTTTGCGATTACGTCAAGCTTCACGAACGGTAGAGGCTGAAACGCATCGCAGCGGAGAGGGGAGTTGCGAGGGAGCTTCACGGCGAAGGCACGAAGGAATTTTGACGGTGATTCTTCATGATTACATCAAGCTCCGCGAACGGAAAATTGTCGTGGTGCTTCGCGATTTGGACAGAATTCTGGCGGGATCTTCGGAGCTTCGCAATTTAAGCTGACGTGGCGCTGACTTCACATGGAAGGGTCGAGGGTCGATGGAATCGCATATAAATAGAGGTCGACCCCCTCAAGAGAAGTAGAGAGTATTTCAAAGAAATTACTTTGCTCTCGGTTCGCAAAGGTCTCTCGCGAAGTTAGTGGGCTTCACGAAAGAGGAGCTTCGCGACAGCTATTCTTGCTCCGCGAAAGACGTGCTCCCCACGTTGGCTCAGTGAGCTTTGCGAAGAGGCAGGAGCTTCGCGATAGCCAAGCATTGCGAAGGCTGGAGAATCGCGAGAGTTCTTCGTGATTGAGCTTCGAGAAATGGCAGGGGCTCCGCGAAGGCTTGTTTGAGCTTTGCAAAATTGGGAGCCTTGCGAAGTAGGGTACTTTGAGAAGGCCTTTTCCAAAGGTTGTTTTCCTAGTGACAAGGGAAAAGGGGGTATTCCTCAGTGGTTGAAATTTGGACTTTAACAGATCATTAACTCAGGACTCTGATGCAATAAAAGTCTCATGCTGAACAGGAGATGATGAACTTCATGTCTATCTATTGAAGAGACCTTCACGTCTATAAACTGAGTGTGACTTCACCAATGGTAGTGAGCCAGGGGGAGTCAACGGGAGTGACTCGAGGGAAGCAGTGAGCTTTCCCTGAACCTTTGTAAAGGGAGTGAGCCTGGGACATAGTGACTGTGCCAGAACTTTTGTATTCCCCAGCTAGTGAAGCATAGTGGATTTTGGTACGACCGACAACTTGTCGGCGTATGCTCCTTGGATGTAGCCCTTAGTGGGGAACCAAGTAAAGAGAACTGTGTCTTCTCTATGTATGTGCATGTTTGCTTTCTGATCTTTTTCATCATACATGTTCAACAAGTTCCTACCAACGTGGGAACAAGATCTATAACATTAGAAGAAGAATTTGTCACCCTGATTCACCCCTCCCCTCTCAGGGTGTCCCGGGGTCCTTCAAGTGGTATCAGAGGGTAAAGGTTGCTGGTGTTGAATTTGACCTTTTTCTTCATGGAAAACGCGGTCAATGTCCGGGGAGTCCCTCCCTTCGATGGAAGAAATTTCCAGATCTGGAAGAACACAATGAGATCTCATCTAAGATCTCTTGGAATGGAAGTTCTCTTTTCTACTGTGCAAGGAATACAAGTCACTGATCCAATAGGCCTAGCTATGACTCAAACAGACAAGAAACATCTTGATGCAGATGCTAAATCATAGAATGCACTCACTGTAGCCCTTTCTGATCAGATCTACCTAAAGGTGATGAAATTCACCTCTGCAAAATCCATGTGGGATAAATATGAGAATATTTATGAAGGAGATAGAAAAGTGAAGGAGGCGAAACTACAAGTGCTGCACAATCTGTTTGATGATCTGAAGATGCATCCAGACGAGAATGCAGACTCATTATTCAATCGAATTACTGAAGTAGTTGGAGAAATTCGGGGTCTAGGCGAAGAAATCAAAGACATTGATATTGTAATGAAAATATTGAGAATACTTCCACCTCTGTATAATGTGAAGGTGTCATCCCTTGAGGAAAGAGATCTTTCCAAACTTTCTCTAGATGATCTACTGAGCAGCTTGGTAGCATATGAAATGAGAGTCAAACCAGAAGATGCTACGACTCGTGTGAGCAAAGAAATGGCATTCAAGGCCATGGATAAACTGAAAATCTCAAAGGATAGTAGCGGTGAAGATGAAGAAGAAAAAGAAATTCTTTCTCTCATTGCAATGATGTTTCAGAAGGGGAAAGGTAAATTCAAAAGGAAGTTACCTCTCACGTGTTTCCGTTGTGGAAAAGCTGGGCTCATTGCGTCTCAGTGCTAAAAAATGATCAATGATGAAGACAGTGAGGATGAAAGCCTCACGAAGCCTCAGAGAAGGTTCTTCAAAAAGGGAGACTTCAAATCTGGTAAGAAAATGGAAAGGAAGAGTTTTGTCTGTGAAGAAGAAGAAGATGATAATGAATTCTGTGATGAGGAATAACCATAATTCAAAACTGGGAACCCTGCTTATATGATGGCCACTTTTGAAAAGCCAGATGATACTGAAGGAGAAAAACAACTGAGAACTTGTGTTGATCCTGATATAAAACTTAAGGATGCGGTTAGTAAGCTCAATATTAAATGTAAGAGCTGAAATAAGTGGAAATCAATTGTATAAGAATCAATTGAATACGTTGATCAACTTGCAGCTGAAATTGAATTACTGGAAGAATTTGTGAAGGTAAAGTCTAAAATAATTGAAAGTAATGATGATGTAGTTGATCTAAAGCTAAGAATTGCAGAGCAGGCAAAGGTCATCAATGACCTCACCTCCAGACTAGATGAAAAATCCAAGACTATTGATGGTCTTGAGGAGGAGGTAGTTACTCTAAGGAGAAAACTGGAGACTAAATCAGTTCCAAAATAATCAAAGAAGAAAATACAGTTTGGAAGATACTCAGATGCAGAATTACTAGCAAGAGCCAAGTGTGTTTCAGATGGGGTTGGAAAAATCTTGAGTAATCAAAGACCCGCTTGCATGGGAAAGAGTGGAATTGGTTGTGAGGCTGAGACATCAACTTCTAGAAGTGAAAAGACCCAAAAGAAAGATAATATGAAAGTTGAACATGTTGAAACGTTTCCTAGAGTGACGAAAAATGAACCCTCAATCCAAACTAAAAGGGGAACTAAAAATTATCCTCAAACATTTAGAAATGACAGAAAGTCTTACTATTCTACCAAGGAAGAAGGTATGAGGAGAAATTCAAGTGAGAAGTCATTTCCTCTCATGAAGTGTCAGTTCTGTGGCTATCTGGGCCATACCATGTCATATTGTGAAGAGGCAAGAAGCTATCTGAATGGAGAAGATATAGAAGCTCAAAAAAGGAGAACAATTTCATATCATAATTCTTATAGAAGAAATAATTTCTATGGATATTGTTTTTGTTGTTCTAACTTTGGTCATAAGGCCGCTAATTGCAAGGAGAGAAGGTACATGGATACATCATAAGGAAGTTCAAGACAAGTCAAGTCTCGTCAGCAAGACAGTGTTGCTCTTTCAAACAGGTTTTCACCTCTCAAAGAAGACTTTGACTATGAAGAACCAGGGTATGCAGAAGAGATAATTGAAAGACCATTAGTTCTATATACTTGATCCAATGTCTCATGGAAGGAAAGGAAGAAGATTGAGAAATCCAACCTTGCAGAGGTGGACCTCAAAGATACAAAGAACAACAGTACCTGGATTCTGGATAGCGGTTGTTCATCTCATATGACAGGTAATGCCGGCCTACTAACGAATATCATAAGGAATGTCGATGGTACTGTAAGATTTGGTAATGATGGGGCTCTGAAAATCAAAGGGAGTGGAAGTACCGAATTATCTAATGGAGAGCAAAAGAAGACTGAAGTCCTTTACGTAGATGACCTACGTCATAATCTCCTCAGCGTGAGTCAACTCTGCGACTCAGGACTTATAGTCATGTTTAATCAGAAAGGCTACACTATCAAGGGAAAGACTGGAAATTCACTTATGAAGGGATGCAGAACAGAAGGAAACTTGTATCAGGTTGATAGTGAAGAAAATGTATGTTACATGACTATTGAAGAAGAAAACAATTTGTGGCATCGGAGACTGGGACACATCAATCAACAAGACATGGAGAAAATATCAAAATTATGAATTTTCATGGACATTCCCAACCTGAAGCGTGAGCGTGAAAAATATTGTGATGCTTGTATCCGTGGGATGCTGGTCTGTAGTTCATATCGGCCAAAGAAGAAAAGAGCGTCTCACCTTCTTGATCTGATTCATACAGATGTTTGTGGGCCAATAAATGTTGTCAGAACTCATGGAGAAAGGTACTTTGTACTTTTAATAGATTATTACAGTAGAATGGCATGTTTTATGGTCATTCACAGGAAATGACAAGTCCGTGACTGCATGAAAACATATCGGTGAATCGCCGAGAATGATACTGGACGAATAATCAAAGTGTTGCGATCTGACAATGGAGGAGAATACATGTCCATTGAATTTGAGAATTATCTGGAGAAGCATGGGATACAACATGAGGTAGCTACTATGAGAACTCCACAACAAAATGGAGTTGTTGAACGTAGGAATCGACAGGTGAACAACATGGCACGAACTATGCTGATTGAGAGTCGTATTCCACAACATTACTGGAAAGAGGCTGTTCAATCTGCAGTGTACATTCAGAATCGAACATGACTTTATATGGGTGAGACGAAGACACCATATGAATTGTGGCATGGAATAAATCCTTCTCTAAAATTCATTCGTGTATTTGGAAGTAAATGCTTCATCAGGAACAAAGAATAAAATCAAGGGAAATATGGCAATAATGCAGATGAAGGAATTTTTCTCGGTTACTCAATGAACAAAAAAGCCTACAAATGTTTCAACAAGCGTTTGGGAAGGATTGTGGAAATTAGTGATGTTAAGATAATTGAAGAGAAAACCACAAATGCTTCAAGGACACCATATGCTGATGTGATAGAAGGTCAGGAAGAATGTGAACGTGAAGAATATACAAATGCAGAAATAGAGGAAGATATTCAAAACACTCAGAAGTCACATCAAGATGTTGACTCAGAAGAAGAATCTGAAGAAGAAACTATGGCTGAAGAGAATACTGCTGAACCTCATAGGAGAAATCGAAGAGCTGAGATTGATCCATCCAATATAATTGGGGACAGGAGTGCACCCACTCAAACAAGAAGGATGAGGAATACCACACAATCTGCATTTCTATCAGTTGTAGAGCCATCCTCATTCGAAGAAGCTACAAAAGATAAATCTTGGGTGAAATCCATGAATGATGAATTAGATCAAATTGACCAGAATCAGACATGGGATCTTGTTCAAAGACCTGAAGGTCACAATTTGATTGGTACCAAATGGATCTTCAAAAATAAGTTTGATGAGCATGGAAGTGTCATCAGAAACAAGGCACAACTGGTATGTAAAGGATACTCCCAGATTGAAGGCATTGATGTTGAAGAAACCTTTGCTCCAGTGGTTAGACTGGAGTCAATAAGGCTTTTCCTTTCCATGACACTCCAAATAGGATATAAAGTATATCAAATGGATGTCAAGACAACATTCTTGAATGGTGTACTCGAAGAAGAAGTCTACATTAAAAAACCAGTGGGCTTTGTTTTGGGTACTGATGAAACAAAGGTCAGTAAACTGAAGAAAGCTCTATATGGTTTGAAGCAGGCACCACGGGCATGGTACTCACGACTGGACTCATATCTCAAGACGTTGGAATTCAAAAGAGTAGGAGTTGATCACAATCTCTATGTGAAGAATTCTCCAAAAGATCAATTCATGGTTCTTGTCTACGTGGATGATATCATATTTGGTGGCAGCAGGAAGAAATCAGTGGATGAATTTTCCAACCACATGAAATCAGAATTTGAAATGTCTATGATTGGGGAGCTCATGTATTTCTTGGGGCTGCAAGTGATTCAAAAGAAGGAATACACTTTCATTTCTCAGGAAAAATATGCAAGAGAGTTGCTGAAGAAGTTCAATATTCAAGACTCCAAACCCATGTCAACTTTGATTGTTGTTGGAACTAAACATGGAAAGCATGAGGATGGGATCTCTGTTGATCCCACCATGTACAAGAGGATCATTGGAAGCCTACTGTACCGGACAGTGACACGGCCAGATATTGTCTTTGCAACATGCCTTGTGGCCCGCTTTCAGAGTAATCCAAAGGAGGAACATATGGCAGCAGTAAAAAGAATCATGAGGTACATTAAAGGTACACTTAACATCGGGTTATTTTTTGCTGCAGGCAGGGACAGTGAATTATCAGTTTTTTCTGATGCTGACTGGGCTGGTGATGTAGTAGACAGAAAGTCCACTAGTGGTGGAGCTTTCTATATTGGGCAGAAATGTGTTGGCTGGTTGAGCAAGAAACAAGAAAATACTTCTCTTAGTACTGCGGAAGACGAGTATATATATGCCACAAAGGCATGCACTCAACTGATATGGATGAAGCAGCAATTAACTGACATTGGTGATGAGGTGACGCAACCAATGGTGATTTACTGTGACAATAAGAGCGCAATTGATCTTATGAAGAATCTTGTTCAGCATTCTCATACAAAACACATTGAAATCAGGTATCACTTTATCAAAGAGAATGTTGAGAAAAGAGTGATTAGATTGGATCATGTGTGAACAGAAGAGCAAGTGGATGATTTCCTGACAAATCCACTGTCAGCGGTTGTGTTTGAGAAGAATCAGTTGAACCTCGGTGTTCGACCACCTCCCAGTGCATAAGGAGGATACAGAATACCCCTCTCTCCATTTGTTTTAAATTTTTTAATCTGTTTATGGATATGATGCAGGTTTATGGGGGAAATACTATCCAGGGGGAGTATGGTTTGAGCTGAACGTGAAAAAATTTACTGGTCTTTCGATTTATTGTCAATGGGGGAGAAAGGAGACGGAATAAATTCAGGCAACTTCTGTGATGAGAAGAATGAGAAGGAAAATAGTGGAACCCAATTCAAGCCTCCTCTCTTGTTTTCTACACCGAGAATTGCTCACGTAGACTTAGAGTGCTGGCTGGGTTGATTCCTGTGTTTTTTTTGGTTGGTCGGTTTTCACATAGATGGAGATCTATTGAATTTTTCTTCTGATTTCCAACAAACCCAAAGGAAGATATTGTTGGAACCATGGTCTTCTATGCATGTTTTGTAGTGTGGTTTGTGTTTGTTGTCAATCATTAATGGAAGTTTGGATCGTGTACCAGCAAAGAGATCATACCGTTCAAGATCACAACAGTATTGAAGGTGGTGCCGTTTCCCAGTGTTTGCCAAATTATTGGGGTCCAAAATTTGGATTTTGGTGAGCATCGCGAAAATAGGATTTCCATGAAGATCATGATTTAATATGGAAAAGGCATGAATTTTGCGACGATAGGATTCATGGAATGGAAATCGCGAAGACCAGAAGAATGGAGGCGGTGAGTCATTGCGATTACGTCAAGTTTCGCGAACGGTAGAGGCTGAAGCGCATCGCGGCAGAGAGGGGATTTGCGAGGGAGATTGGCGGAGAAGGCGCGAAGGAATGTTGACGGTGATTATTCACGATTACGTCAAGCTCCGCGAACGGAAAATTGCCATGGTGCTTCGCAATTTGGACAGAATTCCGGCGGGATCTTCAGAGCTTCGCGATTTGAGCTGACGTGGCGCTGACTTCGCGCGGAAGGGTCGAGGGTCGATGGAATTGCCTATAAATAGAGGCCGACCCCCTCAAGAGAAGCAGAGAGAATTTCAAAGAAAGTCCTTTGCTCTTGGTTCGAAAAGGTATCTCGCGAAGGCAGTGGGCTTCGCGAAAGAGGAGCTTCACGGCGGCTATTCTTGCTCCGCGAAAGACGTGTGCCCCACATTGGCTCAGTGAGCTTTGCGAAGACGCAGGAGCTTCGCGATAGCCAAGCATTGCGAAGGCTGGAGCATCGCGAGAGTGCTTCGCGATTGAGCTTCACGAAATGGCAGGGGCTCCGCGAAGGCTTGTTTGAGCTTTTCAAAATTGGAAGCCTTGCGAAGTAGGGTACATTGTGAAGGCCTTTTCCAAAGGTTGTTTTCCCAGTGGACAAGGGAAAAGGGTGTATTCATCAGTGGTTGGAATTTGGACTTTAACAGAGCATTAACTCAGGACTCTGAGGCAAGCAAAGTCTCATGATGAATAGGAGACGATGAACTTCATGTCTATCTATTGAGGAGACCTTCACATCTATAAACTGAGTGTGACTTCACCAACAGTAGTGAGCCAGGGGGAGTCAACGGGAGTGACCCGAGGAAAGCAGTGAGCTTTCCCTGAACCATTGTAAAGGCAGTGAGCCTGGGACAGAGTGAATGTGCCCAAAATTTTGTATTCTCCAGCTAGTGAAGCATATTGGATTTTGGTACGACCGACAACTTGTCGGCATATGCTCCTTGGACGTAGCCCTTAGCGGTTAACCAAGTAAAAAGGGTTATGTCTTCTCTGTGCATGTGCATGTTTTATTTCTAATCTTTTTCATCATACAGGTTCAACAAGTTCCTACCAACGTGGGAACAAGATCTATCACATTAGAAGAAAAGGTTGTCACCCTGATTCACCCCTCCCCTCTCAGGGTGTCCCGGGGTCCTTCAGATTATAGCTCTCTTAATATGAAAAAGAATTCATCCTGAATACTCATCATTTGGAGAAAATATGAGTTTGTGTTAGAATTATAGTAAAATATGAATGTCTACATGACAAGTAAGTATAATTCCTTATATTTTTATTTAAGCTCATAAATAAATTCTTCATTGAAAAGTAACTTAAAACAAAAACATTGTCTGTTAACGTTTCCTATTGGGGAATCAAAGACTATTTAACCCATCAAATGTTTGTGATTTTTTGGTGGTTAACATTCTCCTAAACATGTTTTATATCACTCTCCACCAGAACATGATGGTTTTTTTCTCCTGCATATCCATGTTATCATGGAATCCTAGTATCTGTTGTCTCAGGAAACCTTCTTAATTCTTTTCATTTATTTTAAAGTAATAGTTTTAATGACTCGTTTTTTTCGATGTGGGGCTTTCAATGAAGTTCCCGATCCCAATTTTAAAATTGCGAGGACACAATTCCCAAATGGGGGGAAGAATGTAACATCCTGGATAAATTAAGAATATGAAATTTTCATATTTAATAATATTTTTGAATTAAATATTAATTTAACTTTAAAGGGGTTTTTATGTTCGATAGTGTACCTGATACGCAACAACGTGTTTCTTTGAAATCTTTCGTTGCACACTAGTAATATATTATTATTATTTTAAATGGTAGTTAACTCTTTTCAATTTTATTGGATGGAATGAAGAAAACTAACTAAAATTTTATTATACATTATTTTTAAATGTATTTACATTTATCCAATAATAATTTAGAGGCTCAAAATGCAAATGAATCTAATTTTAAGCATAATTTACATTAAAAGTCCGATTTACCACCTTTTAATGGCGGACCCTCTTTAAATATAGTTTTGGTCATTTTTATATGTTCAATTTGACCAAATAAAATTATTCTTTTTAATTGAAACATGAAAATTTACTTTGTGCAATTTTTTGGTATTTTTCTGATAAAGTACATTTTTAATGAATTGTGAAAATATTGTATTTTAATTCAAAACTAACTTTTCATCTAATTTGTTTATATGGTTAGATAATCTTTTAAATTGGTTTTAATGTGTAATTAGAATATATTTTTACCATTTAATCCAATTTTGGTCATTGGAATTAATTTCACTTTGAATTTGGACATAAACAAGTTTCAATCTTTTAATAGTTATTGTTTCTTAATACATGCTATTTATTTTAACAAAGGGAATTAATTTTATGTTAATTAATGCCACATATATGTTTTTTATTTTGAAAAATATACATCATTTTTGAATTCAGAATTTAAAATAATGCATAGGCTGAATTTTTGGTATTTTTCGGAAAAACTTCAATTTATGATGAATAGTGAAACCACATAGTAATAGTTAAAAAAACTAACTTTTTCATTTAAGTAAAATTTTACCACTTCACTAACTTGAATTTCAATAAATCTGAAATACATGGTTGTTATTAGTAAGTAAAATGTGGTTCAATAAGATGAAAATAATTTTTTGTGAATAGTACCTTTTGACTTTTTTACCACGGTTAAATGTAAATATGGTAATTCAAGTTAAAAAAATTATGATTACCATAAAACTTCTCAAAAATTCATTGGGTGAGTCATTAACGACCATGGGCATCTTTGGGTCGATTTTGGGACCCCATTGAGCCACATGGGAGTGATAATGATAATATATATTAATTAATTTAATGTAAAGGCAAAATAGACATAAACAAAAATCTTTTGGTAATTAATTTTTATGTGGTGTTATATTAGTATTATTTTTGACTATAAATATTCAGTGGAAAGATAAAGAGATTTCCTACATCATGGTATTTTTTCATTAATTTTTAGACATCAAATAAATTAAATTATTTATGACACAATAATGATGTAGTATTTACATAATTAATAAATGATATAAATAAATAAGATTACAATCATTAAAATATTATCCAAAACATGTGAAATTATGATGGGATGATTTTATTTCCAATACGATTCACCTTATCTTCGACCTTAATTATTTTTAGACCTTTTGAAACTGAATATCATTATATAATAAAATAATATTTTCACAGTTTCCTAAAGGGCCCCTTCTCCCCCTTATAAAAAAAGACCACTTCTATCCAATTCCTCACACCTCTAAAGCCTTTTGGATCGTCCAAAATCTACCCATTTCATATCCATACATACCTATACTCCTCATATAAGCCTTACCATAGGCATAATGCACTTCAAGAAGTCATTTGGTTCAATCCAGATGGAGTTACCCAAATTATAGGTAACAGTTTATATTAAATTGTTTTCTATTATTTTACTTATCCAACCCCTAAAATATTTTTATTAATTTATTTTTTAACAACACCAGTATCCTCAATATAATATTATTTTTTATGGGAATTATTCTATCTAAATTTACACACACCTCCATCTAATGGGTGAAGAACATAGAGTTTCTTTGGATGGAAAACTAACACCTCACGAAACAATGATTGTTCAATTACCTATTACCGCCTCTCATGGTGACCAATATGATGGAACTTTATTTATATATGATATATATTTTGTTTATGTTTTCTTTATTCTTATGTATTTTCCATTTATATCATACCATTATGGTTTCCATTATTGGTAAATGTGATAATTTCATTTTAGGAAGTGCGGACTACCGCCCCCTCAATGTGATATGGCTCGTTCATACCATATGTTGTATGTATAAAGGTAGATTTAATGATATTATATATGATAAAATACTTGAATTACAATACTATTATGTATAATTATGTTTTACTTCCATTAAATATGAAATAGAAATGAAAGTAGCGATAATGCATACGTACGGCTTACCATCTCCATGAACAGTGAATTTCATTTCATACCTCTAAATGTTATATAATATTATAAATTTATTTATTTACTGGATATATAAGATATATATGATATCTAAATCATGATTATAAATCTGGATATAATTAACTGTTGACCACATGAACAACTTGTAAATATAAGGTGCTCATTTTTTACTCAAGTACAAAATATCGACAAAATGACCATTATTAAATTAAATGATTACATTATGTTTATAAGATGGTAATAATTGATATAAAATGAATTATAAACCTGAAAAATGTTCTTAAGAAATTGGAAATTTACTTTAGTTTAGTATTTTAGAGATTAACGAATGATCGAGTCAAGTCGGACACGAGGTAAGGGATTTTCTTATATCGCTTTTAATTCCTTGAGATTTCTATTGTTTTCCACTTAATCATTGTGTGTGGTGTATAGTGTACAGAAATTTGATATATATTATAATGATATTCATGTTATTTTGTGATTAATTTGGTGGTTATTAAATTTTGTTCATACGAATCAGTTGATTACAATGTGGTAAAGGGTTTCATCTCACTTTTTATTTTCGAGAGATTCATTCTATATTTGCCACTATTTCCTTTTGTGTTGTGTATGTACTTCCCATGATTGTAATATTGTGTAATATACTTGTATTTATGATTATTTACATCTTAATTTTATGATCCTTCTTTCATGTGGCATATGTTTTGTAAGTTACCAAATTGGTAAGGGAACCTTTCACCCTATTTTTAAAAGACTTCCTTTTGTTGTGTCTTTTAACTTACATCTTATTATGTTGGGAAATTTTATTTTATATCCTTATTGATGTAAACATTATTTTTAAGTTATGAGATTCCCTTTTTGTCTCATCAACACATTTTCTGAATTTTAATGTGATGTCGTTAGGTTGTCGAATTTTTACAGGGTAACTTCTTAACCCAATTTCGATTCTTTGGGTTCATCTTGTACATATTGAATATGTCATCATATGAATATGTTTCAATGAAATCCAATTTTTTTACACTTAATATACACTTATATTGGGTGTTTTTATATTTTTCACACATAATTATGATATTTAATTATCTTTAATTTAAGGATACAATCTTTATAAGGGATTTCATCTCAATTTACATTTCCATTGAGACTTAATTTTTTTTATGCACCAATTCACTCTTTTATGGTGTATATAGTGTGATTGACATATTATATCAAGATTCCCTTTATTCTCATGATATTATAAAGTTCTAATTAAATGTTATTCCTCAATTATTTGTATTTAAGTGTCTCTGATTTTGTTAAAATCACATTAACTAAACTATCAATTTAAATGTTTTAAAGATTTATTATTATAAATATTTATCCTTAATGTCCATGTTTTATAAAAGGTTTTCATTATTTATTTATATAAACATTAATGTTTTGAGTTTATAATTCCATTAAAAGCATCAAAGTGGTATGGGACACCATGATTCAGAAATCTCTTTTTAAATAGTTTATGAAAATGGAATGATTATTTCAATATCATGAAATTAAATCTTGTGATTTCAAATGAAATGTTATTAGTGAAATGTAAATATTTTAAATATTTTATGTGTTATGATGGTACTTGGACATTTGATAGGTGGTTATGTGATAAACTAAATGACGGGTGGTTCCGTGAATACCAGGACGAGTGGTTATGTTATAACCTCCAATGCATTGGTTATGGAAGTCGGCTGTATGGAAATTCCGTTTAATGATATATGTTGAATTAGATTGTATGGTTATTCCATTTAACAATGTTTATGTCCCAAGATACCTTTATATGTTATTTTTTGTTTATATGGGTTTTATGGTAATCTTTTGGTTACAAAAGGGAAATGTCTAGTTCCATGTTTGTTTGAAATTTTTTTCACAGGACATAATGTGTAAAATGGTTAAGGATGGGATCAAGGAAAAGTCATTCCGTCTAAAACATGGAACTAGACATTGCCCTTTTTTCAAAAAGTTTTTATTTTATGTTTTCAAAATGGAAACAGTGTAGAAGTATTGACTTTGTAATATTTTGAGATGTAATTCTTATGTCCTAATTCTCTAAATCTCTAAACATGAAAAGATATTCATTGTGAATTATTCATTTAATTCAATTTTATGTAAGGTTTAAGGCTGAGTCCTTATACTAACATGTGTCCTAATTCTATTGGATAAGTGTAATTCATCCAAAATATTTCGTAAAAATAAAATATGATCCCCTTTGGTCCACTTGGATTAGATTAGGACATTTATTATTACTTTATTTAAAGAAGAGTTAAAAGAGTTTAATTCAATGATTAATAACTAAACCATTTTTAATATAGGATTTTACATAAGATAAACTAAACTATAAATATTAATTATAATTCTAAAAATATATTCTACATAATTTTATTTCATTTATATTTTTTAGACATTATAAAATTTAAATTATTTGTGACACAATGATGATAAAGTAATTTCCTTATTAATAAAGTATTAAAATAATTGATATTATAAATATCCAAATAAATGATATTTTAGACTTTGGAGGAATTAAAAAATGTTTATAGGTTAATAAAAAAATTTAGGGTTGATTAAATTATTTTTTTTGATGTAATCATGCTGTTATAATTTTTACAAAAACCAAATACAAAGTAGTTTCAAAACTGGCATAATTGAGTTTTTAAAACAAATACTCTATTATTAATTGATATAATATTTCTAATCATATAAGGTTCATGAAAAGGACATAGGTAAGGTTATAAATAGAATAATTAACCACTTCGGCATCTCTTGGCTTGTTATTGTAAGATTATTAATCATATAATATAAAAATATAAAGATACATGGAAAATGAAAACTATTTATCAAAGAGTTAAATCTAAAATATAATGTTAATATGATGACCTAAAATTGTCTAAAACCTATTAGTTGAGAGTTTATCGACCTGATACTACAATATCCTTGAAAGAATTCATTTTTCATCGATTAGATACCGAAAATTATTTTATTATAAAATAATATTTCGAGCTTTTCCTAAAGTGACCCTCACCCCTCTTATAAAAGAGGACTTCCTCTTCTCTTAATTTCACACCTCCAAAGCCATTTTTCTCAGCCCAACCATGACCAAATATCCTCCCAACTATACTCCCTTAATCATAGAGGCCTTCTATTGGTCATAAATATACCCTATGGAGCCCTTTTGACTAAATCAAAAGAAAGAACCTGAAAAAGTGGTAAATATTTCACCACCTCTTTCAAATTATATTATTCTTCCACTTCCTCTTTCTTTGTTGTTTCCATTCTAAAATAATAACTCAAGTATCCTCTATATACTTTAATTTTATTATAAAAATGGTACAACCATATTCATTATGATATCCATCATATGAATGCCAATGTCACCATACGTGCGTACGTACAGCTTACCATCTCCACTTCGTGGTGTTGTTTGTTATTGAAAAACAATATTTTTTGGATGGGTATAATAATGAGTATAAATAATATAAATAATAAATAAAAAAAATTTATGATTATTTATATATGATATACCATCCAATTACATACTATTTCATAACCAATATAATGATATTGCTGCTCGAGCATATGTACGGATTATCATCTCCACCAACGCGATGAGATACATTTTCCATCGAAATCATTCATGAATAATTTATATGATTAAAAATAATGTTTATGAATATAATATCATTCTTTATATAAATAAAATAAATCCTATTCATAATAAGAATGGCATACATAACCAAGAATATAAAGAAAAACGAATCAATCAACACCCGAAATGACGACCCTACAAAAATATTATTAAAAAAGAAATATTATAAGATAATATATGATATCATATTTATGTATATGATTTGGGTATAATTTAATAAAAAAAATTTAACTATTACACGAGATGTTAACATACCATCGTCTAAGGAAAATTACAAGTTAAGGGTTGATTCTACAATCTCTTCACTTATCTGTGGTTGTTAATACGTAAGTATATACCGAGACCTCTGTATCATCCACATCCATGTTTTCTTAAAATTTTGATTCAAAAACATTTTTACTATTTACTAGACTTTAGGTTAAAGTCATTTATACCATTATTTTACCGTATATGGTTTGAATGAAATATTTCCGTCATTTTCTAAACAATGAACATTTTGACATTTTCGACAAAACTATGGTAAGAATGTATTTTTTTAACTTATACGGTGGGTGCGGTTATTTTCCACTTTTATAACATCAACGAAACTTCCCATACAATATTATAAGAATATTTTCAAAATAAATGGTTTCTTTTATAAACATGTGATTTTTAAATGGTTTCAAATTAGAAATAGGTATTTCAATCAAATTGTTTTTATTTCATCTATGTCAATATCCATTGATGGATTTTAAACTTGTTTGAAGTTGATTTTTTATGATACAAATATTCCATATTGTATTGAATTATTTGTGATATTTATTACTCTGGATGTGTTATTTTTGTACCATTCATGGTTTAGGGATAAAATATTGACATTTCGTATGCTATTTTTAATACGAATGTTAATGTTATGTTTAAAACTTTTCTTATGAGGAATGAATTGGTAGTAAGTGATAGGTGGATCCTACTACAGCTCCTCTATGCATCATTAGGTCTCATGAGACAAACTAGTGATTTGGAAAACGACCATGAATAAATCATATTTTTAGTCTTGGCACAAGGCCTTGACTATGTGGTTATGAAGTCTAGCATTATGCATTACATCATTATGAAAGTGGATACTGATATTGAATGTGATTATTCAACTATTAGAATATCCATGTGATTATTTAAATGGCATTATTTGATTTTATCTTTTCAATATTATTCTGAAGGTTACGTTTAAAAAAGATTTGGTGTTAATCTTATACATTACCTTAAATGTTTATTCTTATTTATGAATGTTTCAGCTATATTGTTATCCTTACTAAGCATCTGAGATCACCCATTTCTATGTTTTATTTTTCCTGTGATGTGAAGAAGTATTTTATAGTTAACCAATAAGGATTGGCTAAGGATAGAAGTGTGTTCAAAATGGGGAAATTTTTTTTTGATGTTTTTATTTCATGATGTAATGTAAAACATATGAATGTATCTAGGACTTCTAAGGCTACTAAAATGATCGGTCGTTCTGGACATGGTTTCTTGTTTCATGAAAATGTTATGTAATAATGCATCGACTATGGGTAACATGGGTCGATGCATTATAGATATACTCAAGGATTATTATTTCATTATACACTACCACCCGAGGAAGGAAAATAATGTGGAAGATTCTTTGAGCAGAATGGATCATGGAATTATAAACTATATGAGAGTTGAAAGAGATCATATTTTGATGGATCTAGTAAAAATGTATATGTGAATAATCATGGAAGGTGAAACATTAGTAATTTTTCAAATGATTTCCAATTCATATTTACTAGAAATGATAAAAAGATCTCAGAATGATGATGAGAATATTCAAAAGAAATTTAATGATGTGAATGATCGGATATTTATTGACTTCGTATATGAAGAAAAAATATTGAAATTTGGGAAGAGAATTTTTTTTACCAAAATTCCTACTCTAAAAAGGGAATTGTTGTATGATGTTCATTGCTCCAATTTCATTATAAACCTTGGTATCACTAAGATGTATAAGAATTTGAAGGAATTTTTCTGGTGGAACACCATGAAGATGGAGATTTCTAATTATATGTCAAGATGTATGTTTTGTCGATAGGTGAAGGCTAGAAGAAAACATCCTAGATGAGTCACGAAACCACTTACCATACCTGAGTAGAAATGGGATGATATTACGATGGACTTTGTTATGGTGCTACCGAGGACACCAAGATGGAATTATTCAATATGGTTCATTGTTGATCTTCTTACCAATTAGTCAAATTTTCATACTATGATAGAATATTTACCACTTGAACGTTTAGTAATACTAAGTACTAATGATGTTTTAAGACTTCATGGTGTACCCATATTTATTTTTTCTGATTGTGATACTTATTTTACATTAAAATTATGAAAAAGTCTTCAGAAAGCCCTGGATAATGATTTTTGCATGAGAACTGCCTACCACCCTCAAACTGATGGAAAATCAGTATGGAATATTCAATCCATAGATTACATGTTTTTATCTTACTCATATTAAATTGATGTTATGATAGATCAATATTTACCTATGGTATAATTTTCCTATAAAAATACCTTCCCTTAAAGTATTAATATGGCACCATATGAAATGTTATATGGAAAATATGTCGCACAACAACTTTTTGGGATGCTTTTGGGGAAATAAAACTCATAGAACTTGAAATTATTGAGGAAAGAATGTAAATGTTGAAGATTATCCAGACCCACATCAATTTATATCAATGTAGGAAAAAGAGCTATGTCGATAACTGAAAGAAGGATTTGGAATTTCAAGTAGGAGATCATGTTTTGTTAAAGGTATCTGCATGGAAGGCTGTTATATGATTCGGTAAGAAGAGTAAATTATGTCCCAGGTACATTGGTCCTTTTGAAATTCTTGAATGAATTGAAATTGTAGATTACTATTTGGAAAGGCCTCCAAGTCTCTCCAATGTTGATGATGTGTTCCATGTATCATTGTTTAGAAAATACATGCCTAGCCGAACACATGTACTCACCTAAGAAGAAATAGAACTGGAAACTGATATGTCTTATTGTGAAGATCCTTCAATTATTATTGATTACAGAGGACAAGTGTAGAGAAACAAGATGACTCATTTTGTAAATGTTCTGTAGAGAAACCATAAGATGGGAGAGGCAACATGGGAACCTGAGGAACATATGATAAAGAACCACCTCAATCCTATTATGCAATAGTATTTTAGAAATTTTGAGGAAGAAATTATTTGAAGGAGGGAAGAATGTAACACCCCAATCATTCATAGTGTGTTTCTCTTTTAATAATGAAATAGCTTGCATTGTACAATACTTCGAGTTCTAGCACACCGTGTCCAGTCAAACTAGCTGTTATGAATACTGAGACCAAATTTTTGAAATAATTTACATTTTATTTTTCAATATGGTCTTCATTTTTTGATCTATAATATCAAAATAAGATTAAGTTGATTTTGCCTTATTTTTCTGAAAACATTCAATTTTATTATGATTAGTGAAAAACATTGCATTATTGTTTAAAACCTACCTTTTATTTAAATAATTATTTATTTTAATTTTAATTTATTTTTTTTCAAAATTGATACATAATAAATATATAAATTCAAAGTAATTCATTTGAGTCATTTTTTAATAAAAGTAGATATATAATATTTTATTGAACATTTTAAATACTTTTACGCTCCTTCTAGGAAAATTTGAAAATTCTCATAAAACATAATTTTATCACTTCTGCGAAATGAATATCAAATATTCTAGTGACATGGTTGACATCAGTAAATAAAATTTAGTTCAATTGGATGAAAATAAATTTTAGTGAATTGTAACATTTGAATTTTATTTATCACGGTCAAAAGTAAATAGGGTAATTAAAGGTAAAAATGGTATTATAATTACCCTAACACAAGTCATAATTCTATTGGATAAGTTTATTTCTAAGAAAATAATCCTTACAAATAAAATATGATCTTTTTGGTCCTTTTTATTATATTAAGTCTATTGTTTTTTTTAAGAAGAGTTAAAAGAGTCAAATTCAATGTTTAATAACTAAACTATATTTAATATATGGTTATACATAAGATAAATTCAACTATAAATATTAAATAGAAATGTAAAAATTTGTCCTATATAATTTTTTTATAATTTCTATACAATAAAAAATTATCCATATTTATGACATTATAATGATGATGTACTTACCTTTTTATTGAATGATTAAAATAATTGATTTAATAAACATTAATATAACTATAAATAGAGACATTTGATATATTCCACTAATTTTGTAGGTTAATATGAAATATTAGGGTTTATTAAATAATTTTTTTTTTCGAATTCATAATTTTATTATTACTTTCATAAAAATCGAATACAAAATACTGTCAAAATTGACATAAATGAGTTTTTAAAGCAAATACTATATTATTAATTAATATAATATTCCTAAAAAACGATTGTTTATCCAAATGAATTAGATAAAGCTATATATGTCAATAATTAACCACATGGGGTTCTTTTTGTTTTTTATAGTATGTGTATTTACAATTTATTATAGTAATACTAGAATACATTGTAAAAGTTAATCTATTTTCATAATAGTGAATCTAAAAAGATATGTTTAATATAGTGACCTAAACATGTTTTAAACCAATTTTATGAGAGGTTTTCGACCCATCCCCACCTTATCATTGAAATAAAACCTTTTTGGGGAATTATAAACTTAATAAGATTGTATAAAAAATAATATTTCAATCTTTTTATAAATTGACCTGCACCTCTCTTATAAAAGTGTACTTACCATTCTTTCATAATTACACCACAAAATCCATTTGGCATATCCAAAACCAGTTCAAATATCTTCCCAAATACCGTTAATTCATCGTAGAGAGCATAATTTGTTCATAAATACAATTTAAGGAGCCCTTTTGATCAAATCAAAAGGAAAAACCTGAAGAAGAGGTAATAATTTCATCACCTCTTTCAAATTTCTTTTCTTCTTCCATATCCAATTTCATTGTTGTTTTTATCCAAAAATATCTAATCTAGTATATTTTACATACTTTGATGATATTATAAAAATTTTATAACCACATTAATTTTTCTATTCATCCTTTGAATGAAAAATTCACCATATGTGGGTATGTATGGCTTACTGTCTCCACGTCATGGTGTAGTTGGTTATTCAACACTTAATTATTTTGATGGGCAGAATAAATGACTAAAATTGTTGTAAATAAAACATATAACATGTTAATGATTATGTATATATGATATACTATCAAATTTCATACTATTTCACCGTCTATAGAATGGTATTGTCGCTCGTGCATACGTACGAATTACAGTCTCCATGAACACGATGATATTAATTCTCTATCATAACCATTGAAGAAGAAATATCATTTTATGATTAAAAAATAATGTTTGAGAACATAATATAATTATTTATATTAATTAAATACATTCTATTTATAACAAAATTTACTGACATAACATAACAAATAAATGAAAACAAATTAGTTAACACCCAAAATGATGATACTACTAAAATATTATTTAAAAAGGAATATAAAAAGATCAGATATGATATCATATTTATGTATTTTGTTCATTAATAATTTAATAACTTTTATTTAACAATTATATAGGAGTTTAAACTACCCTAGACTAAGGAAAAATAAATGTTAAGGGTTAATTCTACAATCTCGTTTTTATCTGAGATTGTTTATATGTGAGTATCTACTGGGAACTCTTTATCATCCAAATCTATGTTTCTTAAAAATGTATTTCAAAATAAATTTACTATTTACAAGACTATGGGTTGATGTTTTTTATACCCTTTTTTGAATTTGTAAAAAATGTTTATAAATGAATCTTTTCATCATTTCTAAAGAAGCTCTTTTATGACCATTTCGAAAAAAAATAAAGGAAAGAATATTTTTTAATCTATATAGATGGTGTAACTATTTTCCTCCATTATAACATAATAGAAGAATCCCATACATTTGTATAAGAATATATTATAAATAAATGTTTTCTTTTATAATTATGTGACTTTGAAATGACGTCAAGATAGAAATATATATTTCCCTCAAACAGTTTTGATTTCTTCCATGTCAACATCTTTTGATGGATTTCACACTTGTTTGAAGTTGATTTATTATGATAAAATATTTCATATTTCTTTCGTGTTTTTTTTGGTATGTTTGACATTGGATGTATTATTTTTATATCATTCATGGTTTATGGGTAATGTGTTAAAATTTCATATTCATGTTTTAATATGAATGTTTATGTTATGTTCCAAACATCTCACATGAGGAAGGCATTGGATATAGTATGGGACAGGTGGAGCATGTTATTGCTATTCGACGCATTGGTAGTTTTCATGATACAAACTAGTGTCTGGGCAGAAGTACTTGAAAAAATCATAATTTTAGTATTGGAATGGGTCCTTGACTATGTGGTTATGATGTCTGGAATTATGAATTCCATCATTATAAAATTGTCTATCGATATTACATGTTACTATTTGACTAGTAAAAAATCCGTGATAATAAGTAAATGTCATTTCTTTATTGTCATTGTCATATTATGTCGATGAGTAAGTTTAAATTTCTTTTTTTCCTTATATTTTTCCTTAAATGTTTATGCATATTTATGAATGTTTCTGATATATTGTTATCCATAGTAAGCCCTTGATCTCACCCCTTTCAATGTTTTATTTTTACTAGGATTATAAGAAGTATATTATGACTAACCTGTAGTGATAGTCTAAGGGAGATTAATGTGTTAAAATGAGATAAAATTTTGTTGTTTTTTATTTCATAAAGTAACGTAAAAATTATGTTTGTCTATACTAATTCCAAGTATACTAAACATATCAGTATTTCGGGACATGATCCCTTGTAATCATAAAACTTCTATGAAATAATGCACTGAATATGGTTAACTAGTGTCAGTGAATTACAAATATTATTAAAGGAATATACAGAAGTTGTTGACATAAAGATGAAGATAAGTAATACTCACGAGTTCAATAATAATTTTGATGAATTGATAAGGTTTTGGAATCGATTTTGTATCCCCTAAATTCTATATTTAAAAGTGTTATGCTAAGAATCACATAGTTCATCATTATATATTCATCCATGACTTATTATGATATATATAAATATGAAATATAATTTTTTCTAGAACAACATGAAAAGGGATATTAAAGAGTATTTATTTCAATTTCTGGTATTCATTATATTGTTAATGACAGACCCAATACTAAGTAGATAATAAAACCAATATCTATATTCAATTAAAAATGGGAAAAAATCAAAATGGATTTAATTTTTAGACTGACCAAGAAATTTAATGAACTTAATGATTTTTTGGATGTTGTAACGTCCCAGACCCGTGTGCCATGCAATGGGTGCCCCGAATCTGGTTCGCCACGTGACCTCAAGCGCATTTCCCCAAACGCCAGAGGCTGCCGACTAATAGCGAGGGCCCAGGTCTGATAGTGGGGAAATGATGCCCTCATTTGTGAAAGTGTAGCATAGTGGAATACAGAATAAAAAATACATCAAACAGTGGACGTAGTAAACCATAAAAAACTGAAATAATCAACAGTAGTGGCTATAACCAACAGTTTGTAAATAATGATGCTACATGTCTCATGTTCTAAGAAAACAGCTAGAACATGTTATACATAAATATGGTACAGCCAAATGAAGAGTACAGAAAATCAAAGCAAATCATCTGGCAGTGGCATCGCGAGCCTAGGCTCGGTCTCATTCCCTCCTACTCCTCAGCAACAATGAAGTACCTGTATAGGGACTCTTTCCCATATCCACAACTGCAAAAACGCAATCTGTTCGGGCCGAAAAGCAGGACCCAGAAAGGGTGTGAGAAATATATCTCGGTATGCACGTTACAAAGGCCCGTCCCCAACTACGTGTATGCATGCAACAACAGTGTGCAATAGTAAAATGCAATAAAGTAAGAAGTACCAAAAATTAACTTACTTAACCAGTTATATTGCAATTTTAATATTATTTTTAATCATTTAATTTAAGATACCACCGCAGTAAATATTCTAAGTAAATAGACAAATGTCCATAGACACGTAAACTCCCACCCTCGTGTAAAGAGAAAAAAGCAAAGGATTTTTCCCATAGGCACACGGATATTGCCCACAGGCATAAATAGTGTCGCCCACAGGCATAGAATCATCTACCCACAGGAACAGAAGAAGTTTCCCGCATGCTAGGTAGTACAACGCCCATAGGATAATCACAACACTGCCCTCCGGCTAATAGGTAATCAGGCCATGTCCAACATGTAAAAAATAATGTAGTAAACACGAAATTCCTCTCGAGGAAATTCTACAATTACTACTTAAAAGGCATACCCTCGTGTATCCTATCCAAACAGCTAAACAGTGGAACACACCCCCAGGGTGGTTCCAGATCTAAGAAACGATCCCAACCATCATTTTAATAACATAATTAAATACCTAATTAGTTCGAGGTGTTTAATATAGCAACGAAATCATCCACACAACACCCCAACATGGGGTCGTGGCACAAAAACGCACAAAACACACAGATGTTGGAAAAAACACCAAACCACCTACCTTATATTCCAACAAGCGGTATACCCGAACTTCGACTCCAGAAACGCTCAAGAATGACATAGATCTGACGAATAACAAAACTCTCTTAACCTCGAATAACTCCCGTTAGGGGAAGAATCTGTAAGAAACGCCCTAGGAGAAGAGAGGTCTTACTCGTGCGGTTCCAACAAGATTGTCTGAAGTGGAATTAGATTACAGACGAACACTCGGTGGATCTTCAAAGGTTCAGCCAACCCTCCGGAGCTCCCTCTTCTGTTCCAGGCCTTCCCTGTGACAGGGGAGGCTACTGCCCAATTTAAGAAAAAAACAAAGTACACGACGTGTACATCCAAGTACACGGCGTGTACTCCCTTCATTTAACTGTTCCTCTGGAAACACTGCCATATTGTTCACCCATCGACATGAGTACATGGCATGTGCTTCTAAGTACACGGCGTGTACTGTCACCCAGCTGGCGGATGCTCCCCTGCCTTACTGTTTTGGCATGCCGAATGACTAAACGGTGTGTAAAGTACCACTACATGGCATGTAGTCGGTTCCTACACCCTTTTTCGCCACAATGGCTACATTCCCCATGTACTCATCCCCGCACGACTTAAGGTACACAGAGTGTGGAAAAAGTACACGGCGTGTAGTTACAAAATTTAGGATTCTTCCCCATTTTCCATATTTTCTTAAAAAACACTTAAGGAAAATAAAAATGAAGAAGCCCATACCTCAATGATTAGAACTATGTTCTTAAAAAATTCCCTCTTATAGAAATTCGTCTCTGAATTTCCCATCCAAGGGTGGAGAAGATATAGCCATGAATAACTCAGCCCACTGAGCACGTACGTCGGACTCCCTCTCCCAGGTCTCATCCTGCACTCGGTCGTGCTTCCATAACACCCGTACGAGAGGAACTGACCGGCCTCAGAGAACCACCGTGCTCCTATCAACGATACGGATCAGATGCTCCTCAAAGGATGCATTTGCCACCAGCTCAACCTCCTCAGGCTGAATGATGTGAGACAGGTCTGAATGATAGTGACACAACTGAGATACGTGGCAGACGTCATGCATGGCTCGGTACCGCTGCGGTAACCGCAACTGATAAGAAACCATCCCAACTCTCTCCGGAATCTCAAATGGCCCCACATACCACGGTGAAAGTATACCATGTCTCCTAATCCTCTTGTGTCCCAGCCTCGGCGAAAAACGTAGAAAAACCTGATCCCCGACCACGAACTCCAAAGGTCGTCTACAACGATCAGCATAAGATTTCTGTCGAGACTGTACAGTCGCCATCCACTTCTGAATCAACTGGACCTGCTCAGATGTCTCCTACACGAGCTGTGGACCTAGTAAAGCTGCCTCACCTGCCTCTAACTAGCACAAGGGTCATCAGAATGACCTACCATATATATCCTTTAATGGTGCCATATCAATAGTCACCTGGAAAATATTGTTATAGGCAAACTCGACTAAGGGTATATGCTTCTCCCAAGAGCCCCCAAAGCCTAGGACGCATGCACGCAACATGTACTCTAACACCTGTATGGTACGCTCTGACTGGACATCGGACTGTGGGTGGTAAGTTGTTCTCAGAAGCACCTGTGTACATTTTTCCTTCTGAAAACTCTTCTAGAAACGACACATAAAGTGGGAATCCCTATCTAAAATGATAGAAAAAGGGACCCAATGAAGACGTACTATCTCTCGAATATACAACCTTCTGAGATCGTCAACACCAACGGTCTCCTTGATCAGGAAAAAGTGAGCTACCTTCGTGAGTCTATCCACAACAACCCACACAACATCATTGCCACAAGGTGAACTCGACAATCCAATCATGAAATCCATCGCGTCATAATCCCACATCCACTATAGAATGGGTAACTGTTGTAACAGCATGGCTGGTATCTGATGCTCCGCCTTCACCTGCTGACAGGTGGAACACCTCGTCATAAAACCAGCTATCTCTCTCTTCATACCCGGCCACCAGTACTAACGTCTCATGTCTGGGTACATCTTGGTAACCCCGGGATGAACTGCCCAATATGAAGCATGAAACTCTCACATCAGCTCCTCATGTATATCCCCTGGAACCCATACTCGTCCATCAAAATGCAACACCTCATCATCGCCTATCGTCCACCCAGGAGAAGGGTCCCCACTTTCCACCGACTCCCATAGAACTAGGCCTTCTGAATCTGATAGCTGCCTCATCCTCACTCTATCCAGGAGGGTAGAAGTCACAGATAATGATGAAAGATAAGTCTACCCCTAACTATCATGCACCTCCAGACACATCTCAGAGAATAAATCCATGAGCTTCCACTCACCACTGGACTCCTGCACCACCTGTATCTGAGTCTTCCTACTCAGTGCATCAGCTACTGCATTACCTTTACCAGGTGTATAGGAAAGCTCAAACTTGAAAGATTGTAGGTACTCAACCCACCTTTGCTCTCTCAGATTCAGGTCACGCTGAGTAAATATATACTTGAGGATTTTGTGGTTGGTGAAAACCACAAAACATTCCCCTAATAGATAATGTCTCCAACAGCGCAACGCATGCACAACTGCATCCAACACAAGATCAATTAATTGATCCATAATGGGTCCATTCGACTAAAATGATTTGTCCATGGGAACTAATTCATATCTTATTTGACTCATTCTTGAATTATATCACATTATCAAAATGTTGTCATAAACCCATAAAACTTATCCAATTTCTCATCTAGATCATCATATCAAGCCTATATTATCTGCAATACTCCACTATAATCTTAAACATACATGATTAAATTCAACTATCGACTTCATAATAGTATCATCATCATAGACTCATCAAACTAAATCACAGAACATTACATACCATGATGGTTCCCAACTACACCCATCAATCCCAAAAAACTAAAAAACTACTGATCAAACCAGCTATGATATTTTGGTACACCCCATCATAAGAATCACATTCAAACCCAAATAACAACCATTATACACCATGAACCCTAACAAACCCACCACCGATTAATTTATGATGACATAAAATATACACCAATGATACTGATACATGTGTCACTCTCATAAAAACAAAAAAACATTCAATAAAACAAAAAATCATTTAATCTTGTCACATAACATAAATCATGCGATTATGAGTCTTTATTATATGTTTTAGTATCTCTTTCCAACCCCATTTGTCATTTTCATTAATTAATTGATGCATAGAAGTACCTATCTACCAATTCTAATATCGTATAAAAAAATAATTTTTCACAAAAATCCTGTATAGTTTTCACAAAAATAATTGGAGTCACATTAAGATGTCAATATTTAAGAGTACCCCCACAAATATCACAATATCCTTCAAGAACACATATATTTAATGTCATAATAACAGGTAGATTTACAGAAAATGTACCAAATCTAGATAGTTTAGTTTTGTATACTCCCATTAATATTCTATATGGGAATAAACCATATAAGTTGTTTTTGAGGAATTATGTAACATTATTTATACACTTTTTGAGAACCCATATCATCAGCCTACTAAGGGACTCATCCTCATTAGATGTCAATATTTAAGAGTACCCCCACCAATATCACAATATCCTTCAAGAATAGATATATTTAATGTCATAATAATAGGTATATTTATAGAAAATGTACCAAATCTAGATATCTTATTTATATGTACTCCCATTATTATTCTATATGGGAATAAACCATATAGGTTGTTTTTGAGAAATTATGTAACATAGTCCTTACACTTTTTCAGAACCCATATCATATTCACTAATGATTACTGAATAGAACATGGATTACATGGGGTTTTCTATTAAATATTTAATCACTGAATTACATAGCCATTCATGTCACATTTTTGAAAATAAATTGTACTTTTCAAAACTGTGGTAAAATAAAATTTCAAAAAAAAAGTATTCATATTTTTATAGAAACGAAAAATTCAAATATTTTTTAAATCACATGCTCTGTGAGGTATTTCAAGTGAATCTGAAATATAAAACAATTTCCTACACACCCCACATCTATATAAGAGTTTATCCATTCTAAACATTATTTTTATTTATTTTATGAAATTTAGAAAAACCATTTCCTTAGGGTATAAAATCAAACATCTCACAAACATATTCATTCAATAAATTAGTAAAATAATACACTCTAATAAATTATTAATATTATCACCCTGTAACACCCGAGACTTTTATGTTATATAAATCATCAAAGGAATATTTTTCTACACAACACTTGCTTGGCTTGCTTTACACGCAATCGCGACCTTCCTCGATAGCTTGCGTCGTACGCAATACCGAGTTTCACTAAACAACAATATGCTATTAAAACTAGCCGTTATGAATAGTAATTACCACTTTTTGAAATTTTATAAATTTTATTTTTCAAAATGGTCTTCATTTTTGGACTCAGAATATCGAAATTAGCCTAGGGTGAAATTTTGGTATTTTTCTGAAAACTTTCAATTTTTGATGAATAGTGAAACCACTAAGTGGTAGGTTAAAAACTGAATTTTGCATAAAACTTAATTTTACCGCTTCTGTGAATGGAATTTCGAAAATCCGACAGACACGGTTGATATCAGTAAGTAAAATGTGGTTCAATGAGATAAAAATAATTTTTTGGTGAATAGTAACTTTTTACTTTTTTTTACCACGGTTAATAGTAAATAGGGTAACTAAGGGTAAATATGATATTAATATTACCCTAACACATGTCCTAATTCTATTGGACAAGTGTAATTCGACCAAAAACAAACTTAGGAATAAAATATGACCATTTAGGCCCACTTGGATTAGATTAGGACATTTATTATTAATTTATTTAAAGAAGGGTTAAAATAGTTAAAATCCAAGTTTAATAAGTAAATCATTTTTAATATGGGGTTATACATAAGATAAATTCAATTGTAAATATTCATTAGAAAGCTAAAAGGCTTTCCTACATGATGATATTTTATTTGTAATTTTTAGACATCAAATAATTTAATTTATTTATGACACAAAGATGATGCAGTAATTATCTTATTAATGAAATATTGAAAAAATTGATAATATAAATACCAAAATAAATGTAATTTAAGACTTTTTATGAATTCCACTAATTTTCTTGGTTACTATGATATATTAATGTTGGTTTAATCAACTTGGTTCGAACATATAATTCTGTTATGACTTTCACAAAAATCATATATCAAATAGTGTCAAAATTGACACAAAATAGTTTTTAAATCAAATATTATATTATTAATTGTTATTTTATTCCTAAAAATCTAAGGTTCGGCCAAATGACATAGATAAGGATATATATTTTAATAATAAACAATTTGGGGTTCGTTTGGCAAGTTATAGTAAGTGTATTAACCATATAGTGAAAGAAAACAAAAAGACATGGTAAAAGATAAATTATTTAACTTAGAGTTAAATCTAATTGATAAGGTTAAAATAATACCCTAAACTTGTCTAAATCCTATTGGTTGATAGGATTTCGACCCATCCCCACCTTATCTTCGAATTAAGACCCTTTGTAACCATTATAAACCGATTTTGACTTTAATATAAAATAATATTTTGAGATATTCTTAAGGTGCCCCTCTCCTCCCTTATAAAAGGGCACCTCCTCCCCCTCCTCCTCACACCAATTTGAGCACTCAAGCTCGGCCAACCCCTGCCATTTTCTCCTCTCCACTTCCCTAGAATAATCCTAGAGGTCCTGGTCTTCTCCAAAGACCACTCTTAGTTCCTTAAGTGGAGGATTCAAAGAGGCGTTCCAAAGAAGAGGTAATATCCATTACCGATCTTTTAAATTTCTTTCTTCTTCAACTTCTTCTTCTTTAGTTGTTTCATGATGAAGTAATAACATCAGTATTACTTACATACTGATATGTTATTATAAATATTAAACAACCCTAATTCACCTTCTATCCATCCTACAGAAAAATGAAATCACCGCGCGTGCGTACGTACGGAATACCGTCTCCACGCCGTGGTGTAATCTATTTTTCCACCATCACTTTACAAGGATGGGTATAATGGTGTAATGAGTAACTATTTATGATTATTATAAAGTAATATTGATACTGAAATAATATATATATACTCCAATACATTTCCACGATCATAGGAACGATATCATCACTCGTGCGTACGTACGGAATACCGTCTCCACGATGTGATGCGACTCGTTCTACATGATCTTCATTTCATAATGATTATATAAATGAATTGAATGAATGAATATGGTATATACTTCACTAATACCATTCTGGAAATGAATTATCTATAACCTTGAAATAAGAATAAGAATTTATTCGGCAAAACACGCGTAAGAACAAAAGGCAATAAAGACCCGAGTAACAAGTAACAATGAAATATTACTAACAAGAAGCTAAGAATATGACCATATATGATATCATATCAATATGTATGATTCTGGAATAAGTCAATAACATTATTTAAACCATTATACAGGAGCTTCGAACATGAACAAAGCAAATCGGACCTAAGGTAATGGAAATATCACAATCTCATTTTTATCCGAGATTGTTTATTCGTAAGTATTTACTGGGGTGTATTTTATCATCCACATCCATGTTTCATCAATATGTAATATTATTTCCATCCACCTACAATTGTTTAAATCCATTTTTACCCTTCGGTGAGTATTTAGTAATATGTATGAAAGGAATCTTTCGTCGTTTTTCGTACGAGGTACTTTTTGACTTTTCCGACAAAAGTACGAAGAATGTTTTTTTTAACTTATACGGCATGAATGGATTTTTAAAACATTATTTCCAAGAAGCTTCCTTTACAAGTTTTCAAGTTTATTTTTAATCAACTTCTTTTATTTTAAAGTTTTATGACATGTTATGAAAGGAAAAATGTTTTTGAAGAAGAAAGGATATTTTCCTCAAGAATGGAGTTCAAGTGTTTTATCAAAATTATTTTCCATCTAAGATAATAAAGGGTTCTGTTTTTATCCCTATTATTAAATTGATTTGATCATGTTGTGATGGAATTATTTTTATGAATTCCTTTATCTTATATGAATTGTTTTATGATGTCATGTTGTTTAAGAATTCCATTTTTTTATTACATGGGTTATGTGATGATGTAAGATTTATGATTATGTGGCACACATAAGAAAGGATTCATTATAAGATGGGTGGGACCTATATCTCCCTCCAATGCATTGGTTAAAGATTTTATATCTCATGAGATAGACATGGCTGGAACGGAAGGTTATTTCGGTTCAGTGATACAGGACTGAAACGAGGAGTGAACTCGGTTCAGAAAGGGACTTTTTCCACTAAGATAGTCTTGGCAATTAGTCATGACTAACAAGAAATGATTTTCCATGATTATGTGTGCATGACACAAAGTTTCAAGTTTTATGTTATGATTATGGGGATCTCATTTTCACTTCTATGATTTATTCCATGTTAAGATATTATGATCTCTTTTGCAGGTTTTGATTTTCAAAAAGATATGATATGATTTTTATTTCCTTTATTTTCCCTTGCTGAGCATTTGAGCTCACCCTTTTATGTTTTCTTTTCCCCAGGTCAGGAAGATGGATATTAAGTAGAATATGCTAAAAGGGACCCTAGATATGATGAAATAAATGGGAGACACTGTAGAAGATTTATGAACCAATTGTTTATGTTTCCCAGTTTCTAAAGACACTATACCTATACAGTCCTTTGTGGTTTTTTTCATATGTTGTAATAACTGTGCTTCAATTTTGAAGTATTAACAATGTATGTAAAGTATGGGTCGTTATAGTTGGTATCAGAGGAAAGGTATAGTCAACCTTTGGAAACTAGGATGTGAAAGCCTTAGTAAGAACCCTAAGGATAAGTCTAAGCATAGAACACAATCTTAGAAATGGCCATGAATAACCTAGGATAAGACCTTAAGCATGAAAATTTTATTCTTGAATTATGTGGTTTCCAATTATAATTAGTGTTTCTCACACTATTCTTCTTGGTTTTAGTCAATGGCTGGAACCCGAAGGAACCGTGTTAATGCGGAATGCGATGGGCAATGCAATGATTGTACCCCTGAGCAACCAAACGATATGGGAACTGGAATGCAAAATCTTGTAGCCATGCTCACACAACTTTCTCAAGCTATGAATCATGCAGGATTTCCAAACGAGCAAAGGAGGGAGCAACATTCTGTTGAATCCTTCATGAGGCAGTGTCCACCTTCTTTCAGCGGGTCTACTGATCCATTAGTTGCTGAACAATGGATTAGTACTACTGAAAAGATATTTTTAGTTCAATGTTCTAAGCATGATAAAGTCATCCTAGTAGTGTATCGTTTGGAAGGAGATGCTGATCAATGGTGGAATCTTATTAAGAATACAAGGCAAAGGGATGAAATTGAGTCTATGGAATGGGACGAGTTCAAGAACTTATTTTTCAATAAGTACTTCCCTCGTATTCTCCGAACAAAGATGGAGAAAGAGTTCCTTGAACTGAAGCAAAGGGATGATGAATCTGTTGGTACCTATGAAGCAAATTTTACCAGACATGCAAGGTACGCTTCTGGTATTATTATCCAACCTGAGAGTAAGATCAATCGATTCTTTAGTGGCTTAAAACCAAGTCTTCGAAGGGCGTTAGCCATAAGGGACTTCAATAGCTACGAGGAAATCGTTCGATGTGCTCTCAAATTCGAGATGGAGATTGGAGTAACCCATCAGTCACATGGGTTTGATAAGAAGAGGAAGATGGAATTCAAAGAAAAATCTAAAGAGCACACGGAAAAGAAGATGAACTTTCCCTTATGCTGAAAGTGTGGAAAGAAACATGGAGGGAGTTGTCTTAAAGGGACAAGTAAATGTTTTAAATGTGGAAAGGAAGGCCATTGGGCATTTGAATGCCGTGATAATGGGAAGAAGATGTCTAATGATGCAAACAAAGGAAGGGATACACAGAATGAACCTACTACACTTCAATGTTTCAAGTGCAAGGAGATGGGGCATTATGCCAATCAATGCCCAAATCCAAGGGTTGATGATGATGGTCGACGTCAACAAACTCTTAAGGCTAAAGACAAAGGAAAGTCACATGCAATTTCTATCAGCGATGTGGAGTACGATAACGATGTGGTGAAAGTTACACTTACCATCCACTCTAAAGTAGCAAATGTTTTATTTGATTCTGGATCCACCCACTCTTTTATTTCTGAATAATTTTCTAAGGGTATCACCGTATTACCTCATCAATTAGATGTTGAGTTAGCTGTGACAACACCTAATGGCACAACAGTCGCATCAAAAGTTTATAATTCTTCTCCGATCGAAGTTTGTGGGAAAGTGCTTCCTGCAAATCTTGTGATCCTTCCTTTAGTGGAATTTGATGTGCTTCTTGGCATGGATTGGATTTCTCTACATGGAGCTCATATCAATTGCCAAAGAAGAGAAGTCACATTTCATACTCCAGATCAATCTACGATCGTATACCAATGCAAGGATGAACATAACCTTCCAGTGGAAATTTCTTCCATCTTATGGGTATTGATTCCACTAAATGAAGGTTATTTATCTCAAATGGTTTGTGAGAAACTCGCGATTAAGAATATTCCCATCGTACGGGAGTTTGATGATGTCTTTCCGGAGGAATTACCGGGTCTTCCACCAAATCGTGAAGTTGAGTTTTCAATAGAACTCGTACCGGGTGCTTTGCCTATTTCAAAGAAACCTTATAGAATGGCCCCAATTGAGTTGCAGGAATTGAAGAAGCAACTCCAAGAGAATCTTGATAAGGGATTCATACGCCCTAGTGCGTCACCTTGGGGAGCACCTGTTCTATTTGTTAAGAAGAAAGATGGATCAATGAGACTCTGCATTGATTATCGAGAACTTAACAAGATCACTATCAAGAACAAATATCCTCTCCCATGCATTGATGACTTATTTGACCAACTACACGGAGCTCAATACTTTTCCAAGATTGATCTTCGTTCAGGGTATCATCAATTAAGGGTCAAAAGGGAGGATATACCAAAGACGGCTTTCCGTACAAGGTATGGACACTATGAATTTATAGTGATGCCATTTGGTCTTACTAATGCCCCTGCTATCTTCATGGATCTAATGAATAGAGTCTTTAGAGACTATCTTGATCAATTTGTGGTAGTATTTATAGACGATATTCTTGTCTATTCAAAGAGCAAGGAAGAGCATGAAGATCACTTGAGAATTATATTGAAGACCCTGAGAAAGGAGAAGCTTTATGCCAAATTTACCAAGTGTGAATTTTGGCTTCAAAAAGTTGCATTTTTGGGTCACATAATCTCAAAAGAGGGGATATCTGTGGATCCAGCAAAAACAGAGGTTATCGAAAGATGGTCAAGACCAACAACAGTAACTGAGATCCGAAGTTTTCTTGGTTTGGCTGGATATTATCGACGTTTTGTAAAAGATTTTTCACGATTATCTAATCCACTCACCAAGTTGACTCGGAAAGGAGTTAAGTTTGTCTGGACAGAGGAATGTGAAGAGAATTTCAAGGAGTTGAAAAGAAGGTTATCCAGTGCACCTGTGCTCACACTGCCTTGTAGTGGAGAAAGGTTTGTGATCTACAGTGATGCATCCAAGAAGGGATTGGGGTGTGTTCTTATGCAAAATGATATGGTGATAGCTTATGCCTCACGACAGTTGAAAATCCATGAGCAAAATTACCCAACACATGATTTGGAGTTAGCTGCGGTAATCTTTGCATTAAAGATTTGGAGGCATTACCTTTATGGTGAAAGGTGTGATATTTATACTGATCATAAAAGTTTAAAGTATATTTTCACACAAAAGGAGCTGAATATGCTCCAAAGAAGATGGTTGGAGCTGATTAAGGATTATGACTGCTCAATCCATTACCACCCTGGGAAAGCAAACAAGGTGGCAGATGCATTAAGTCGACAAGACCATGCTAGTTTATCCATGATGAGGATCACAAAAGATCCAATATTTATGGATTTACAAAGGATGAATCTTGGAATTATAATGGAAGGGGAAAAATCTTATCTTTCTCAAATAAATGTTCAACCATCTATACATGTGAAGATTAAAGAGGCACAGAAAGAAGATGTCAAGTTACAAAAAAAGGTGAGAAATGTTCCTGAATTCAACCTTGATTGTGATGGGATAATAAAGTTCAGGAATCGGGTTTGCGTTCCTCCCATCCCCGAATTAAAGAAAGAGATGCTGGATGAGGCTCATAGTTCTTCATTCTCTATTCATCCTGGAAGCACGAAGATGTATAGGGACCTGAAAGAGTACTTCTGGTGGGATGGCATGAAAAGAGATATTGCTGAATATGTCTCTCGATGCTTGGTTTGTCAACAAGTTAAAGCTGAGAGACAGAAGTCTAAGGGGATGTTACAACCATTACCCATACCCGAATGGAAATGGGAAAACATCACTATGGACTTTGTCACAGGACTTCCTAAAACATCCAAAGGCAATAATGCTATCTGGGTCATAGTTGATCGTCTTACAAAGTCTGCACACTTCATTCCTATTAGAGAGGATTTCTCTCTAGATCAGCTTGCCAGGATATATGTAAAGGAAGTGGTAAGATTGCATGGAGTACCACTTTCTATTATATCTGATCGGGATCCGAGATTTACCTCGAAGTTCTCGCGAAGTCTTCAGCATACTCTGGATACATAGTTGAGTTTCAGCACTGCTTATCATCCCCAGACAGACGGTCAGTCTGAGAGAACAATTCAAACCCTAGAAGATATGTTGAGAGCTTGCTCTATGGATTTCAAAGGAGGTTGGGATCAACACCTACCTTTGGTGGAATTTTCTTATAATAATAGCTTTCACTCCAGTATTCAGATGGCTCCTTATGAAGCTCTCTATGGAAAGAAATGCAGGACTCCAACTTGCTGGGATGAAGTTGGGGAAAGAAAGCTATTAGGACCTGATCTCATTGATGAAATGGCAGAAAAGGTCAGATCTATTCAACAACACATAAGAGCATCTCAGAGTCGACAGAAAAGTTATGCCGACAACCGAAGAAAAGACCTAGAGTTTGAAGTGGGTGATAAAGTGTTCTTACGAATATCTCCCTGGAAGAGGGTTATGAGATTTGGAAAGAAGGGGAAGTTGAGCCCTAGATATATCGGTCCTTTCGAAATACTGGATCGTGTTGGGAAGGTAGCTTACCGATTGGCGCTTCCACCGAATCTCTCTCAAGTTCACGATGTGTTCCATGTATCTCTCCTGAGAAAGTACATACCAGATCCTTCACATGTACTCAGCTCAGAAGTTGTACCGCTGGAGAAAGATCTTTCTTATGAAGAACAGCCGATAGATATTCTGGATCGTAGCGAAAAAGTCTTACGAAACAAGACCACTCGCTTGGTGAAAGTTTTATGGAGAAACCACCAACTTGAAGAAGCTACATGGGAGCTTGAGGATATGATGAGGGAGAAGTATCCTCATTTGTTTGTTACAAAGTGACGAATTTCGAGGGCGAAATTCTTTTTAAGGGGGGTAGAATGTAACAGCCGAGACTTTTATGTTATATAAATCATCAAAGGAATATTTTTCTACACAACACTTGCTTGGCTTGCTTTACACGCAATCGCGACCTTCCTCGATAGCTTGCGTCGTACGCAATACTGAGTTTCACTAAACAACAATATGCTATTAAAACTAGCCGTTATGAATAGTAATAACCACTTTTTGAAATTTTATAAATTTTATTTTTCAAAATGGACTTCATTTTTGGACTCAGAATATCGAAATTAGCCTAGGGTGAAATTTTGATATTTTTCTGAAAACTTTCAATTTTTGATGAATAGTGAAACCACTAAGTGGTAGGTTAAAAACTGAATTTTGCATAAAACTTAATTTTACCGCTTCTGTGAATGGAATTTCGAAAATCCGACAGACACGGTTGATATCAGTAAGTAAAATGTGGTTCAATGAGATAAAAATAATTTTTTGGTGAATAGTAACTTTTTACTTTTTTTTACCACGGTTAATAGTAAATAGGGTAACTAAGGGTAAATATGATATTAATATTACCCTAACACATGTCCTAATTCTATTGGACAAGTGTAATTCGACCAAAAACAAACTTAGGAATAAAATATGACCATTTAGGCCCACTTGGATTAGATTAGGACATTTATTATTAATTTATTTAAAGAAGGGTTAAAATAGTTAAAATCCAAGTTTAATAAGTAAATCATTTTTAATATGGGGTTATACATAAGATAAATTCAATTTTAAATATTCATTAGAAAGCTAAAAAGATTTCCTACATGATGATATTTTATTTGTAATTTTTAGACATCATATAATATAATTTATTTACGACACAAAGATGATGCAGTAATTATCTTATTAATGAAATATTGACAAAATTGATAATATAAATACCAAAATAAATGTAATTTAAGACTTTTTATGAATTCCACTAATTTTCTAGGTTACTATGATATAGTAATGTTGGTTTAATCAACTTTGTTCGAACATATAATTCTTTTATGACTTTCACAAAAATCATATATCAAATAGTGTCAAAATTGACACAAAATAGTTTTTAAATAAAATATTATATTATTAATTGTTATTTTATTTCTAAAAATCTAAGGTTAGGCCAAATGACTTAGATAAGGATATATATTTTAATAATAAACAACTTGGGGTTCGTTTGGCATGTTATAGTATGTGTATTAACCATATAGTGAAAGAAAACAAAAAGAGACGGTAAAAGATAAATTATTTAACTTAGAGTTAAATCTAATTGATAAGGTTAAAATAATACCCTAAACTTGTCTAAATCCTATTGGTTGATAGGATTTAGACCCATCCCCACCTTATCTTCGAAATAAGACCCTTTGGAACCATTATAAACCGATTTTGACTTTAATATAAAATAATATTTTGAGATATTCCTAAGGTGCCCCTCTCCTCCCTTATAAAAGTGCACCTCCTCCCCCTCCTCCTCACACCAATATGAGCACTCATGCTCGGCCAAACCATGACATTTTCTCCTCTCCACTTCCCTAGAATAATCCTAGAGGTCCTGGTCTTCTCCAAAGACCACTCTTAGTTCCTTAAGTGGAGGATTCAAAGAGGCGTTCCAAAGAAGAGGTAATATCCATTACCGATCTTTTCAATTTCTTTCTTCTTCAACTTCTTCTTCTTTAGTTGTTTCATGATGAAGTAATAACATCAGTATTACTTACATACTGATATGTTATTATAAATATGAAACAACCCTAATTCACCTTCTATCCATCCTACGGAAAAATGAAATCACCGCGCGTGCGTACGTACGGAATACCGTCTCCATGCCGTGGTGTAATCTATTTTTCCACCATCACTTTACAAGGATGGGTAAAATGGTGTAATGAGTAACTATTTATGATTATTATAAAGTAATATTGATACTGAAATAATATATATATATTCCAATACATTTCCACGATCATAGGAACGATATCATCACTCGTGCGTACGTACGGAATACCGTCTCCACGATGTGATGCGACTCGTTCTACATGATCATCATTTCATAATGATTATATAAATGAATTGAATGAATGAATATGGTATATACTACACTAATACCATTCTGGAAATGAATTATCTATAACCTTGAAATAAGAATAATAATTTATTCGGCAAAACACGCGTAAGAACAAAAGGCAATAAAGACCCGAGTAACAAGTAACAATGAAATATTACTAACAAGAAGCTAAGAATATGACCATATATGATATCATATCAATATGTATGATTCTGGAATAAGTCAATAACATTATTTAAACCATTATACAGGAGCTTCGGACACGAACAAAGCAAATCGGACCTAAGGTAAGGGAAATATCACAATCTCATTTTTATCCGAGATTGTTTATTCGTAAGTATTTACTGAGGTGTATTTTATCATCCACATCCATGTTTCATCAATATGTAATATTATTTCCATCCACCTACAATTGTTTAAATCCATTTTTACCCTTCGGTGAGTTTTTAGTAATATGTATGAAAGGAATCTTTTGTCGTTTTTCGTACGAGGTACTTTTTGACTTTTCCGAAAAAAGTACGAAGAATGTTTTTTTAACTTATACGGCATGAATGGATTTTTAAAACATTATTTCCAAGAAGCTTCCTTTACAATTTTTCAAGTTTATTTTTAATCAACTTCTTTTATTTTAAAGTTGTATGACATGTTATGAAAGGAAAAATATTTTTGAAGAAGAAAGGATATTTTCCTCAAGAATGGAGTTCAAGTGTTTTATCAAAATTATTTTCCATCTAAGATAATAAAGGGTTCTGTTTTTATACCTATTATTAAATTGATTTGATCATGTTGTGATGGAATTATTTTTATGATTTACTTTATCTTATATGAATTGTTTTATGATGTCATGTTGTTTAAGAATTCCATTTTTTTATTACATGGGTTATGTGATGATGTAAGATTTATGATTATGTGGCACACATAAGAAAGGATTCATTATAAGATGGGTGGGACCTATATCTCCCTCTAATGCATTGGGTAAAGATTTTATATCTCATGAGATAGACATGGCTGGAACGGAAGGTTATTTCGGTTCAGTGATACAGGACTGAAACGAGGAGTGAACTCGGTTCAGAAAGGGACTTTGTCCACTAAGATAGTCTTGGCAATGAGTCATGACTAACAAGAAATGATTTTCCATGATTATGTGTGCATGCCACAAAGTTTCAAGTTTTATGTTATGATTATGGGGATCTCATTTTCACTTCTATGATTTATTCCATGTTAAGATATTATGATCTCTTTTGCAGGTTTTGATTTTCAAAACGATATGATATGATTTTTATTTCCTTTATTTGCCCTTGCTGAGCATTTGAGCTCACCCTTTTATGTTTTCTTTTCCCTAGGTCATGAAGATGGATATTAAGTAGAATATGCTAAAAGGGACCCTAGATATGATGAAATAAATGGGAGACACTGTAGAAGATTTATGAACCAGTTGTTTATGTTTCCCAGTTTCTAAAGACACTATACCTATACGGTCCTTTGTGGTTTTTTCATATGTTGTAATAAGTGTGCTTCAATTTTGAAGTATTAACAATGTATGTAAAGTATGGGTCGTTATACAACCTTTATAATATATTTTTGGAAAGAAAAATTATATTATATGTTTATTAATTTAATAAAGTATTTTAATGAAAAGACCTGACAAAATATACTTTCCATAAACATTGGAATCATGATATAGATAAACCCATTGAATCCATACTAATATAACAACTTGTTTTAAAATATCCCTGAGACTAAAAATTTTATATTATGTTGATTAAAATAACTCAGACTCCATTGGGTAAATTTTTCAAATAGAATTGACTATAGATACATGTGTCACGCCTTAATCATGACACTATCATGTTTTATGTATAATTCATTGCCTCCCATCTAAAGAAAAAACTCCACATTTTCTATTAAGGGAAATAACCCCCATAAATCATGGTATCCAACTCACTTATGTTGGTATTCACACATTGAACACCCAAACAATTTAATTTCTTTCATACACATGTTATATCCCCATAGGAAATCCATTGATGAATATATAGACACATTGAAAAATAATATATGGTGCTTTCATAGCACATGTTAAGTTAAGAAGTTAACCAACCAATGAAAATCCATCTCTAATGAGATATTTCATTAATTCCCTCCCTAAAAGGATCTTCTATGTCCTTCAGGGACCCCTATATTCCCAATCACTAAAAAATATTCCACTGACTCTATGTAAACCACATATAATGCATAACATAGCATGGATGAACATATCATAACATATCTTCTACATGCTATGAAATATAAAAAATGTTATAAATGACAGTGAATGGGAAAAAAATAGAATGTCCCAAAAAGGATTAATACACTACCCAAGAACACCATCCAAACATATTATTTAATTGGATTAATACTAGGTATATACCCATGTCCCTGCAGGGAAAATAAAATTGAAATGATGGATATGGAAATGACTTCCTACATCATTCATTATGATTATGGTCTCTACGGCCCATCAAGAGGATATAAATGAGTCACAACCATGCACCAAGTGGATCAATACCTCATGAAAAGACCCCTAGATATGTTCCAAAATCAACTAAATCATGGTTATAGAAACATATTTATTGTAATTATAGACTAAAAAATATATTCCATACCTCTAAGGTCCTTCCAAAAACACCATATACATGTATTATAAAAGGAATTCCATTTCAACTCATGATTTTCTATTTTTTCTTACAATAATCGACAAAATAATTAAAAATGGATTGTTAATTCATATTATTTTATATATAACTATGGATTTAGGATTATTCTTGAGGGATGAAATATATATCTACAAGAAAACAAATGAACTGAGATTCATCGATCACAAACCTTAATTACAAAAAAACTATCATTCCTAGATCTCTTTAAATAGAGTTTGGAAGCGAATGAATTCAGAATGGAAGGATTATGAAGTATCTAGGTTCTTGATGTAATCAATTAAGAAGAGTAAGTGGATAATTTGGAGAATTATTTCCATAAAATATGATTTGATTAACACTAAATCAAATGCACATTTTTATATCTTATTATTTTCCATACTGTGTGCCAATCGTCTCTAGCTTCTTCCTCTCATATGAAACACATGATTTTGTACACCATGCATCATAGAGGATTTTCTCCTCTATCCTGATCCGCATAGTTTATAGACTATGTCTCATAGTTTTCTCAATGTGGTCATTAACAAATATAATTTAGTAGTCATGTCAATTATTTCTTGGGTGAGGACCACATTGTTTCTGAAAACCATGATCAATCCAAAATCCGTATTAATGTACACAAAAAGTCACCAAAACAAACCATAAAACCCTAGAACTCATCCCAAACATTTAATTGTCTGAAAAACATGAATTGTTTTTTAAATGAACACATAATTCACTTGAAAAATATGATGACCTTATATTCTACCCAACAAAAGTCTTATCATCCCCAATAATTATATCAATTAATATTTATCAAAAAAATCAGGATATTGAGCCTAAATAACATATTATTTCTCCCTATATTCCTTCTAAAACTAATTATGTTATAATAAGATCCAAAAGTGGAATTATATTCTATTAGAACACCTGGTTGCATTGTTCTATGATCTGTATCTGGAACTCCACAGACCAAGCCTTAGGATCTATCTTAATATCCACACAATCGATTGTATACATAGGATTAGGGATGTACCTTTAATTTAAGGATACATAGAACATAAAAACAATACCTCAACCCATTGAATAATATCAAAAATCTTATCCACTTTGCTGACATGCATGATTATATCAATCTATCTAGAAAATTTCAAACATTCATATCCTTATGTAACTATCAAAGCCCAAGTCAAAGTGTCGCACATATGAATACATGGTCTCCCATAGTGAACTATAAGGTTCACCTTCAATTGTTGGAATATAATTACTGCCTACTCGGAGTGGTGAATAACTACATCTTAATCAACTAATCTAACCATTGTTGGATAAGCTACACTTATTCATATTACTCTTATACATTTCTCAACACCATAATATATGTCCCTCCTTTTTCAAAAAAATATAGAGGATAGATAAAAATTTATATATAATCATACTCAAAATATTTAATATATATTAAAAATGGGAAGTAATTATTTTTTATGAAATCAAAAAAGAATAGGTGATCATCAAATTATTTAAAAAATTCTATGACTCATTCCTATAACATATCCTCTAAAATCTAAATCATTCCCTCTTACTATATATCTATATGTTGATTTTATGTTTTACTCAGTTTCAATATTGTACCCAAATCCATATATAATCCCTACAATGAAATTGAATCACATGACACTATATGATATTATAATTAAAATATCTCAATATTAGAGGATAATATCCCGTTCCTGCAGCTTCCCAAAATCATTTACTAAAAATTTATCTCAAATAAAAATTAAATGAGGAAAATTCATCAAATGGTAAACTATCATCCAAATTGAATCAAGACTCATAGGGGTACTATGTTATCCAATCATGAATTCCAAAATAATTTCATACCACTTTATCATAGGCACCATATGTTTCTAAATCAAACAACTACGATTATAATTTTCATCCATTATCCTCTAGATGTTAATCCATCAGCTAAAAACTTGTAGTCATATACCTTCATACATAAACACAAAAAATTATTTCAAATATCAGGATTTATCATCATTAATCATATATTAAATGAACACACTAAATAGTTAGATTCTGTTATCAAAACCTCCCTCAATAAGGCTGGAACCACTAACCCCCATGAATATAGATCACATTGTTATCATCGAAGAACCACACTATAATTTAATCATCTCCTGACAAATGTTCCCAGATCACCACACACACGAGATATGCTTATTTTAATTCATTCACATTTTCTCCCAAAGAATATGATACAACCATAGGCAAAAAAATTATAGTACCATGATCCTCTGATTCATGCATAATGAACTATGGCATCTATTTCATCAAATAACAATCTTCTCAATAACATCACTCACTAAGATCAAACATCTCGACCATCTTCCTACTAGTATTGTCTATAATGGAAATATTTTTTTCTAGATAATATTCCATATCAATATTTAATGTATTTATATAATCCACCAAATACCAAAAACAAATATTGATATCCTATTGAGATAATTTATATCATAATCTCTATCATTCTTAATAGATGAAAATCCATTCACCAAAGGGATAATTCCACCAACACTTCAGCTAAATGACCATAAATAACAACAATAGGACATGTATTATGTAGCTACATCCATTGATTCATAGCTGAAATGATATATAATGACTAAAAAATCCATCTCCATCCACACAGATCCCTAACAAACTCATGAATCATTTCAATACAGTTCATATCTAATATCATGCTTTATGTGAGTCAAAACAAGGGTTTTTCATCAATATTCTCTTCATTTCATGGAAAAAATAAACAAATCGATCAGATTTTTCAAAATTATTCCACTTATTGGAAATATCTATTTTCTATTCATAGAAATGGGAGTCTCCCATGAAGAACCATAATTAGTAACTCTTAAGCCCGTAGAGGTACTGTATCTAAAACATGTTTTTGGGATATTCACAAGACATCATAGCCTCTACCTTCTATGAATCCACTGGGATATCAACCAAAAATATCACATGCCCAAGGAAACATGGGTTTTAAATCTATAATTCACTCTTATAAAATTTAGTGTAAATATAATTCTCTCTACACATACTCAATATACATTATGTTTTCCTAGCAAGAATCTATAATGTATTTGAATATTTCAGAATATCTTTGATAAAAATAATGATGATGGGTTCATGTTATGGATGGAAAATCAGACTCATGAGATACATAAACTTCATTAGAGTAATTTTCATCTACAAAGGCATTGAAATATAATAATAATGGTTATATCAACTCATAGACACTATCATGAGAATATCCTTGACTTTAAATGGAAGTTGATGATAGCCATAACAATGACCGATCATGGTGAACCTCTTATCTCCCCATAACTTGTCACATATATAATCAACAATAGGTAAAGCGTACCTAGTGATCATAATTATCTTATCATGATTTTTGTGGTTCACATAATTCTATAAACTACAATCTTACTTCTTGGAATTCAAAACTAGATAACACCATTGAAATGTGCATGGTCTGATTAATCTATTTACCTCTCAGTACTCTAACAATGTAGTGAACTATCACAACTCAGCTAGATTAATATAATAAGGATTAATTTATATAATTCCAATCCCTATATTAAAATATATCTCAATATCAATTTATATTTCAACAGGAAAAAATAAAACATAATTATGGAATACATCTAGATAAAGATCAACTAAATGAGGAAAATTTGAGGGAGATGCTGAAAATTATTCTATAAGATAAAATAAAACCAATTATTCTATGATAGATCCAACATAACACATGAATGGTCCAATCATTCCATATCTAATATCCCACTCATCTATTAACCTTATCCTCTTACCTTTTTCTATAGTAAAATGTCTGCACATCTCAAACCAGTCCCTAAATACACAACCCTATGATACATGTTATTAATGTAATACCAATCTAGACATAGATATCCAAATTATATATATCATGTATCAAAAATAAATCTATATTACAATTTATAATGACCCATACATAAATATTATATTCTATAGAAATAAAATACCTCGACATGGGATGCCTGAATAATGCCTAGGTAGGTTGAACAATGTGAACATATGCATTCCACCTCATTTGTGAGATGATGGAATTTATTGGGGACGTAATAAGGTAGTCATGATGATATTATTCCTTCTAGTCTATGGATTGATGGTCATACACATGTCTACTAGAAATTCACAGGGACTCTTCCATGTACTGGAAACCCCAAAACACATATGGATATAAAATTGAGTTCCAACAAGAACACTGTAGTCCAAAACAGGAAAAATTAGACTATATGATGCCTCATATAGAATTGAGAATTATTAAAAAATTATTATATAAAAAATTAATAATATATAAATGTGACACTATGGATTGAATATGTTAATCAATGAAAAAATAAAACTCATATGTAAATTTTCCCTTTTCCAAACTCACTATAACAACATATACTAATTACAAAGCCTCAACACCCTACTAGTTATGTAACATATATACCAACCAATGAAATACCTTTTTCAATAGATATATCCCATGGTCTACATGAATACTTGAAAACCAAAGCTGTGCACATAGGTTTCAGTTGGTCCAAGAAACCATTACGAAAGCATATTTATGAAATAGTATTGAGTGATTTTATACAAAGGTTCATGTTTATCCAATTAATTTATAAATAATGTGTTCATTCTCATAAAATAAACCAACAAAAAAACATTTATTTTGAGAACATATATTATGAACATCATGTAGTTAGGTGTCATACAAACAACTGTACGACCTTCTACCATTGTCAATTGTCCCTTTGTATAAGTAAACAATCATGGGGATATAGCCCTAACATCAACCCAATACGGAGAGCCATACCAAATTCATATAATGGATGTTTTTCACTAAGTACATCATATAAATATTTACAACCTAATATATAGCTAAATTATAATATGATGTTTCCTATGGAAAATAAATAAAACGAGCTTCACCAAGGCTTCCCATGGTAAATGGATTTAACATCTGATCCAAGGATCATATATGTATTATATATGACGTAATGAAACTAATTTTATTCAATTCTTCCTATATAATATTATATGATTTATTTTTCAATCAATACATTGAGACGACAAGATATTATGAGGCTGGGTGTTCTATAGTTAATTTTTGAAATATATTAATATACAAAAATCATCTTCATTATGTTTTCCAAGAAAAAGTTAAATAACTCCATAAATGGGGATATATCATAAATCTGAGGCCAATTTAATGTTCAAAATGAGGGTTTCAACATTGTAGTGACATAAAATTCTTCATCATTGGGTATTTTTGAAAAAAAATTATAATGATTTTAATTTATAAAAAAAATTAATATTTTTATTTTATTTTATTTTATTTCACATAGGGACCCACTCCTATATTTAAAAACAAGGAATCCTAAATCGTAGGGTTATCCACATCACCTAAGAATGAGTGAAACCATTGAAGAGGAGTCTATTGAGGATCGTTTGCATATTACTTCTGATCACATCAGATCTTTGATCATGTACCAACAAATTTGATGATCTCACAAATGATGGAAATGATGAACCATACATCATTAAAAATTGATCCATACACTATGAATTACATTTTATTTTTTATTTTCAATCATTTTATTTATCCCCTGTCAAACACAAATTAATTCCATGAACAAGAATTTTATAACCCCATGACCATTTTTTTCATTTAAAATTTTCATTGATTATTTCCTCTTCATTATACAAAAATCTATGAAAACATATAAAGGATGAAGGAAGAAAGTTTTAGGTTCATTCTTCACATTTATTGTATTATTGTTTTCTCCCATTGTTTCTTCATGTTTCAATCACGTTCATTTTTCTTTGGCTTGTGGTTCAAATATTACCCGGTATTTGTTCATTACATGACCATTCATCGAAGAAATGGATCAATTATGCTTGTGAAGTACATGTTTGAGGGTATAATCGAAGTGAGAAAATGTTGAATGATTATTGAGGGTTATTAGTGTTTCTCATTTATTCTAGTTGTTATGTTTCAGCTACAAATAGTGCATGTGGGAATTTCTTGAGCAAATTTGAAGCCTATAAACATGGACTCAATTGATTAGAGATTTATTGAATCTTAGATCTATGATCGCCATTGATTGTGGTAGTGGTGACATGGATGGATGATGCATCAGAAAAAACCAACAGAATTTTGAAATTTTAGTGTCACATGACATTTAATCATGGATCACATGCTGAGTTAGAACCCTTAGTTGTTGTGATAGGGTTTTATATAGAGTTAAATATAAAATTCTGTGTGACCTAGTCACATTCCATGTAACATATTCTTGATTGTTTGATGTGTAACTCATAGGTTACATGGTCACAGGTCAGGCGAAGTAAAAAAATATGGTAATGGTAAGTGGAAATAGTACATCGAACATGGTCATGAACAAACATCACTGGAATTGTGTTCAGAGATCTCTACACCCCGTATTCTATTATTACACATTCTGAATATAGATGATCATATTAATTGATGTTAATAACCCCATGGGAAGATTATGTTTTGGCTGGAAACACTTTGTACCCCTAAGAAATATCATATACCCTTTTTATGGTGTTTAGAACCCCTAGATTCATCATTATGGACCAGTATAAGTTCATCATGTTCCTTTGGTCCAACACCATGAGGGTATTGTTCAGAATTACATCCATATATATGGATTATGATCCCCTTGGAAGGATGAGTCTATGATATTGTTTGTGGGGGTCCTTTCATGACACCGTAGTGGGATACTCTCCAATCATATACTGTAGGTGGGGTTTGTGGAATCCGTATAACTTAATTTTGTTGGGGGTTGATCCTCTATCTAGTAGTTTATTTTTTTGGGGTTTGTTTTATCATTGGTGGATAATACCCAATAGAGTTTGTTGATCATGATTGCATTTTTGGTGTTCCCTAGTGGTCATGGGTGTGATCTTATGCCTATGTATTGGTTCTCTATGTCTAGTGATCATTGTTGGATAGGGCCTAATGTTCAATACCTCATGGATGAGATACCCTAATGATGACATGGATTTTAGGGTAGATTATCCTAGAAAAGTGTTTCTTGAAGTATAATCTGATTGTTGGTAGTTTGGTTGTGGTCATATGGAGTCACGGTGTCCATCCTGATTATATATCATTATTAATGGTTTCACATATATATAGTTGTTATAAGCTAAAAGTTCTTAATGTATCGTGTTCAGTGTTTTTTGGGATGTCCTATTGGGTATTGTTATACAGACCTGTGAATTGGATCTTCCCAAACATTTCATGTCTTATGAAAATGACATCCCTTTAGATGGTGTCCTAAAAGTAAATGTATATGGTGGAGACATTAATAGTATTGGCAGACCTATGACATTTCTGGGTGGTTTCAGTTGATCATTTTACTCTCCCTTAAAGTTGGGTGGGCTCTCTATTGTCTTTGGTTTGTCTTTTATTTCTCACTATTAGTCTAATTTTGTACATTACATTAATACTATGGTTGTGGGATCATATATATATATACATATTAATGCATTGGTTTAGATTATTTTACATTTCAAAATTGTGTATTCTTGTAGATGAGTGCATGTGTATATGGATAGAACATTAATTCCACCCATTTCTATAATATACCTACTCTATGTTGGTCACCATCTCCAAGCCTATTAGAGGCTAGTTGAGAAATTCATCACTCATTCTCCATTAGGATGTGAAATGATAGAGTGGTATCATAGGTGTTTGTTCTACCCTTGGATTATAGTATTTGATGTTGGTTTTGGGAAAAAAATGTTAAGTGAATCGAATTCATCTTTCAAGCCATGGAATCCAGTGTTAGTGTTGTGGCCTACATATCCATAATTCAGGACAATAATAACATACCATTATATAAGGTACATGTATAAATTTGATACAAGTAAAACATTTTTTAATTCATCATATAGTGATGGTTTTTTTGTTTCCATGTCCATCATGAGTCAGCTACCGATATTTAATCTTTCTCTATAGAGCATCTGGTTAATTTAAGGATACCCATGTGGAAACTGTCATCCATGATTCTACTTCATGATAGTGATAATGATCCTCCATGTGATGAGTATTGAGTATATGTATCTTTAATAGATATAGAACATTCATGTTATTTATGACATTTACCACCACCCATTGAGTAGAAATGAGAATTAATAGTTTTAGCTGAATAAATTTTTATGATAAATAAACTACCAATGTTTTAGTGGAAATGAACATCCAGGTTTTGGGAAAATATAGACTCGCATGTGGATTAGGACTGGAAAGATGGAGTCACTCGGGTCGTATGTCTTATGATGATTCCTAAGAATCATATGGTGGTCCTCACATTGAATATTTATAGGGAGTTTCTGGGTCATGGTAGTGATTACTGACTAAGTAAAATGACAAGAAATAACTATCCTTGTTATAATTTTATCATCACTTTAAGGAAACGTCGTATCCAGCAACATTGAAATTAGTTCACATACAATATTTTTCCATCCGTAACTATGTATTTTGAATTTGGTGGATTATTTTATGAGGTTTAATGATTGTTCAAAATTACCTATACATATGGATAGGGATTGGTTCTTCAAATAAATGAACAATGAGTAGGTATTGGGCTCAGAAATCCATGAATTAGTTATCACTCCCTTCATTCCCCCAATGTTAGGGATGCATAAGTAGGCCTCGGTATTGTAGAGATTCTTGATAGAGCAGGTGCCTATAGTGGGTGGTGATGGTGGAAACCCAAGATTTGAGACATTGATTATAGGTTTTAAAAATTAATCGAAGGGATCCGATCATGATAGTTTCTTTGAGAGATGATCCTATGATATATGATTAGTACCTCAGTGTTCTCAGGATGTCCCGTTTCAATATAGGGATAACAAGTGATTCTCTTATGATGATTGGGAGCATCTCACATGGGATTTTTTGACCAATAATATACCTTATTGGGATATGGTAAATAGAAAATCCTCAAAAAAATTATAAGCATGATAAGGTTGTTTTATTAGATGGTGAATATTAAAATGGGAATGGTATAGTGGTGGGGGTGGTAAGAGGTTTGACCTATTACCAGCACCACACCCAGTATGTGAATGCTAGATTCAGGGAGATGATGGTCAGGGAAAAGTATAGTTGTTATCTATAGAAGCCAATTAACCTTAGACTCTAGGGGGTATGAGGTATGATCTATGTCATTATTAAATTATATTCATTATTTATTGAAATGGGTTTGATTCATTCATTTCATTCCACATATCAATTTCATGATATTTAAATTTAAGATAATTATTTTTCTCAAAACTTATTCTCAGAGACTCTGATAGGAGATGACTTAATGATTACTGACATCTACTAAAATTTTTATCTAATTCTTGGAGGTGATATTTTTATATGGGATCTCTTTGTAGAAGCAATAAGACCTTATGAATTCATCATATATACGAAATGGATTACTAGATTTCATTTCAATTTTGACTATTATAGGTGGAAGATGTATTGTTTCCATATTGAAGGATCAATGTTTTACATTATGGGTAAGAAGTAAAACATTGAGGAGTATGAATTGATTAAGAATAAGATATCTCACCCTATTACTCATTAGTTGTCTAGAATTACTCTAGGGGAAGTATATTTTTTTGGATACTAGTTCTATATTGTGGTGGTGGAGTATGAGGATGTATTTATGGAGGACATACTAGTCCAACATACCAAATGAGAGATAAATATCACATTTCTTTACACAATGGTATTATACAGATATCATCACCACCATATTGGATGACTTCTATAAAGATTTGTGTACTGAGGGATCAATTAAAGGAGTTAGTGGATATGGTCTTAGTGAGACATAGTATGTCACCATGGGAGTCCATCATGATATTCTCTATGAATTAAGATGAGTGCCTGAGGTTATGTGTGGATTACCAATTGATGAATTATGTATCTTTGAATAATAATTATCCACTATCAAGGATAGATGACATCTTCAATTAGTTGAGATGGGCAGTATGGTTCTCAAATATTAACCTCAGATCAATATACCACCAATTACAACTAAATGGTGATGATATAACAAATACATTATTCATGTGTCACTACTATCACTATGTGTAATTTGGGATGCAATTTAATGTTAAAAACTCCCCATCATTTTTCATGGGACTCATGAACAAGATCATCCAAACTTTATTATACTGCTTCATGGTGTCTTCCTCGATGATACCCCAGTGTACATAGTTTCTATGGATCAAAATCCAACAAACATGTGAAGTTCATGAATGCACTATACGATAACCAATTTTAATGGATTCTCAAGTACTGTTATTTTTGGAAAATTTATATCCACTCCCTTTGAAATAACATCATGTATGATTTAATGGAAATGGACCTCCTGAGTTATGAGGTACCTCTAGATTTGGAACTAACCAATAGTGTTACTAAGATACATATATTTCTTGTGTTAGAAGGTAACCATCATTGAAATGTACCCAATTTATATAGAGTGGAATCCCCATTGATAACATTGAACCAATAGTGTAAGTCATTAGTGGTAGAATAAAGGTACCAAAATTCCTTCATGAGGCGAGGTAGAGGTTGAAGATCACACCAATGTTTTGATTTCAAGAAGAGGTTTCCTAGTGAATAATGTTCTATGAGGCATCAGGTATTGGCCTTGGTAGTCTTATGATGTAGGGGAAGGAAGTGATTTCATATGGTTCACATCAGCTATGAGCACATGGTCATAACTATGTGACCCATGATCGTGAGTTATCTATGATAGTATTTACATAAAAGATGTGTCAACACTACCTGATGGGAAATTGGTTTATAGTCTACTCTAACAACAAGTAACTCACGTAAATATTACCTCATAAGGATAATAACATGAGATGTAGATTGTGGGTATAGTTCCTCTATGAAAATGAAAAAAAGATATTATATACTCATAGTATGGTGACCATGGTGGAAGATGATATTTGTAAGAGATCTTATTATCTAATGTTGCTTGAGGAATTGAAGATGCTAGACTTATTTTGGTTTTCCTTAATAGACATGTATGGTGCTTCATATCTCATATTGATGGATGTTACCAAAATTATTCTAAAACATTTGTTGTATTCTGAGTGTGAAGATTTCAAATATGAGAAACAATGTACAAATATATCCAATGGATGATTCTCTTATGGTTATTTTGAAGGTCGGGATCACGCTATCCTTTTTAGAAGATATATTATAGTACCATTGATGATGTGGGAGGTGGTGATGCGGGAGTTTTAGACATCCATTTTGGAGGTACATCAATCTGTGGAAAATATGTTCTATGCCTTTTGATATCATATTCAGTGGCTAGAAATGCAGATTATTGTTGTAGTGTTTTTCACTTGATGAGTCACTTTTCAGTATGTGAAGGCAAAGCACCAGGTTCTATTGGGATTACCCAACCCATGTAGGTTTATATTGGAAGTTTTCTAGTATAGAAAAGTACTTGATGATGGATTTACCATGTACATAAATGGTACATGATTCCATCTGGGAGATCAGAATCTAAATCATCTGGTTGGCCTACATACTATCTAGTCAAGAGAATAGTTTAGTAAAGGGAATTGGAAGATTCTATTTGTAAGAGATAGTCCAACACCATGGACTATTTAGATGATTGTTTTGGAATATGAAGATAAATTTACATCATTATTATGGAGAGTATTTTTGGAGACGATTGGGACTCAGTTACTTTTCATCATTGCATTTGTCACCCAAACTGAGAGGAACATTTATTTATTGGAGGACATATTATGGGCTGGCATGTTGGACTCTAGAAGAATTTTGGTGGAACACCTAACCTTGATAGAGAAATCATGATACAAGAAAAAGTTTTCAATCATTTTTCAAGAACAATTTGAGTCAATGTATTGGAAAACCAATAGGTTACCACATTGTTAGACTGATCTAGGCGAGTCAGTACTTCTGGTCCCTAAGTTGATGTGAGCTATAATAGAGATGGTGTAGGACATCCATGAGAATCTATGGAATGAAAATAGCCATTATAAGTCCTATGCGGACAAATGATGGATATCATTTTTGTTTTATGAGGAAGGTGGTGTGTTCATGAGGTTCTCACATGGATGTGGATTACATATATTTGGTTTAGGTGGTAATATATCATTGAGATTCATTGGCCCTTTCCAGATACTACATAGAGTTGGTGAGGTGGATTGTAGCTTAACCTCTACCGCCAATGTTTGACTGGGCATACGATGTTTTCCAAATTTCATAGGTGTGGAGGTACGTTCCTGGATAGTCACACATTACGGGATTGGGTGATATGTACATTGATGATGGGAATATGTTTTCATAGTACTCGATAGAGGTCGTAGATGACTAAGAGAGGATCCTTCATATGTGATAAACACCGATAGTGCATGTTCGATCATTACAAAAGAATCATTAGGATAGAACCAAGGGGAATGAGACACAAAGGTGAAACATATAACCTCATATTTTTTGGTCGTTCATTTATTTTTGGGATGAAAATCCATAAGGTTAGAATAATTTAAATACTTTAATTTAATCCATTTATTTTTTAAAAATATTATTTGAAATACTTTTGTAGTTAGGAACTAATACGAAATGATATCCTTATGTGTGGTGTTCCCAAAAAATAATTTCTGAAATATATAAAATATATAACTATAAAATTATTTTAGTTTTCTTGAAAATCTAGAATAACTCCTAAACAGGCTCTTGGATCTAAAATCTGTGGGCACCGTTGAGTTCAGAAAACATGTTTAACCCTATTCATGACATTACATTTCTTAGCATCAGGTGTTTTTGAAAAATGTTTCATATGTGGAATTAATATATAAATATATATATATGATTTGATGTTGTGGAACACTCATCTAATTAAACATGTTTATTCCTCAATCATAGGGCTTACCACATAACCACATATTGAGAAGAGTATGTGGAAGATCGTGGGATGATGTTATCGGATGGCATCAGATTGAGGATCATGTGCCAATTAATTTAATGTATCTTACCATTGATAGAAACACATGACAATTTTATATCATTTATAGATAGATGATCCATATACAATATATTATTTGTTCCTTTCCATCCCATTCTTTTCCTATCTCAAATGGGAATCAATTCCATGAGAAATAATTTATTTATGAATCAATTATTTTTTTTTTTATGTTTTTTTATTATTTCATCTTCAATATTATAAATATATGATAATAGATCAAGGAAAGATGATAAAAGGTTGAGTTTAATTTCACATATATTATCGATTGTGATTTTATTTCCTATTTCTTCACGCGTTCATAAAAATAATTTTGATTGAATCATGGATTCATAATTAAATATTATTTGAATTTTTTGTGATCGTTCTATGGTTCAGTGGATCAATATCACAAGTTTTGTTTGAAGGATATGGTACAATCGGGGATTAATGTTGATCAAGGATGATTCGATGAAGATCAGAATGGATTGGTAATTATTGTTCATATTTGGTTCTATGGTGCATCTGTGGGTAGAGTTTCTTGTCATTTCATTATTGAATATGATGCCGATATTTATGATATCCAGTAACAGTAGTGTTTGATGACCAAGATCTATGGTATTCAGTGATGGTGGTAGAGAAAGTGGTTTGTGTGAATGATGTGGTGGAATAACATGAGTTTTTTTAGAAAATGTCCATGTAAACTACATGTCATTCAAGGTCACAAGACAAATGGGACCCCATATCTAATACACCATGGTGTATGTAGAGATATAATAATCACATGAATTCGAATCTTGACATGCAATATATGAAATTTTATTAGTAGATCACCATGTAACATGGTTATTACATGGGAATGTGTTGACAGAAGTACATAGACATGGGCATAGTACATGGAAAAAATCTCATTTATGGGGGAACAACCAGACGACATTAACAGTGTAGAAGTATAACATTACACATAGTGTACAATTATTATATGATTTTCATATTATTTTTTAAATTCCATGTGGGGAAACACCACACTAGCTGTTAATTGGTTTTCTAAAGATGTTGTGTACCCCTAGTACAAGCATGTACCTCTGTACACACTATGTACCACTATTCAGAATGTTTGGTTCACTCTCTTTATTTGGATTTGACATATATTTTTTCAGTTTGTACCTTTGGTCCATCCCTTAGTTGTTAAAATGAATCATTTTATGATCATATTTGAATTATTATAACCTTTGGAGGATGAGACTCAAATAGAGTTTATTGTGTCCATCTTTGAGACCAGAGTGTGATCATATATCTTCTTATACCCAAGGTGGGGATTTTGCAATTGGTGTTACCTCCATATAGAGGTCTTGTATCATCTTTTTATGAGCCCCTTTTATTATGATTCATAGTACCATTAATGAATAATCCCTAACATAATAAATTTATTTAGATTTGGCTCGTGGTGTCTCTATTACTCTTTGGTTTGATCACCTGTCAAAGTATCATTTACATAGGGTATTGTGACATTTCATGGTTATGGAATGGTGATCATAACTTATTTGATGAGTTTCTATGATGATTTTTTGGTTCTTGGAGTATATTCCCCTAAATTGAGCATTTTTATAGAATATAATTAGTTTTATTGAAGTTTGTTTATGTCCACCCTGAGGCACGAGGTCCATTTAGAGTATAGATGGATTTTTGTAATGCCTTGATTTTCATATCATTGTTATGAACTAAATATTATTGATTTATTTTTTATTATTTTTTGGTTTTCCTATAATATATTCTTATAATCACACCAACATGGATTCTTCCCACAGTTTTCATCTCCTATGAAGATGATGACCCTTTTGATAGAATCCTTGGAGAATAAGGAGTTGTTGGGGTATATATCGACCCTCACAGAATGAGGTGTTTTCCACATGGTTTCACAGGATCATAGTCCTTTACCTTATAGCAGGTTGGACTCTCTACAATTATTGGTTGGGGTTGTATTTTCCCCCCTTTTACACTTTATTACTTTACTTACATACTCTGATTATGGGATCATAGATGTATGCAGACACTGGTATAAGTTCAATTACATTACTTCATTATATGGGATTGTAGATGAGCTTGTTTCTTCAGTTACATTGTGATAACTCCACCCATTTGTGTGTTATACCTACATGAAACAGGTAGCCAACCCCATTCTCATTGGAGGTGAGATTGGGTTACTCATAATTTGTGACCCATTGGGCTGGGTTGTGACATATGATTATTATACCCAACTAGTTATTATTAAAGAGGATAACCTTAGTGAATTAATAACATCATGAATCACTATTGAATCCTAGTGGGATGACCCTATGAGCTCATAATTTCCTTGTTCTATGAATTATTACTATTCAGATTGCCCTGTGTAAATAGTAGTATCATGTTTCATCTACAATTTCTATGGTTTTACCAATGAAACAAATAGTATTTGGTGACTTCGTCGAATTCTAGGGCGATTACCATAGGATATGATATATGTTATGAATAATTGTTGAATTCTAGCATATCTCCTCAGCATTACATAATAATAGGAATGTCTACAAGATCGTGGATAACCACCATGGAATTCAACACAATTATAGGAATTAAATCAGATCAATGGAATCCTAGACATCTCATATATATATATACACGTAATTCAATGGGGTATAAAATCCCTCCAATAATATATCAACTAACACATCACATGAATGTTGGTGGTCTACAAAACCCATCTCTCATAAATCAAGATCATCCTGTAATGTTTATGTTCTAGAATTATATCATAATCCTTATACGGACCCTAAAAATGTTATATATGTTCAAAAGTGATGCTCTCAATATTTTATACCTTTATCTTCTATACACCATCATTTGTTTCAACATGCTACTAGGTAATCCATCGAGGACAACATGGTCACATCCCTACCTATACACCCTACCTTGTTTCCTTAGTTTAATTTATATCTGTTAATAACATAATGTCAATCTAGGAATAATGTGTCAAAATATAGAAAGATCCCTCAAACCCATATATACCTTCTAAGGGGCCTAAAATATCTATCATGACCAACCCATAACATTGATACCACATGATTATTTATAAATTTCAACACACATAGTGTGAATAAATATGAAACACATACTCAATAAGAAATCATCTGTGGAAATCAAAATGTGAATATATGGTTTTGAAAATATGGAATCTCCCTCAAAAGGTTGAATTGATAAATCCATTTCAAGTACACACTTCTTATATTTTATATTGATCTGTAAAATAATATTTATGATCGCCTTATAAAATAAACCATATTCTATTTTTTACTGAATCATGGACCTTAACTAAAATGACATTAAAGAGTTCATTAAAATCAGAAATCTAATTTTGATATGTCATTTCAAACACCGTTAAAAAAAAACCATTTCATTAAATTTCCATCTAAAGAAAGTACACATATATAAAAATTATGTTTTTTTAAATATAATTAGTCTTTTATCTTAAAGAACCTCTAATTCAACCACACAAATACATATGTTGTCCAACATGAACTCGTTCATGTTGGGTAATATAACACCGTGACCCTTGTTACCCAGATTCGGTGCATTATTACATAACATTGGCATTATCACAAGAGATCAATTATTAAAGGAATGATTATATTAGTATCATTAGAAGTACTATATACATACATATGTTAAACATTACATCATGAAATAAAGAAAAACAACATTGTTTCCCCATTGTAAATACTCATATCCTTTGTCCTATCCCTGTAGGTTAATTATAATATACATCTTCACATCCTGGGAAAATGAAAACAAATGAAATGGGTGTGCTTAGATGCTTAGTAGGGATAACAATATAGCAGACACTATCATAAATAAGCATTAATTTTTAAGGCAATGTATACGACTAGAACAAAATACGTTTAAACATAATCTTCAACATAATATGGAAACGATAAATAAAAAAAATTCATTTACTTATTCACGTGGATATTCAACTAGATGAATAATCACATGTAATATTAATATCTAATTTCATAATTATGGAATGCATAATGTCAAACATTATAACCACATATTGAAGGACTCATGCCAGGTCTACAAATAGGATTTTTCAAGGCCATATGCCAAGACAATAGTTTTTCTGTTGAGAGATACCAATGAATCAAGGAGCTATAGCGGGATCCACCTGTCACTTACTATGTCCAATGCATTTCACATATGGAAAGGTTGAAACATAATCAATAAATTCATATTAAAAGTAGAATTCAAAATGTCAATATTTAAACCACAAATCATGAATGGTGTAAAAATAGTACATCCACAGTCAAACATAACTCATTCAAGACAATATTAATGATTTTATTATAATAAATCAACATTAATCAAGAATAATGATGGATATTTACATAGATGAAAAAAATCAGTAAAACTTTTGGAGATAAATATCCTTTTTTCTTGAAAATGTTATATAGTGTCACTATTTATCAATAATTTTATTAAAAGATATTTTGGAATCCAAGTGTCACATACCACTTTGAATTTTTTTAAAATAATTATAATTTTCAAACATTCATGTCCATATAAAAAAATCTTTAATACCATTTTTAAAAAATGGACATTAATGAGAAATATTTAGAAGAATAAATCATTAATATAATGATAACAAATGGATTCATGATATACTATTCCAAAGTATAGTATATACACCATTTAAAAGTGAATTGGCATATAACAACATTGAAGTCTCAATGAAATATAAAATGATCCGAAATCCCGTAGAAAGATTGTATCATTAGGTGAAGCGTAAATAAATGATAGAATTTTGTGTAAAAAATATAAATAAACTCAATATTATTGGATATTCAGTGTAAATTAATTAGAGTACATTCACACATATTCTTGTAAAAACCACACCAATGACTTGGTCATTTAACCCAATGAACAGAAATTATATTAATATTAGTTTTATCAAGATCATATAGATGACATGAGAATTTATCAATATAGTGATTATGGGTATCAAATGTATACCCTAAAAATGGGGAGTGGAAATTTTGACATATATTAATAAATGGTAATTTCACACATAATCTTGGAGTAAAATAATCAATAATGTTGGCGTAAAACCCTATGAGTTGAAATTGAAATTAGAAATCCCCTTTGCGATTTGGTAACTTAGGAAGCATACACACCACAAAAGAAGGATCATACAATGAATTTCTAAATACCCATAAATCAATGTATATTACACAAATAACACAATCATGGGCCATACATACACCACAAAAAAATGAAATAGTGTAAAATATAGCTTGATTCTCACAGAAATAAAAAGTGAGATGAAAAACACTTAATTTGTACATTTCTACTGTATAGGGTAGGTCAAACTATTTTATAATGTTGTAATAATTTTAATTAAATTATAATAGAACCACATAACCAAATATCATATCATATATGATCTTCTAATATATCATTGTTAATGATATATCAGTAGTATCATTGTTTTCGGTGATAACTAATTCATTTTCCTATATATGTTATGTTACATAAGTCTTGTTTGTTATGGATAGGATGTATTTGATTCATATCCAGAATTATATTATGTTATTAAACATTATTTTTAATCATCAAATGAAAACTATTCTTGAATAGTTATGATGGGGAATGAAATCTCATCGTGTCGTGAGACGGTAAGCTGTACGTAGACATGAGCGACAATATCATTCTATTATTGGTGAAATATTATGTAATTGGATGGTATATTATATATAAAGAATCATTAATACGTTATATTTATTATTTACATCATTTATACTCATTATTACACCCATCCAAATAATGATGTGTGGAATAACAAACTACACCACGACGTGGATATGGTAAGTCGTACGTACGCACATGTGGTGACTTTGTCAATTATACGATGTTTATAATAATGAATATGGTTGTACCATATTTATAATAACATAAAATTGTGTATAAGGGACTAGAGGAATTATTTTTTTTATGGAAGAAATAATGAAATCAAATGTGGAAGAAAAAAGATATTTGAAAGAGGTGATGAAATTATTACATCTTCTACGGGTGCTTTCTTTTGATTTGATCAAAAGAGATCGTTAGGTTGGCATTCTGATAAATTTAAGGAATATAGGTTTGTGTGAGGGTAGTTGGGAGAATATTTGAACATGGGATGACCGAGCCAAAAGGCATCAGAGGTGTCATTTTTTAGAGAAGGAAAATACCCTTTTATAAGAGAAGTGAGGGTCACTTTAGTTAATTCATAAAATATTCTTGTATTACACTTTTTTATAGATTATAATGGATACAAATGGATTTATTTCCAGAAAAGGTTGGAATGGGACTAAATCCTTTTATCCATTATGTTTTAGAAAATTTGAGGTCACCATATTAAGATTATCTTTTAGATTTAATTTATAGTTAAATAGTGTAAATTTCACCATGTCTTCTTGTATTATTATATTAAATGGTTAATAAAAATTCTATAATATGACAAGAGAACATAAATTAATTCATTAATGACATAAATATCATTATATAATTCCTTTTGTTGAAACATATATATTCAGTAATATTATATCTTTTAATAATATAGTATTTGTTTTAAAAACTCATTTATGTCAATTTTGACACTATTTAGTATTTGGTTTTTGTGAAAGTAAAAAAAACTTGATTACATAAAAAAAATATGTTAAATCAACTCTAACATGTCATATTGTCCTAGAAAATTTGTGTAATTCCTGAAAATTATCAACTTACCTTTATTTTAAAATTTGTAATATAAATTATTTTATTCATTCATAAATAATATAATTACTACATCATCATTGTATCATAAATAAATTTAATTATATAATGTATAAAATTTATAAATAAAAAACAATGTGTTAGGAAATATTTTTATATTTATAATTAATATATATAGTCGAATTTACATTATGTATAACAATATATAAAAAATGTTTTAGTTATTATTCATTGAAATTAACACTTATAACTATTTTTAAATAAAATAATAATAATTGTCCGAATATAGTTCAAGTGGATCAAAAGGATCATATTTTATTAATAGGATTTCTTTTGGTCGAAATACTGTTACACAATAGAATTTGGACACGTGTTATGTTAATTATAATATCATTTTTACCTTTAATTACCGTATTTACTTTTAATCGTGGTAAATAAAATTCAAATGTTATTGTTCACCAAAAATTATTTTCATCCTATTGAATTTAATTTTACATAATAATTATAAACACGTCTCTATAATTTTAGAAATTTAACACACATAAGCGGTAAAATTATGTTTTATGAAAATTTGCAAATGGGCCTAGAATGTGACTAAAAGATGGTAAAAAGTTCTATAAAATGTTATATACCTAATATTATAATAAAATTACTTAAATGAATAACATTTTATTAATATAGGTATTATATAAATATTTTTACTTTATAATAAATTTAAACTTAAAATAAATATTTAAATAAATAGTCAGGTTTAAATAATAACACATTATTTTGCATGATTCATCAAAAATGAAAAATTATTAGAAAAATACTTAAAATTCACACAAAGCTAATTTTGATATTCCAAATTAATAAATGAATTCTATTTTACCAAATTCTAAACGTATAAGTTTTATTAATTAATTTAATAACATATTCCGGTTGTCAAAACCAGAAAGTTGGTTTTTTAGAAGTAAAAATTATCAAAAAGATTGACATATGTTTATATCCAATTTAAATGTAAAATTACATCCAATGAAAAAATTGGATTAAATGAAAAAATATAATCCAATTATATTTCAAAACTATTCAAATGTATAATTTATGACTATAAATTATTTTGATTAAAAATGTTGTTTTCAATTAAAATTAAGTATTTTTCACCATTCATCAAAATATGATAGTTTTCCGAAAATAACCGAAAATTTATCAAATATAATTTTTTATGTCCCACCTCTATATGAGATGTTTATTTTTTGAAATTTAATATATTGAAGTGTCAAATATTTATTTTAAAATGGGTTCTCCATTAAAAGGCAGTACTTTTTTTAAAAAACTTCTTTTATTTGAAAAATTGAACTTGTTATTATATTTGGTCTAGGAAACACATAATTTGGATTTTAAAATTATATGGAGTATTTAAAAATAAAAATGTAGTTAATATTATTCATAAATGTTTTTTTAATGGCTAGTTTGTAATGTCATGGTGCACTCGAACTCGGTGTTGCTTGTAGCACAAGCTATAGAATTAAATTCATTTGAAAACCAATGATATTTATTTCAAGCCATTGGCTACTTGGGGATGTCACTTAAGGCCTAGTGATAATTCATTGTATTCTAAATCCAATGATAATTAGTGGGTAATTTTATAAACAATGAACTAACACCCAAACTACATTAAATAATATTTCTTATTTCATGTTCAGAGGCACATATGATTTTCATAAAATATTTTGTTCTATACATAGACTAACCACACCATTCAAAAGATGGTACTTCAATATTAATATCTATATTTCTTTATTACATCCCCTATATACATATTCTCAATGTTTAGGGAGCTCATCAGAAATGGGATGTCTCTATGTTGAAGATTGATTTATATGATGTAATCCTCAGTATAGATTGGTTAAAAATATTCTAGGCTCACATAGACTATTATAGTAGAGTGGTTAGTATCACTAGAGAGGATGCAATTTAATATCTCTACATGGAAAAAAGACATATAAAGTCGGGTGAAACAAGATTGTTGGAACCCATGGCGGGCATAATATATTACATGTTTAAGGTGTCGAATTTGGCATTGATAATAGATATTGAGGATATTATTGTTCTAGATTTTGGGGATGAATATCCAGATTTATTACCAAAGAACTTATTAGGTTTACCACCTATTTGGTTATGGGAGTTTATGAATGATATCCTTCTGGGGTCCAATACTAATTCCCATAATTCTTATATGATAACACCAAAAGGGTTAAGGGAATTGATAATGCATTTAGAGGAACTGGAAAGAAAAGGTTTCATGCAGCCATGTACATCTGTGCGCACAACACCTATCTTTTTCATAAAGAAATAATATAGAATTCTTCAAATATGTGTTTATTATCGTATGATTTATGATGTTACGATACAGAATAGATATCCACTTCCAAGAATTGATGAAATGTTTATTCAATTGATGGGATCCTAGTGTTTCTCAAAAATTGACATGCAATCAGGGTATCATCAATGGTATGTTCAGAAGGATTATATTTAGAAAAAATAATTCAAAAGAAGATATGGCCACTATGAATATGTATTAATGCATTTTGGTATCCTGAATAAACCTGTAGCCTTTATGGAATGGATGAATTAGATATTTCAGACATCATTGGATTAATTTTTTGTGGTGTTTATTGTTGACAAATTTGTATATTAATGGTCAATGGATGAGTATGAGAAACACATGGTGATAATGTTGGGAATCTTTAGATACCATTGTTATTATGTCAAACCATCAAAGTGTGATTTTTGTATACATTAGGTATGCTTTCTTGGCCATTTCATTTTAAAAAAAGGTGTTTTAGTGGATATTGAAATGTTAGAAGCTATTATCTCTTGGAGAACCTTTAATAATATCGTTGAGACATGACGTTTTCTTGGTCTATCGGGTTATAACTAATACATTATTTGTGACTTCCCAGAACTTGCTTCACCGATGATAGATTTAAAAATGGATTATGTTCCATTATAATGGGGTGAGGAAAGCCATATGTCTGTCTAAGAGATAATTTTTTGTGTTACGTTACAACCGATAGTAGTTTGTTCACTATTAAAATAGGGGGTTGTGGTGAACTGTGATGCTTCGGGATCTTGGTTGGGATGTTTTCTCATTCAAGGAGACTATGTGGTTTCTTATGGTTCAAGGAAGTTGAAAATCATGAGAGGAATTACCCAACACATGATTTGAATTGAGATTTAGTTTTCCATTCCTTGAATAATTGGTGTCATTATCTCATTGGTGATAAATTTACTATGTCCACAAACCACAAAATCATGAAACATATTTTCTGAAAATAGTATTTGAATCTGATTCAAATGAGATGAATAGAGCAACAATAGATTTTTGGCCTTGGAATAATGTATACACTGGGAAAATGCAATTTGGTGGCTGATACATTATGAAAAAAATTCATATGTGTAGCTGGTGAAGGAATGTTCAAATGAGTGGTAGTTAATGTCAGTTCTAGTCAACATGCATGTGGAATATAAAGACCATGGTGGTGTTGCAGTTCTCTTTTTAGTCTCTGTGGTTCGTGATTTGGTAATTACGGTTAATGGGCCACAAATATCTGATGTGTAATACCTAGTTATGAGTTCAAAACACGGTGGTGGGGAGACTATATAGGATGGAAAGTTAGAGGGGGTTAATTTTTTTGGTTCATAGATTAGATGGTTGTAGGAATGGATTATAAAGAGAAGCTTCTTCATGCATACCACTATTCTAGATTTTTTGTACATACAAAAATACATAAGATGTATAAGGTGTTGAAGACGTAGTTTTGGGGGAGGGGCATGAAAATTAAAATGGCTAAGTTTATTTCTATGTTCTTAACATGTCGAAAAGTTATTGAAGAACACCATAGAGTAGAGGTTATGTTGTGGTATTTACCTATCCCAATGTGGAAATAGGAGTTGATATTGATGTATATTTTTATAGGTCTCCCATGAATGGTTCGGATACACAATTCCATGTGGGTGATAGTCGATCAGATTACCAGGTGATCCCATTTCATCTATATCTGTGAAACTCATATGGAAGAGGATCTATTTGAAATCTATATCCAATAAGTGGTAAATATACATGGTATACCAATTTTTATAGTCTCGGAAAGATATCTAAGGTTCACGTCTCTTTTTTCAAAATCCTCACAAAATTCCCTTGACATCAATTGACTATGATTATGGTGTATCATTCTCAGATGAATGGGAAATTTGAAAGGAAAGTATAGCCATTGGAAGACATGTTGGGGGATTGTGTAAACGATTTTGGTGGATCTTGGGGGGAACATATAACCTTAGTGGAGTTTCCTTATAAAAATACATATCAGAACTTGCTACAAAAAGATATGGTTGACCCATTGTATGGGAATCATTATTGTTCTCCACTATGTTGGGTGAAAATAGGGGAGACTTCACTACTTGGGTAAATATTTATCTATAAAATGATGTATAAGATTATGTTGATCAGAAAGAGGATAAATATGGTTCATATTCTTCAGAAATCATATCTAGATCATCATTTAATGCCATTTTCATTCATGGTGAGTGACCATGTGTTTTTAAGGATATTTTCATGTCTTGGAAATCGATGTTTTAGGAAGTAAGGAATGTTATACCCCTGATATATTGTCTCTTTTAAGATACTAGAATGATTTGGAGAGGTGGATATCAGTTTCCATTACCATCATGGTTCATTTTGGGGCCCAATGTGTTTAAAATATCCTAGTTGAAAAAGAATCAACCAGATCCTGACCATGTGATCGGATGGGATCACGTCAACGTAGAGTTGGATACTTTATTGGTGCATATCTAAGTGTGGATCCTTGACATGCATGTGAAATTATGGCTTGGAAAAAACATATATCTAGTGTGTGTTGTATGGAAAATTGATCAAATTATGGAAGAGTCTTAGGAATGTGAGAAAATAATGAAAGAGGAGTAGTCAGAACTATTTCAGGGTAGTGACGATTATCTAAATTCTGAGGACGGAAGGACTAATGGAAAGGAGAATGTAGTACCTCTCATTTCTAGTATTTAATAATTAAATTTTTATTTTTATATTCATAATTTTTATTGAAAATGGATTTAAGATATGGGTGAACTTTATATAAGATTTTTTTAATAAGGGGATGTGCACTATGGGCTCAGGGTTGGTCTAAAATGTGAAGAAATCCTAGAATAAACCATGTAAAACATTATTTTTTTAGTAGCAGTATTATTACAATGTGTGCACAGTAATGGAGAATGTGTGAGGATGTCATGAATGGGATTCCATATGGTAGGACCTAATTCACTATTAGCACACGATTTGTTTGACCATGTAAACTAACCATGTGTAGAATTAATGATAGATCCTAAAAAATATAATCTCACTCTTTTACATCTAACTGCCTCATTTTTCTCTTTAGAGGCCATAACTCATGATTATTCTCCATTTAATGTTGAATAACAACCCCATGTGATTTAGAGTAAATCTAGAGCCCTTCCTGGGTGTTTTTAGCCTGATTATTATAGTAACTGTTTCTCTTCAACATTTTTGTCACATTTTCATAGATCAACATAGATCTACTTCTCCTACATTCTGAGTTTCTCTAATCAATGCATGTTATTAGTATATCTTTGTCTATGGATGACAAATATTATTATATTTGGACTAATGTTTTTATAAGAGAATATATCTAATGGGGTTTCTTTGATATTCAACCTTGGTTATTTTAGTGTTCTTCATATGTTTTCATTTTTATCAAAATAGTTGAAATAGGTGGATTCACTCTCGACTAGTCTTAGTATAACAAAATGTAATAGTTCCAAATTGATTACATTATTTGATTTGATTGTGAATTGGAACATTATTTTTTATTTGAAACCCTTTTTTGTGATGGTTGTTGAAATATGGAAAATTGGTGATTTGGAATAAAATGTTTTCCTCTTGATTTAAAAATATGGAATTTAAAATAATATTTTTTCTAGAATTATGGTATTTGGATTTTATTAAATTTTTTCAATAAAATGGATGGTATTATTGAAATATAATGGGTGTTTAGAATTCATTTGTGTAATGTTTCAATAAATGAATGGTTTTATTGAAATGGTTGTGGAATAATATTGGTGGGTGATTATATTGAATTAGCAAAGAATGGTTGAGGTTTGACCATGTGCGTGGTTCCAAATGTGTAATGGTGCATTGGATAAAATTACCTTGTGAAAACATGGTATATTAATGAGAAACTACTCATGAGAATTTGACTATCATAATGAAGCAATCATGGATACATGTTTTAATAAGTTGAATGGAATGGTTATGGATAAACATGATTGATAAATGGTTTGAAAGCCTCGTTTGGTTTTTTTTATGGGAATATGACTTTCTGTAAAATTCATTTTAATAGAACATGGTTGTTTTGGTTATAAATGGTATTGGAAGTTCTTAAAATTTATTTATAAATTGTTTTCAGAAATTGTTTTATAGAATCAATTATATATAAATGTTTCTATGATTTATATTCGAGTATTGTGAGTAGAGAAGTAATTGGGGAAAGACTACTATGTTTTACACTCACCTTTTCTTTGGTACTTTGGTTATATTGTCGATGTTACCTTCTAGGACAAGAGAAAAGGTAATTCATCAAACGTTTTTAGCACCACCTCAAAACACATGGGATGGTTGGTGACGTTAGAGAATATAGCTTATGGATAATGGAGTCTTGTTGTCAACATTGGGTATTTAGTTTTCTTTTTTCTGTTTACATTGATAGTTTCTTTGACATCCACTATATAATTATTATGTATGATTTAATTATAAATTGTATGGTTGGGTTGTCATGTTTTTATCATGAAACATATAATAGTTCTATAGTTATGGTTGTCTATTTAGTGGGTTATTTATCAAATGGTAAATCATCCCCTACATTCATTTTAAAACCATCTATATTTATTTCCAGCCTTTAGCTTCTTCGGGATGTCACTTAAGGCCTAGTAATTAGTCATTATATTCCAACGCCAATGATAATAAGTTAGTCATTATATAAACACTAAAATAACACAAAAAATACATTGAATAATTTTTCTTATTAATTGTTCTATGGATGATAATATTTTCATAAAATATTTTGTTCTATACATAGACTATCCACTCCATTTAAATGATGGTACATGAATATTCAAATCTAAATTTTTTTACTACTTACAATATTTACAAATTCTTAATGTGTAAATAATGATTTCCCTTATAAGTTGGTTTCCCTCTCATATAATTCAATTTTTTTCTATCTTAAAATAATTTAGCTAGATTACTAAGAATTATTTCATTACATGCATATCTAATTTTTGATTATCACAAAATTTCATTTCATCTTTATAATTACGATTTTTGCATTTTTTTCAATTGATTTTTTCTATTTATCACCATATGAAACATCTCTTGGAATAATTTTTACGGAATCCATAGCTTTGTGGATTTTAGACCACATATACTACAAAATTTTATTGAATATTGGAAATCTTCTATATACAGATAGATTTTGTGCATTTCATGTTTCGTCTTTTTACATTATATATTATTTCACATTTTTTCCAACAAAGATCCCCATATTTTTTCCAAAAATCTATTATATTATATATTGATGCAATATGAATTGGATTTTGTTTCGTATACATTAAACAACACCACTAGAACCCTTAAAAAGGTCTTCTATATTCATTCTATATCATTCTAATATTTTATTATTAGAGGTTTATTAATTACATTTTATCCTTATTTTTTTAGGTAACTATTGTATCTGTGATATATCCTACCCCAAAATTTATGTGGTTTATTTAATCATAGTATTTTAGGTCAGAATATCCTTATATATCATTTTTACACATATAATATTTGATATACCAAAATAATTCTATAACTGACTAGGTGTTATATTAAATTATTCCCTTGAAACCCTCTTCTCATCATTCTAGTGATATTAACCATTAACATTGATAGATGTGGTTATGTAATGTAAAAATTTATTGTGCCCACAATATACTGAGAGGATCATGAATTGTTTTGAAGAAAAATCTTCTTCCATTTGATCTTTTTCTCTTCATGACAACTTACCATCTTCTCATGTACAACCACCTTGGATCTATTATTCTTTCTGTAATCAAATAAAGACTTGTAATTTCTATCATACTCATCTTCCACGATGCAAACCATTTAGTTTCATTCATTAGTTTTCTATTTCTTTTTGTATGATTTTTATTCTACTTCATTTTCTAAATTTTATTTCAGAATCCATTTTTCGTTTTTTATTTCCTCACAATCATAATCACATCATAATGGATCAAACCCTTTTTAAATTTTATTAGTAAAATTAACCTCCTCATTTAAATAATTATTTGATGACATGTAATCTTTCTTATTCTTTCTCATAAAATTTATTGTTATATTACTAGAATACTTATATTTATACTTATAATTTTACTAGTTTTTAATTTTATCATCTCCCTCATAATATTTAGATTTTAAACCCTATTATATGTATAATTATAGTAAAATTATCAAAGGTTATCACAATTCCATCACATTGGTGATCATTTTATTTTTTCAATAATCCTTTCTTAATCTATTTTATATAATGGTATTGATTTTATTAATACCTTCATCTCTATCCATATTCAATCGACTTGGTTTTATAACTTATTCTTCCTTGACATTTACTTTTCCCAATGATTCCAATGTTACATCCTCATAGTAGGACTCTTGGATCTAATGTATAAACATAATCTTTACATTTTGTACATTAATACTAAAAAATGTAACCCAATTTTATACATCCAAACCATAAAACAAAAAATAAAAAATTATCACATATATTCCGAATGACCAATTTCATTTACATTTTTATGGAAATATGTCAATCTCTTTCAAACATGACATTTCAAAATATTCTCATTTATCCCTAAAACAAGTTCTTTATAAATATGCACATTCTTTACTCAAGGAAAATTGGATATATAGAACTCTACCAATATATTATTTTCTACTCATCCTTAATACTTATCTATTAAACATATTAAAACATCATATGAGAAAAAAATCATTATAAGGGACACATTGAAGAAGGGAATAGACATGTTAGACCATTTCGGAGTCAAGAGATCACATAATATGGTATTAATGTAACATAAAGAACATTGACCTAAAATTGTAATTGAAATTAACATTAAATCAAATTTACTACCCATTTGTTTCATAAAAAAATTCAAAATATTAAATTAACGCAATAAAATTATGAGGGTATCATAAAATCTATGAGATCAAATAAAAATCATTTAATAAAAAAATAACAATTTTAACCTTATAATAATTCCTTTAAAAATATATTTATCTTGAATCTTGGAATAAAACTATTTCCATGAAATATTATTATAAGTAATATAAAATTCATATCGATTCCATTCAACATCATCTTATAGGAACCCTTACAAATAGAATAACCAACCCGATTAATTCCCAAATAATTCTATGGTAAACATAATCATTACCCAAGTCATTAAAATTGTATATTTAGCCCAAAATTCATCATAAATTGTTTCTACATATCATATAAAACATGAAACACAAAAAAAAATTCATTCATAAATCTAATAAAATATACTTTTTTACCAATGCCATAGATATAGTATACATTAAAATAGAACATTCCTTTTTTCCTTGTTAAAATTATGTAAAAACATCGTGTATAAAATATATAAAATAATTTCTAAATAAGAGTAAAAAAATTATAAAGTGAAAAAAATATCCTTTATAATTATTTATTTAAATATAGATACATCTACAAAAATATTTTTTGTTTTTTATATGAAGGAATAAAATATAGAATATAAATATTCAAAACATTTGAAATGAGGTTTTTAGGCAACATGTCCCTTATAGTGAGTCCAAATTTACACATTCATTATTTTTCTTCTTCAATGATAAAATTATGTAAATTAATTAATTTATTAATAACCATTATTGTCTTTATTATTTCATTTATTTCTGTTATAAATTTGTTATACGTAACTACATAATCGATTGAGTTCAAGATAGATGTTTTTAGAACATCCTTCTTATTACTTGATAATGGCATGGGTAGGTTTACTATAGTAAATTGAGAAATATTTAATTCATATTTAGAATAATCATAAGTACATAATAATAATTTTTGTACATTAATTATACATTAATAACCATATAGGTGTTTTTAACAAAAATGAATTATGTTACAATATGGAGGTAGTGGTTTGTATGTGCATTTGAGCAATGATTCCATTATTCAATAAATAATGTATGAAAGAAATAAATTACTATGTTTTCATTAATGAGTCATAAGAATGATATAAAATTAAAATAACATTACAAATTCTATCATAATATAAAACCATTTTAGGTTGTTTTTAGATAAACAACTTACATTTCCTGGTTGATACACTAGTAGATACATACAAATGTGAGGTGATCCAATTTTTAATGATTGAGAAAAAAGTATGATAGAACATATATTGCATTTATAGAATAATATTTATTTTAATTATATATTATATATACAATAAATAAATTATAGAATCTATCCATTGAAGGTGGTGATGGGAAACTAAAAACATTGGTTTCAAAAGTTGGTATTCTTCCCATATGAACAAATGATTGTTTTGATTCCCATTTGATGGAATATAATATAAATAATATTATTCGAATAACAAAATGCCATCTTAGTATATGTGAGACACTTATTATATTATACTGGAATGTTTATGATATAATTTTATGATATTAAATATGAGTTAAAATAAAAATGAATGGTTGAGACGATTACCTCCTCTTTGAGTTACCCTCATTAGATATCACCTGAAGGACCATATGGATGGAATTTTCAAGAGATGATAATTCCTAGAACATGAAGAAGTATCTTAATAAAGAACTATTGTATATGTTTTTTGAGTTATATATCACAATTTTGAGTGAATAATATATTAGATGTCATGTAGTTGTATAGTAATGAAAGGATACACTTGGATTGACATAAAATATTTATATATAATAAATTCATTTTCATGTGAAAGTGCAACCGAGTTTCTAAAATGTATATGATAAGTTAGGTTTATGATTTAATAATTTTTAACAAAGAATATTTGAAATGTTTTATGTGTCATTTTAAACCATATATTTCGGTTTAAACCCATTGTTAATCAGTTTCTACTATAACTGTATAAAAACATTTTAAATACTAAAGGGTTATAAATTTATTCCAATGATAAAAATTATATTTCAAATCGTCATGACATAAAACATTAAACCATATCATATCCCTAGGTATTCATTAAATATTTTTTTGGATATTTAGATAATTTATTAATGTATTATTTAATATAATAATCCATTAACATCATTTTAATATCGACTAACATATATTGCCTTAATGATTGTTAATAATGGTATGAAATTTGAATATAAAATATTTCATAATCAATTATACAATATTTTTAACTATAATATTCATGTTAAACCGTATGTAATCCAAATAAATAATACTATTTCTTTTTTTTATAATCATTTAAAATGATTTTTTCAAAATACCTCTGAAATCATTTATTACAAAATTTATGTAATTTTACCATAATTAAAATTTAAAAATAAATTAACATAAAAAAACTAAATTAAGTTGAATATAAATTTTTTTATTCATTCATAGTATATTTTTATACATATATATAAAAATAATGGAAATTAAAAGAAATGTAATTCCATTTTGGTATTTTCTTTTTCGTAAAATATTAGTAATATCTTTATCCAAGGTATATCACACCAAAAGAAATTGATTTGAAATATATTATGTGTTTCATGAACTGAACTCAAAAAAATTAACTCTAAATAATGTGTTATTGATTTTTTAAAAAAATTATTAGTTTATTTTTATCCTTAATTTCATTATTTACCCTTATCGAGGTGGAAAATATTTACCATATTTGTTAGTCATTTTCAACATAATAGAGTGGACCATTTTATAAAATATATAAATTATTATTACAAAGATAAAATATATTTTATCATATATAATATATTAATTTTTAATAATTTACATTAAAAATAAAACTAAAAAATGTTATCATAGAGGGGTATCCAATAAAATTCCATTAAAAATGTTAAAAATGTTTTTAAAATGATATTGTAAATATTTTGTAATTTAATGACCTTAATTAGGTTATTTTTAATTATAATAACATAATTAAATTTGAGATAAAATTCATAGTTAAATGAGAAATTGTAAAAGCATGAAATAAAAATATATTTTTCTATAATAGAGTAATTTTCCACCGTTCACTAAAAAATAAATCTTCCTTGTAATATCTAAAAATGGAATCATAAGATAATTTTTATATGATGATTTCAAAATTATATTCTTTTTATGAAATTAAATTTCCTCATGTGGTATAAATTAATTTTAATATTCACTAAAATAACATTTTTCTATGAAAATGTATTTTTATTGATTAAAATAACATTAATTAAAATTGAGTGCATATTTCTAAACAATAATCCACACAATTTTATTTATTATGAAAATATAATATATTAATTATTATTTGGTTACCCGTATCTATGAATACCAATTCAATGGAATGTTTATAATGATCATATATAAAATAAAATTATTTCACAGTTCATTGAATGATAGTTTTGTGTGTCGTGTATGATATAAAACATAGTGAACTTTTAGTATCCAAGGTGTAACATCTCCCCCCTTAATAAATTATATCCTTGAAATTTTATCTTGAAATCAGTAATAAAATGTTTAAATTTTGGAAATGAATTATTTGAAAACCCCAATGTATAATGGTTCAATGAAAAACCTTTTTTTTAATGGGAAAGGGAAATATTAATTTCATCATCAATAACACATAAATATTTTTCCAATTATGAGATTGTTATTGGGAATAGAAAATAATGATATGGAGGAGAAATGTAATGTCAAAATAATTATGGGTTGTGATAGAGACTGTGATCATGGAAAAGTTAATACAATAACATAACATTTTCTTGGTGGATAAAGAAGACCATAAATTTATCAGAGATGAAGGTAAAATAATAATTTTTTTTATTTCAAGATCCTTTTCCTAGGATTTAGTAATTGTTTCACAATCAAGATAAATATCATGATAAAATATTCATAAATTATTTTTTATCCATTTCATTAGAAAACATTTCATCCATTAGTTGTGCTTCAACCTGTTTTTGAATCTACCACATTTTTTTCTCTACAAAATGAATTAACAAAAAAATTTTCCTTCCTAAATATCTAATAAAGATTATTGTTTCCCTTACTCCATCTCTTGTTTTAATATAGATCAATTTTTGTAACTGGATTGTGGGCTACGAGAATCATGAAGATGGAATTATACATTGTTAGTAGAAATTCGGTCCAAATCTACGGTCACCATTCCATGGAAGAGGTGGTTGCACCGTAACACCATTTTGGAGTTTAGGACACACCACAATATAATGGGAAGTTCTATAGTGGTGATTTTTTTGAAGAGGTTGTGTTATATCCATTTCTCTATATGTTTTGTTTCATATTGTTGTGTTTTTGTGTCTTAAACCACACTATTGAACATGTTTTATGATACCTTCAGACAGGTGGTGTATTAATTTATCCAACAAGTGGTATTTGATTTTTAATCCCCTTGAATAGGTTATTATAAATTTATTGGTGGATATGGTTGAATTATATTATTGGATTTTATACTGAAATAAAATAGGGTAATTCAAGAGCATTGAAGAGGGGTTTTCCCATTCATATTGAACACTACAAATATCATGTTCTTTATCTATAGTTTGATTATTGGTGATCGTTGAAGGTCTATAGAGACAATATATATTTTTTTTCTTTCTATGTTCAGTTGAGGTTCATTTTTAATAGTGGTTCTACACCATTGGATTATTTTATATATCATAGAAGATATTTATTTGAAACATCTTTTCCATTGTACTTAGGTTTTAAATGTGATGATATCTTTTGGTTCAACACTACATTATAACACTCACATTTTTGTTGTGGTGTTCATTTTTATGGAACCTTGATGCCATTATGGCCAATCCAATATTGTGGTTTTTTCTTCCATTTCACCACTTTTCTATTTCACTTTGCTCACACCGTGCTACCACTAGTTTTATCAAATCCCTTTCTAAAGGACTTGATGTATTATACAAATCTTCCTTGTGTATGACTTGGTTTTACACCTTGTCTTATTCTCTTAAAATTATACTAAAACCCTTCTCATGTTTCATTAGAATTGGTAATTGGATTCCTTATTAGTTTATTAGGTTCTTATTTTTTTATGTTATTTTATTGAAAGAAACATTGATGACACTTAGTGTATTTATTGAGAACTAAATGTTAGGATGTTCTTTTCTATTTTCATCTGCATATATTATGCTCTAATGATATATTGTTATTCATGATTATGTAACATTGGATCTGAGTTCAAACTAGTTGTTTGTGAGGCCATGAGTCTTTCATGATTATTATCACATTTTTATGTGTGGATCTTTACATTTATTCGTGATTTACATTAATGTACCTTTCTAATACATGTATTTATTATGGTGTTTCATAGCTTACAGAACTATGTTTTTAGTTTATAGATAATAAGGAAGATAATTTAGGATAGTGTGTTGTGGTTGAAGCTTTTTTAAAGGTGGTTGTGTCTATTATTATAGTGGGAAGTTCATATGTTTCTGGTTACATAAAATTTAATAGTCCAAATGTCCTTAATGGTAGGAATGAATATACTATTAAGGGGTTTTCAGAAGTGGATTGCTGGAATACACTAGTCACGACTTCTATTGGACACTTTTCATCACTAATTAAAAGGATAAAAATTTGGGTGATTGACTTAGTGTAATGATTGAAACTCATGATGAAAACCAATATCTAGTTGGGTTGATTTGTGTTTTGGTACAATTGACTTAGTTGATATCTTATCTAAAAAAGATTCAATTTAGGTAGGTCTAGGGTTCTCAATGTCTTGGTCAACACACAATGACTCAACACATGTTTGGTAGTTTGTTTAAGAATTTACAAATATAATGACATAAACAATTACATATTTTTTTCACAAATGTTAATGACTCATTGGTGGTGTCCAACGTAGTCTTTTATTGACACCCCAATATAGTATTTGTTTTTCTATATTTAATTACTAGAAACTGAAAAATGTGGAAGGTAAATATAATTCAACAATAAGTGTTTGTTGATGGATATTATAGTGAACCAGGTGTACTATGGAGGACTAGCATTTTTTTTATTTATTACATATAATTTTTCTTGGTTTGGTTTACCCCAATGGGATTAAATATCACATATATTAATTGTACAACCTATTTTTTATTTCCATATGATTTCTATAATTATTTATTATCTATTTTATTTATTTTATTTTCTTAATGAGAAGTTCATATGGGTATAGTCTCACAACTAATGGACTTAAACACTGACTGTAAGTCAACAACCACTTGTAGAAGGGGAGGCATGCTTGTTTTCATGCTAAATTTTATCTTAGACCCAGTGGTTCATGTTTGGATACTACACATATAATCTCCAAAATTTAACATTATTTTTCATAATGAACTTGAATTAAAATAAACCTAAAAAATATATACTTTCAAGAGATAAATCTACCATTATTCCTCAATTAAAAAACCAACATTATAAAAAATTATTTCCATGTACCTAATCATATAATCTTCCCAAAAAAGATAAATACACTAAAATTAACACCACCCATTCTTCCACCAAATCAGTTTTCAGTCCTCGGATTATCTACATGATTAAATACATGTTCAAAATATGTAATGACACTTTTATCATAATTTAAAATAAATAAATCAACATCAAAAATCATTTTATCGCTAAATATTATTAATAACATCAAATTTAGTTTCATTAAATATACAATTATTTTTATAAAAATAAACATTTCACTATAACATATGATAATCCCAATGTATATATTACTATAAATAACACCTAAAATAGTTTTAATCATAAAAAAAATCCCATAATATAAAACATCGGTGAGGGTGAATATTCTTTTGAACTTATATTAAATCTTAAAATTATAAACTGACGATGGTATCCATAATTAATAAGTTAAACTCGTATGAAATATACTTATTCACTAAAATTATCAAAATAATTATATAATACAATATATAACAGCCCCAAACACCCACTATTACATTTGGCTATAAAAACTTATTCTTTAAATGCACTTAATTGATACCAATAAATGTGACCGAATTTTAGCCATCCAAAACACGTAATATCAAATAGAAAATTTTCATTACCTACATACTCAAATAATCATTTTGAATATAGGTTTGGATAATTACAAGAAAATCATTCAAAATTAATATTTACATATTGTATTTATTTTTTAAGAAAAATGCACTTTATATAGACCCAACTTCTATATTCAAGGTTACTGCATTATCTAGAACTCTGACTTCTCTAACATTTATACTATTCCATAATCCCTGGGAAAAATATTTGAAAATGATATAAGAGAAATAAATATTATTATGGAACATATATATTAATAAAATAAATATATTTGTATATTTCAATGCGATAAAGCCATATAAGAGGGTTTTCCTTTTAAATAATAAACATTGAGATCAAATATTCATTTACGTACACATGAAATCAAATTTACTCTAAAAATATATTCCAAAAAGAACATTAAAATAAAAATTAATGTCAGAATCATTATCTGAAGTGTTTGACAATATTTTAACCCATGAAAATAATTATTTTAAAAGTATATTGTTTTACCCTTGTAATAAATAAATAAATTAATATATTTTTATCATTCATTATGAAATTTAATTATTTCCCTATGAACACATTACTATAAATATAAAATTCAAGATAGTGACTTGGGACATCATCTCTATATAAACCTTACAAGAACCATGAAAAAGGGAATAACGTACTTAGTTAATTCCAAAAAAAATCTATAGAGAATATATTCATTACCCATTAAATTAGAGATCTATATTGAGATCACTCATTATCTTAAAGAATTTAAATGGACCAAAACATACATGAAAAAATAAAATCATTCATTTAAATCCTTAAAATCCTAAAATTATACTTCATAACCCATAAGATAATCATTTAATTATATTAATATAAATGTTTCCATTAAACATTATTTTTCATAAACAAATATTTCTATATTAAAGGGTAATATTTCTTTTTAATAAATAATATATTTTTATATAAGAATCAGAACATCAAGGTATGGTTGTTATAGTTATAAAATATTCCCACATTGTATATGTTGTAATTAAAAATTACTTTATTATTTTATAAATAAATTAAAAAAGCCAATATTAAATACATAAAAAGATACATTTTTCAAAAAGATTAAAAAAATACAAAATTATCTACTTTATTAGTTATTTATTTATGTATAAAATCATCCATTATATATTTTTATGAATATTTACATTGTGGTGAAATATTTTCAAAACAATTTGATAAAACGTTTAAAATGAGGTTTAAAGGAAATAAGTATATTACCACAAGTTCAATAAGACAAGTATATTTTTTCTATTCCAAAAAAATGAAAACAAAATTCATTATTTAGTTGAATAATATTTTTTTTAATTTTAATATTAATTTTATTTTACTTTTATCAATATTATACATAATTACTTATTTCATTATGTTCACACCTAACATTTTTCAAACATTCTAATTCTTATAATAAATGGTCTCTTTAGGTTGACTATGTTAAATGGGATCATTATTGCCTCATCTCCAAAAAAATAATCAATAAATATTAATACTTTTATACATTAGTTATACTTTTATCATAAAATATGTAAGTTGGTTTGAAAAATATAAAATATGTTACAATACGAAGATGGAAGGTTTACGTATGCATGAGTAACATTTTCCACTTTTTCAGAAATAATGAAGGAAAAATGTATTTATTATTTTATCATTCCAAAATAATTATGTTATTATAAAAAAAATTTATTAAACCCATCCCCATGACCATTCATTGGATGTATTTATTTAAAAAATAATTTACATTACAATATAGAGACGATAGTGTATACGTATACACATGCAATACATCTATTTTTAATGTACATAATTGTATGAAGAGAGATTATATAGTTTGTTTAAATCATAATAATAGTATCATTATTACCACATATATATATATATTAAATTAATCATAATTATGAACCATGAATAGTGGGGATGAGAAATGAAATACATCAATTTTGGCAGATGGTAAACTAACTATATGCCTGAATGATTGTTTTGTTTCAAATTTGATTGCAAATGGGATGAATTTTGTAATTGCATTAAGGTAATAAATATTCTATATATATTTGAGTTAATGATATTATTTTATAGTAATTTTTAGGTTATAGTTGAAAAGGTAGAAGAAAACATAAAATGAAAATTCATGGTTGAGATGATTACATACACTTTCGAAGAACCTTCTTTGGATATCTCATTAAGGACTCCAATGATGGAAATTTTAAATATTTACAAACTCTAGAACATTTATAATGATGTTCATAAAAAGTGTTTTTAGTGTTTTTATAGATATGTTCTTTATTGATCTATAAATAATATATGATATGTGGTGTCTTTTTAATTTGAATGAATGTTCAAACATGGAATTATAGAAATGATTTAAAAATAGTAAATTGATTTACGTGGGAAATTGGAAACATGTTATATATGTTTTGATGAATATAGTAGTCTATTTTGAAATCATTTCATTAAATTAAATTATGACATGATTGTGTTACATTTTAAACATTCTTCTTCTGTCTAACCCATTCATTAATTTGGATTATCCCTAACCATGATATAATCGTTTTCAATACTAAATTTTTATAGATTTACTTAAAAAAATTGAAAATATATTCAATTGATGATAATTTAAACCATATCTCATATACCCAAACATATTTCAATAGTTTTTTATATTTACATCATTTTATATTATATCATTTAACATAAAATACCATTATAAATATTTTATGAACTAAACCCTTATATTGTATTTAAAAACATTAATGTATTCATGGAATTTTTTATCTAAAATCTGTATCCATCTATTAATAATTTTTATTAGATAATAATATTCACATGAAACCATATATAATCCATAAAACATTACTTTTTTATTATTAATTTCATTTAATATGGTTTTTTTACTACATGGTCAAACACTTTATTAGAATTGTGTAATATTTTAAGGTAGTCATATTAACACTATAAGTAAATTATAAATTACCAACATAGTAATAATATAATTAAGTAAAGAATATGCACTTTTATACATTACTATCATCTTCATATAATAATATGGACTTATATAAAAAAATCAAATGAATGGAGTGTCATTTTGGCCTTTTCCTTTAAGTAAAAAAATAGAATTTCCATTATCAAAAACAAATTGAAGAAAAATACAAAATATATTGAATATATAATGGTTTTGGTCAAACTAATCACACCAAATATAAATTGTATAGGTGTTAGTATGATTTTTAAAACCTTGTCACATTATTTTTAACTTTATTAATTTGATTTACCCTTACAAAGGTAAAACATTTCTATCATAGTTTCCATTTATTACGAAAAAGTTAATGTTTTAACATACTAACCTAGAATACACTAGTTAGTTCCCTGAAATGGTTGGCTATATGGCCTCATGTATGCCTCCCCATATGTTGGAGGATTCCAACTTGAAGTGAGGGTCCATCGTGGTACTATGAGTTGAATGTACCCTCATAATCACTGTAACATAGTGGTACAATAAATAAAATAATGGAGGAATCATGATTGAAACACAACGATTATGAAAATGTATCCAGATAAATTAAAAACCCTCATTAGAAATGCACAGTAACACATACATAATGATGTAATGTCAGAGATCTAATCAAAATGGAATAGAAAAATTTGGTAGCTCGAGCACAAATACATTGGTATATCAAAATAACCACAAGGTAAAAATTATATCTTTATATAACATCACAGGACATAGCTCCATTTTTTACTACCTGTATCCCTTACTGCATCCAAATCAAAAATAAAAACCCCGGTACATTTCCATATCCTGATATGTATCCATGTATTTTTTTTTGGGTACCAAATGGTGTCCTAAACAAGGTGTGAGATATACTCATTAGGCCACCAAAAAAGTTTTCATGAATTATCTATATAGTTTAAATAGTATTCATTGTTTTAATTTATAAAATTATAATTAGTGATGTAAACTGTAATGGGTCATCTACGGTTCCTAAAGGGCTCCATGTTGAATCTACCCGCTTCAAATCCTTACAAGAGAACTTTTGAACTAATATATCTGTAAACGTATATGCATGAGAGTAAATTCATGTATGTATATATATATAAGCTAAATATCTAATAATTTTTATAACCATATCTATACATATAGTGTGCTATCTATGGGTCGAGAATAAATTCAGAAATCAATGGGTAGTCACTCGTGTTTCATAATGTAGTATGGGAACCCATTGTCGTGATTCGTAATTCATAAGTGTCATCACACCACTAAAAATATGATTATAAACTTCTAGGCATTTAAAAACTCTAGCTAAAAGCACTATTAAAGAACCCATTTTTTAGTGCTAAAAAGATTTGTTGAAGGAGGAATTTATCAATGATTTTTTAAAAAGATATTCTAAAGGAGGGGTTTTTATAATCACTTTTTTAGAAGTGCTGATAAAGTCCTCCTTTTATCAACACTTTTTTAGTAACACTAATTAATTTATACATCATAAAAATTATATTTCATTAAAAATAATATATTATTATAGTAATATATTTATATTTATATAAAAATAATATATATTTTTTAAAATATGTTTTAGATAAGGAATACAATAATTTTCACTTAACATAAAAGATATTTAGTGAAATGGATAATAATATAATCTACAAAATAATTTAAATTACTTATTTTATTATTATTATCATGTGATGATAATTGTAATTTTTATTTCATTGAACAATGGATGGGAGAACATCCTCCCCAAAACATGCACTCAAGGGGGATGAAAATGGTGGAGCCCAAGGGCGTCCCCAGGAACAAAACTGGCACATTCTTGTGGGAGTGAACCTAAATGAGAAAAGACAAAAAGGGTTTCCTTGGGATGGCCCCCTCTAGACAACGCATCCACCGCAAAGTTCCCCTCTCTATGAATATGTCAGACTGAACATCCTCTAGCGATCTCTAAAGCACAACTGCAAATAAGGTATGTCATGCTCCATGGCGGCCTATTTTTTCCCTATAGCACCTCGGAGTCAGATTCCACCTCCAATAGCCCCACTAAAAACCTTTTGCAAAGAATTAAACCAGTGTGAAAGGCTCTCACTTCTGCACCCACGGAACTACCTGGACTATAGAAGCTGCTAAAGGCAATTAAAACTGAGCCCATCTTGTCTTGGACCAGGCCACCACCCCACATACCCCCCCCATTAGAGAGACGTCAACATTAAGTTTAAATCCAATTAAAGGAGGGATCCATCGAATCAAACGTCCAAGAGACGTCAGCCGAGCAGCAAGGTTGTTCGAGGAATTACCGAACAGCGAACAGCGCTGCAACCCCTTCACCAGCAAGCCCATCTCCTATAGCAACAGCTTCATACGCACCTGTATAGAATAAACTGATGGACGCCCCTCTGTCCTGGCCTTGTTCCTGCCCTCCCATAGAGTCCATAAGACAGTAGTAACCATGATGCTCTTGCACTTATTCCACATTCCATGCTGCTCCACTCCTCTGAACCAGTTCGAAAGAAACCCCTGCATGGACTAACACTCTCCATCATAGTTACCCCCTCCATCAATACATGACCATAAACAGGTATCCCATTCGCTACTGTTACTAATATATACCACAGTATCTGCCTGAGGGCTAGAACAACAGTAGAATCAGGAAGCTAGATGAATTCCTCTCTTCTAGATGTTATCCTCAGTAGGGATTCCTTGGTGGCGAGCCCTCCACACGAGAAAGCACATATTTGTGGGGACCTCCTCGCACCATAAACGAGTCCCCCATTCATCCCGCTCCCCATCCTGGCATAGCAGAACCAGATAATCAGACCCATTAAATAACCCTGATACTGACTTAGTAAACCAACATATGTCCTCCTCCTCGGAAAACACAATGACCTCTAAGTTGAAAGCATAACTCGAACGTCATACAACGATAACATTTGAACGAGGTGTCTATTTGGCCTCAATCACATATAAAAATGAAGCATGTTATGGGATTTATGACCTTAGTGACATTGGTAATCTTATATCACATTTTCATTGCCCCAAGACCTCTAAAATAGATTTTTTTAATCACGATACCCATATTTTTAATCATTTAATGGATTTTTAGGCTCATTTAAGGTTGTGTTATTTAATTTTTTAATGGTGATAGAATTTATTCCTAGGGATTAAATTCATATTTATATTATAGTTTCCCAAATTTATTGATTTCAAAACAAAATTTTATTTAAAATATAAAATAACCATGTTTTAATATATTTACGAAAATTATATCACATAAATAAATACATATATCGACATATTAATTAAAAAATATGTATTCTAACGTATGTAAATAAATACATAATATATAAATTTATTTAAAACAATATCTAACCATTTTTTACATTATAATAATATATTTATAATGTGTTTATATATATATATATATTAATAAACATATATATATATAAATGATAATAATATATAATATATTTAAATAAAAAGAAGTATATATATTTCATAGAAAAATATATATTTAATAAATTTATTTTAATAATATATATAAATTTATTAATAAAAAAATATATATTTAAATATATTTAATTGAATAAAATTATCAATAAATAGAAAAATAAGAACATGGTGTAGTGGCAATGTCCTTAAATAACAGAATGTGAGGTGTAGGGTTCGAATCCATGTGTGCACGCATGTGGATAGAAATTCAAAAATTGACGATAAAAGGGGTGGTGCGGTGAAAAGTGCTGATTAAGGTAGGGGAACACTATTAAAGGAGTCATTGAGTCATTGAGAAAGTGTTTTGTCTCAATTACATCTAAAAAATATATAATTTTATCCCCTTCAATAGACTATTTAAAGTCTGCATTTTGACAGTACTAAAAAGCACTTGTAACGGGCCCTTTTAAGAGGGTTTTTAAGCATTGTTAAAGGGGTATTAAAATTTTTTTCTTATCACTGATAAATGAATTTATATTTCAACCACACATCGGCTGTCAGTGTTTTTTTAGCACTGATAAAGGCATATTATATCGTCATTAAAAGAATATTTTTTCTAGTTTCATTCCCATGGATGAGAAGTATATCAAAAACATACGCATGATTCACACATATAAGGTATTTCATTCCTATGCATCACAAATTTAAGGGACTCTATGACTGAATATCATATATATAATTGATGACCGGATTGAGTATGAGATGTATATGGGATTCCATTCTCGAGTATCATGTATATATTGGATGAAATTCCAAATTATCATAAGTGTTATGGAATCGATTCCTATGTATCAAAAATGTAATTGATTACATGTCCGAGTATCACATGTCATAAGGGTCTCCCAGACAATGTATCATAATTATATATAGTCAAATAGTATTTAAATTTCATTAATGTTGTACATTATCAAGGGTGTAAAAATTATTTATAAAAAATTAATAGACGTGGTCATACCACTCACTTTTTTTTAATTTTTTTTAATAATTTCATTTAGAAGTCAGTAAATCCCCATATACATGATGTTTCATAATTATAATAAACTTTAATACTATCGGGTTTTTCCATAGGTACTCCTTAATTGGTGGAAAAGGACAAAGATGGAAATTCCAACAAGTATATGGAGACTCTCTTTTAATCTAACAATGATATAAAATTATATTAGGGTTAAATATATTTTTTTTCAAATCATGGATATTCCAATATGAAACATCACAGCCCCTAATGAAAATATATAAAACATAGTACTATATCCATAACCTAAAAATGTAGATTGAATTAAGGTGAAGTCTTGCCTTTTGTCTAAAACATCGACGCCCCTGTATGGTTGAAACTCAGATGAATACCTGATCCCTAACCTCAAACTGTAGTGGTTTATGAAGATGATCGAGTATTAATTATCTATAGAATGATCTATAGACATTTATTTCATGATCAAAATAACCTTCTCTGAACTGTCATGTATTATACAGGGCCCAAGTAAGGCTGATTTTCCAATCGCTAACCCACATAATTCTCAATGACATTCCCTACCTTTTAAATCATAATAGGTATCAATCTGTATTATTACCTGAAGGATATTATTTTAGGAGAAGTCAAAAAAAGGTTTATGTTTCTCCCATGAATGTAAAAGACAAAGGATGAAAATTTTTATCATGTCATCTGTTGGAAATATCATCCATGCAGAATGATAGTCATTTAGAGGGTGATAGGAGGTTCTCAAACATACTGACATACCCAAATCATTATTCAACCGCTTCCAGAACTATGATGTGAAATTTTAATCCCTATCAAAAATGATAGAATGAGGGACCCTATGTAGGCATATAATCTCACAAATTATAGTATCCAAACTGCATCCACTATGAATGATTTACCAGTATATATTAATGAGTGACATTCATTTTCCTGTCGAAGTCAATATTTCATCCCTTCCTCAGGGTGGTCATGGTAACTTTGTCATATAATCCATTATTACTTCATCAAATTTTCCAATAGGAAATGGAAACTAATGTAAATTCCGTGTTGGTTGCATGTGTTATGCCTTCACCAACTAACAGAATGAACACTGAGTAAAAAACAAGGTAAATTCGTGTTTATACCATGGAACTAGTATTAGTGACATATACCATAATATTTCTTCAGAATCATGGGGTGTACCACCCATGTAAAACCAAGAGACTCTCACATTAACACATCCTTGATGTTTTATCATCGGTGGATGCATCAATGGATGTGTAAAATCTCATCCACATCCATGAATGAACCAATAGGTGTGTTATCATCTATAACACAATCCCATAGAACTATTCTCTAAGGATCTACTAACTTACACATATTCACACTCTCTATATGGTAAGAGGTCACTAATAATGATGAATTTCATATTTTAAATACTCATCTTTAAACTCTATGTGAATCTCAAAAAACTGTCTCATAATCGTTCACTTATCACTGGTTTTGTGAACAATCAATTTCAGAGAACTTCGGCTCCAATAGTCATCTATTCAGTTTTATTTCTCATGTTTAATGGAAAGATAAAAATCATTGGATTTAATTTATTTAACCCACTTTCTTTGCCTTAGGTTAATATAGTGCTGCATGAAAATATACTTGAGGATTTTTTGGTCTATTAGCACCACAAAATTTGTTACTTGAAATTTAGGCATCATAAATAGTAAGTCATCAACTATGAATATTGTCTTTTGGTCATGACTAGGGAAATTATTACCATGAGATAACAACAAGTTGTACCCATTCACTACAATAAGATCTCTCTACATTATAAAATATCTTATACAAATACCACAATAATCACAATAAACTATATAGATTCATCTTTGGTCTAGGAGAATCTTGAATGATAATAATGGAATTCAGGATTTTAGCTTCTAAAAGACTATCTCACATGATTCTAACCACAATAACATAACAACATTTTTAGTCTACCCCATGATAGTTGATTCTAGGAATTAATAATATTGAATACAATTTTTATAATAAAAATAGATCCCCAATAACCGACATATTTCATAATCATTTGACAGCTTTCCATATGTAACTACATCTATCACCTACTCTAGGTCAAATAATACTCTATCTACTAAGATAATGTGACGTAGGATGTGTATTTCTTCGATCAAAAAGTGGAATTTAGTAATTGTAGAATACATCAATTTTTCTCATCATGTATTCAGAATAGTCTCATGATATTTAGCGTGGTCGTTTCATGTTTGAGAATAAAATAGTATATCTTCAATGAATACTACCAAAAGGAATCCAAAAACAGCTAGAAAACCCAAGTCATAAAGCCCATGAATACTCCTGGCATGTTCATGAGACCGAATGGTATAACCATCTTTTCATTAGGACCACACCTAATATGGATCACTATATTAGGTATTTTGTATGGTCTAATTTGTACCCAGTGATATCCTTACATCAATTTAATATTCATGAAAACCCTCCCTACTAAGAGTTGGTCAAAGAGGTCATCGATATGATGGAATGTACATTGTTTATTTATTGAAAACTATTTCAACTGACATGAATCCACTAAAAACATATGGGTTCCATCAACATTTTTGTAATAAAGTACTGATGAACCCCATGGATATGTATTGGATCATATAAAACCCTTATCTTCTATGTCCTCTAACTATCACTTGAGATCCTTTAACATATTAGTGTCCATCTTGTAAGGAGAAATGGACACTGATGTAGCTCCTGTAACAATATTGACATAGAACTCCACCTATCCTTTTGGAGGTAAAATAGAAATTTAATTTATGAAAAAATCTTTCAAATGATCTACTAAAGGAGGAAAATCATTTTAATGTAATACCAAATTTACCATATACAAGCTACAAATATGGGTTGTCAATCCACCTAGCCCACAATGCTCTAGTCCAACTCTACATTCATGTATATCTAATTCAGCCTAAAAAATGCAATTAACATCTTGGTACACACCATGAACATTATAAATCATCCTCTCAGTGATGAGGGTCTTTTTTATTATTTCCAAATTTTTATTCATCTAAAAAATATTCACTTCAAATTAGAGGGCGTATATGATCACATCCTCATAACATTGTGTAATCACCTACATGTCACCGACAATTGTCAATGAAAAATGCCTCATTTTTTTTAATGAAAAATAATAGTCCATCATTAACATAATACCAAACTATAGAGTCTTACTCATTCTCACCTTGTCTTCTCACATCATCTGAGAAATAATGTACACATAATAGACCATCTTAGAAGTAGTCTAGGCCATTCCCGGATGACGTCCTTCTTATGTAATAAAATCCTACCAAATCTTGGAAGAATATCAAAGAATATATGTTGTGAGATTCGCTATCCTATAAGGAGGTGTCCAATGGTGGTTTAATATAGCCCTGATGTCAATAATCCATGAATCTACAGCCTCAAGAACACCATCCCTAGAATAAATTTATTGATGTTGCTATTGAAACTCTCAATATCTAGTAATGGGAGTGTTGGATAAACTGAGAACTATGATATTCAGGGAGGGTTGTAGTGGAGGTGGCGTGTGAGGATAGAGTGATTGAATAGAATGAGTGTTATAGAAATTTATAGGTTACACGTTGTTTTATTCGATACCACAATCCATGTTAGGGACCATATCTAATTATATAGGGTTTTAGTAGAGATATAATTATCATATGTTGTCTGTCTTGTCACTCATTGTGTTAAGAAAGATCCACAGATCATCATGTAACATGGTGGTTACATTGGAATGGGAGGTCCAAAGTACATATACCTGGATCGAGTACACAAACATGACCTGCCACACCCCAAGATTTTATGAAAAATATTTTTTTTAATTTCATTAATGTTTTGTGTTGTATTCTACACCAAAAGGAGCTTTCTCAACACGCATCCTTGACTTGCCTTTAATTACAGGCAATCACGACCTTCCTCGATAGTGTGTGTAGTACGCAATACCAAGTTTCACTAAACAACGATATGCTATATTATTAAAACTAGCCGTGATGAATAGTAATAACCAACTTTTAAAATTTTAGAAATTTTATCTCTCATAATGGACTTCATTTTTGGATTCGTAGTATCGAATTTAGCATAAGGTGAAATTTTGGTACTTTTCGGATAACTTTCATATTCTGATGAATAGTGAAAATTACTAAATTTTAATTAAAAACAACTTTTTTATTCGAAATAATTAATAGTGATAAATTATTAATTTGAGTGGTTTTAAATTATAATTAGAATATATTTTTACAATTTAATACAATGTTGGTCATTTTATGTAATTCTACATTTAAACCAGACATAAACAAGTGTCATTCTCTTGATAGTTATTATCTCTTAAAAACACGCTATTTGTTTTGACGACAAAAATTAATTTTTTTAAATTAATTAATGCAACTGATATGTTTTGAATTTGGTAAAATAGACATCATTTTTGAGTTCATAATATCAAATATATCTTAGGCCCAATTTTTGGTATTTTTCTGGAAAAACATTCATTTTTTGATGAAAAGTGAAACCACTAAGTGGTAGTTAAAAAAAATTAATTTTTCATAAAACTTAATTTTACCGCTTCTGTGAGTGGAATTTCAAAAATCTGAAGGACACGGTTGATGTTAGTAAGTAAAATGTGGTTCAATGAGATAAAAATAAATTTTGCTGAATAGTAACTTTTTACTTTTTTTACCACGGTTAAAAGTAAATAGGGTAATTAAGGGTAAAAATGTTATTATTATTACCCTAAAACATGTCCTAATTCTATTGGATAAGTGTAATTCGACCAAAAAACAACCTTAGGAATAAAATATGATCATTTAGGCCCACTTGTATAAGATTAGGACATTTATTATTAATTTATTTAAAGAAGGGTTAAAATAGTTAAAATCAAAGTTTAATAAGTAAATCATTTTTAATATTGGGTTATACATAAGATAAATTCGACTATAAATACTCATTAGAAATATAAAAATATTTCCTAAATAATGGTATTTTATTTGTAATTTTTAGACATTAAATAATTTAATTTATTTATGACACAAAGATGATGCAGTAATTATCTTATTAATGAAATATTGACATAATTGATGTTATAAATACCCAAATAAATATTATTTGAGACTTTATATGAATTCCACTAATTTTATAGGTTAATATGACATATTAGTACTGATTTAATTAACTTTTTTCAAATTAATAATTATGTTATGATTTTCACAATAACCAATTACTAAATAGTGCCAAATTGACATAAAATAGTTTTTAAAACAAATATTATATTATTAATTGTTATTTTATTCTTAAAAATCTAAGGTTCGGCCAAATGACTTAGATAAGGAAATATATATTAATAATAAACAACTTGGGGTTCTTTGTCTTGTTATAGTATGTTTATTAACCTTATAGTGTAACAAAACAAGAAGACATGGTAAAAGTAAAATTATTTAACTTAATGTTAAATCTAAATGATAAGGTTAAAATAGGAACCTAAACATGTATAAATTCTATTGTATGAGAGGATTTCGATCCATCCCCACCTTAGCTTAGAAATAAATAAATTTTGAGCTATTTAAAACTGAATATGACTTTATAATAAAATAATATTTTTAGTTTTCCAAAGGAGCCCCTCCCCTCCCTTATAAAAGGGAACCTCCTCCCTCTATTCCTCACACAACGTTGAGCCTTCAAGCTCGGCCAACCCCTGCCAAATTCACTTCTCCACTTCCCTAGAAACATCCTATAGGTTCTGGTCTTCCTCAAAGACCAATTTTATTTCCCTAAAAGGAGATCTCAAAGAGGCGCTTCAAAGAAGATGTGGTTCAGACACTTACGAAGCAAATCGGACCTAAGGTAAGGGAAATATCACAATCTCATTTTTATCCGATATTGTTTATACTTTGGAATTTACTATGGTGTATTTTATCATCCACATCCATGTTTCCTCAATATTTATTATTTATATCCTTCTACAATATTTTATATCCAATTTTACTCTTCGGTGAGTTTTTAGTAAAAGATATGAAATGAATCTTTTATCGTTTCTCGTACGAGGTACTTTTTGACTTTTCCGACAAAAGTGTGAGAAGAATGTTTTTTTTAAATTATACAGCATGAATGGATTTTTTAAAACATTATTTCCAAGAAGCTTCCTTTACAAGTTTTCATTTTTATTTTTAATCAACTTCTTTTAGTTTAAAAATGTATGACATGTTAAGAAAGGAAAATGTTTTTGAAGAAGAAATGATATTTTCCTCAAGAATGGAGTTCAACTGTTTTATCAAAATTATTTTCCATCTAAGATAATAAAGGGTTCTGTTTATATCCCTATTATTTCTTCAATTTGATTATGTTGTGATGGAATTATTTTTATGAATTCCTTTATCTTATATGAACTGTTTTATGATGTCACGATGTTTAAGATTCCCATTTTTATTACATGGGTTATGCTATGATGTATGGTTTATAATTTTTTGGAACACATAAGAATGGTATCATTATGAGATGGGTGGGACCTATATCTCCCTCCAATGCATTGGGTAAAGATTTTATATCTCATTAGATAGACATGGCCGGAAGGGTAGGTTATACCGGTTCAGTGAAACAGGACTGAAACGAGGAGTGAACTCAGTTTGAAAAAGGACTTTGTCCACTAAGATAGTCTTGGCAATGAGTCTTGACTAACAAGAAATGATTCTCTATGATTATGTGAGTATGCCACAATGTTTCATGTTGTATGTTGTGATTATTGGGATTTCATTTCACTACTATGATTTATCCCATGTTATGAAATTATGCTCTCTTTTGCTGGTTAAGATTTCCAAAATGTTATGTTCTTATGAATATGATGTGATTGATATTTCTTTTGTTTACCATTACTGAGCATTTGAGATCACCCTTTTAGGTTTTATTTTCCCTAGGATATAAAGAAAGGTTTTAGGTAAAAAAAGGGAAGATCTTTATGGGAGATGTTGAAGATCTTTCACCACGATTAGAAGATTATATTCCGAGTTTCCAAAGACACTAAACTATTACGATCCTTGTGTGTGTTTTTGTTATGTACTAAGTATTCTGCAAACGTAATGTAATGTACATGTACGTTAAGCTTCGGGTCTCTACAGTTGGTTTAAGAGGAAAGGTTTAGTCAACCTTGGGAAACTAGGATGTGAAAACATTAGTGAGATCCCTAGAGATATTTCTAAGGTATGTCTAGGGATGTCGCTAAGGATAAGTATACGTATAGGATATTGTCCTAGAATTACAGTAACGATCTTAGAATTTAACCTAAGATGTTAGATATTGAAGGTACTCCCCCTTTATTATATTGTTTTCCCTAGCGTTATTTTTACCTATCACACTATTCTTTTTGGGTTTTAGACGATGGTTGGAACCCGATGGAACCGTGTTGATCAATGTAATGGAAAATGAAATGATTGTCCTCCTGAACAAACAAATGTTATGGGAGATTGAGTGAAAAATCTTATTGCTATACTTACATATGCTAGGAAATATTCTAGACTTCCAAATGAGCATAGAAGGTAACAACATTCTATTGAGTCCTTCATGAGGCAACGTCCACCTTCTTCCGGTGGGTCTTCTGATCCACTTGTTGCTGAACAATGGATCAGTACTACTGAAAAGATATTTTCAGTTTTTCAATGTTCTGAACATGATAAAGTCATCTTAGCAGTATATCGTTTGAAAGGTGAAGTTGATCAATGGTGGAATCTTATCAAGAATACAAGGCTAAGAGATGAAATTGATTCCATGGAATGGGACGAGTTCAAGAACTTATTTTTCAATAAGTACTTCCCTCCTATTCTTCGAAAAAAGATGGAGAATGAGTTTCTTCAACTAAAGAAAAATTATGATGAATTTGTTGGTATATACGAAGAGAATTTTACAAGGCTTTCCAGGTATGCATCTGGATTTATCATTCAACCTGAAAGTAAAGTTGATCGATTCTTCAGTGGCTTAAAACCAAATCTTTGAAGGGAATTAGCTATAAGAGACTTCTGTAGCTATGAAGAAATTGTGTGTTGTGCTATCAAGGTTGAAATGGAAGTTGGTATTACTTATCCATCTCATAGTTTTGACAAGAAACGAAAGATGGAGTTCAAGGAGAAATTTCAGAATAATGGTGAAATGAAGAAAAATGTTTCCTTATGCTCAAAGTGTGGAAAGAAGCATGGTGGAGATTGTCTTAAAGGGACAAGTAAATGTTTCAAATGTGGAAAGGAAGGTTATCAGGCATTTGAATGCCGCAATGATGGGAAGAAGGTGTCTACTGATGCAAACAAAGGAATGGATACACAGAATAAACCTACTACACTTAAATGCTTCAAGGGCAAGGAAATGGGGCATTATGCTAATAAATGCCCTAATCCAAGGGTTAGTGATGATCGATATGAGAAACCACTTAAGGCAAATGACAAAGGGAAGTCACATGCGATCACCATTGGCGATGTTGAATATGATAACGATGTGGTGGAATGATTAAGTGTTTATGTAATGGGATTCCAAAATAATTTTGTATATAGTATCGTGGAATATTGGAATATTTATGTATTGGTATATTGTGGTTTTCAATGGTACCGGTAACCATGGAATGTGATTGAGATATTTTTGAAAAAAAAGATGATATGCGCATAATGAAAGGAAAACGAGAAAATGAAATGTTTGACCATATTCATGAGCTCATGACTGATATAAGGAGATGGTTATATCATGGTTTGAGTATATAGAATTTTTGGATTTTGGTATGTGGAAAGAGATAACTTTTGGCTGCATTCATGTTTTCACTAAGGTTCAATGGGTATTCATTCTTGAAGAGAATACATGATTAATGTATTCACATGTTTTTAATTTGACCAACAAGACATATCTTATGATATATGGGGATCAATGATGGTATTAAATATCTGGTAATCATTTTCACTATATTATGAGAGTGGACTGCAGTATTATGGATAAGCCTAAAGATTGGAATGGATTATATTGGACATAAGTTAGTATTGTTTAAGGATAGAATTTTTTTAGATATTATTGATGGGATGTTATAGTAATATAGTTTTAGAAAATCGACAACCTGTAGGACGAGCGATAGCCCATCACGTCGGACAAGGTTGTAGGAATCAAACCCACAACCGAAGTGCGACTAGCCTTTTTCGCCTACCACTGGCCTACAAGAAGTCCCTGTTTAGTAGAAACATGTTTTATTATATTAATAAGTTTCATATATGAAGTATAAGTCCATTTTAGGAACCATATATCATTAATCTCACTATAGATGGACTTATGTATTTTTTGATAACATTTCTAACCTTTTGTTTGAGACAGATGGAATGACCCATCATTTTATCACGTGATCTGCTAACACATCACGAATGACAAATTCAAGTTCATTTCTTTAAGATATGAAGTGGAAATTGTCCAATGGTGAGACTATACCGAAATCACGAAAGTATTTCTTCTAATTTCAATATCATCAACTTTAAGGAAACGATCTTGAAAACCAAAAATGTTGTCCTAGTGCTCTTATGTCTGATGAATCAGATGGTACCTTAGATCGTCAAGAATTTATGGCTTTGTGATTGCTGTATTTTCCATAGCCATGTTCTCTACCACTCTCTATCAGAACATGATGGTTATATTTCTCTTCCATATCCATATTTTCACCTATGTGGTCACCCAATGATTAGTTTATTTGGGTAACCGTTACGTTTAATACATTTGTTTTTAAATATTGGTTTTGGTATTCCATTTTAAGATGTCGGATTTTATTAAAGAAACTTTTGAATAGTAAACCATTTATAACCCCGACGAATTTCAAGGGAGAAATTCATTTTAAGGGGGGTAGAATGTAACACCCCGAGATTTTATGAAAAATATTCTTTTTAATTTCATTAATGTCATGTGTTGTACACTACACCAAAAGGAGCTTTCTCAACACACATCCTTGACTTGCCCTGCATTACACGCAATCACGACCTTCCTCGATAGCGTGTGTAGTACGCAATACCGAGTTTCACTAAACAACGATATGCTATATTATTAAAACTAGCCGTTATGAATAGTAATAACCACCTTTTAAAATTTTAGAAATTTTATCTCTCAAAATGGACTTCATTTTTGTATTCGTAATATCAAATTTAGCATAAAGTGAAATTCTGGTACTTTTCGGATAACTTTCATATTCTAATGAATAGTGAAAATTACTAAATTTTAATTAAAAACAACTTTCTTAATCGAAATAATTAATAGTGATAAATTATTAATTAGAGTGGTTTTAAAGTATATTTAGAATATATTTTTACATTTTAATACAATGTTGGTAATGGTATGTAATTCTACATTTAAACCAGACATAAACAAGTGTCAATATCTTGATAGTTATTATCTCTTAAGAACACGCTATTTGTTTTGACGATGGGAATTAATATTTTTAAATTAATTAATGCAACTGATATGTTTTGAATTTGGTAAAATAGGCATCATTTTTGAGTTCATAATATCAAATATAGCTTAGGCCAAATATTTGGTATTTTTCTGGAAACTTTCATTTTTTGATGAATAGTGAAACCACTAAGTGGTAGTTAAAAAAAATGAATTTTCATAAAACATAATTTTACCACATCAGTGAGTGGAATTTCAAAAATCCGAGAGACACGGTTGATGTTAGTAAGTAAAATTTGGTTCAATGGGATGAAAATAATTTATGGTGAATAGTAGCTTTTTACTTTTTTTTACCACGGTTAAAAGTAATAGGGTAATTAAGGGTAAAAATGTTATTATTCTTACCCTAACACATGTCCTAATTCTATTGGATAAGTGTAATTCGACCAAAAAAAACCTTAGGAATAAAATATGATCATTTAGGCCCACTTGGATTAGATTAGGACATTTATTATTAATTTATTTAAAGAAGGGTTAAAATAGTTAAAATCAATGTTTAATAAGTAAATCATTTTTAATATATGTTTATACAAAAGATAAATTCGACTACAAATACTCTTTAGAAATATAAAAGGATTTCCTACATAATGGTATTTTATTTTTAATTTTTAGACATTAAATACTTTAATTTATTTATGACAGAAAGATGATGTAGTAATTATCTTATTAATGAAATATTGACACAATTGATGTTATAAATACCCGAATAAATATAATTTGAGACTTTTAATGAATTCCACTAATTTTATAGGTTAATATGACATGTTAGTATTGATTTAATTAACTTTTTCCGAACTAATCATTATGTTATGATTTTCACAAAAATCAATTACTAAATAATGCCAAATTGACATAAAGTAGTTTTTAAAACAAATATTATATTATTAATTGTTCTTTTATTCCCAAAAATCTAAGGTTCGGCCAAATGACTTAGATAAGGTTATATATATTAATAATAAACAACTTGGGGTTCGTTTGGATTGTTATAGTATGTTTATTAACCTTATAGTGTAAGAATACAAGAAGACACGATAAAAGTAAAATTATTTAACTTAATGTTAAATCTAAATGATAAGGTTAAAATAGGAACCTAAACTTCTGTAAATTCTATTGGATGAGAGGATTTCGATCCATCCCCACCTTAGCTTCGAAATAAATCAATTTGGATCTATTTAAAACCGAATATGACTTTATACTAAAATAATATTTTTAGTTATCCAAAGGAGCCCCTCTCCTCCCTTATAAAAGGGCACCTCCTCCCTCTCTTCCTCAAACAACATTGAGCCTTCAAGCTCAGCCAACACCTGCCAAATTCTATTCTCCACTTCCCTATAAACATCCTAGAGGTTCTGGACTTCCCCAAAGACCAATTTTAGTTCCCTAAAAGGAGATCTCAAAGAGACGCTTCCAAGAAGAGGAGGTTCGGACACTTACGAAGCAAATCAGACCTACGGTAAGGGAAATATCACAATCTCATTTTTATCTGAGATTATTTATACTTTGAAATTTACTGGGGTGTATTTTATCATCCACATCCATGTTTCCTCAATATCTAATATTTATATCCTTCTACAATAGTTTATATCAAATTTTACCCTTCGGTGAGTTTTTAGTAAAAGATATGAAAGGAATCTTTTGTCGTTTTTCGTACGAGGTAATTTTTGACTTTTCCGAAAAAAGTACAAGAAGAATGTTTTTTTAACTTATACGACATGAATGGATTTTTTAAAACATTATTTCCAAGAAGCCTCCTTTACATGTTTTCAGGATTATTTTTAATCAACTTCTTTTAGTTTAAAATTGTATGAAATGTTAAGAAAGGAAAATGTTTTTGAAGAAGAAAGGATATTTTCCTCAAGAATGGAGTTCAAGTGTTTTATCAAAAAAAATTCATCTAAGATAATAAAGGGTTCGGTTTCTATCCCTATTATTACATTGATTTGATTATGTTGTGATGGAATTATTTTTATTAATTCTTTATCTTATATTAATTGTTTTATGATGTCACGATGTTTAAGATTCCCATTTTTATTACATGGGTTATGCTATGATGTATGGTTAATGATTTTTTGGCACACATAATAATGGTATCATTATGAGATGGGTGGGACCTATATCTCCCTCCAATGCATTGGGTAAAGATTTTATATCTCATGAGATAGACATGGCTGGAACGGTAGGTTATACCGGTTCAGTGAAACAGGACTGAAACGAGGAGTGAACTCGGTTTAGAAAGGTAATTTGTCCACTAAGATAGTCTTGGAAATGAGTCTTGACTAGCAAGAAATGATTCTCTATGATTATGTGTATATTCCAAAAAGTTTCATGTTGTAAGTTATGATTATTGGGATTTCATTTCACTACTATGATTTATCCCATGTTATGAAATTATGCTCTCTTTTGCAGGTTAAGATTTCAAAAATGTTATGTTCTTATGAATATGATGTGATTGATAATTCTTTTGTTTACATTTACTGAGCATTTTAGCTCACACTTTTATGTTTTCTTTTCCCCATGATATAAAGAAAGGTTTTAAGTAAAAAAAAGGGAAGATCTTTATGGGAGATGTTGAATATCTTTCACCACGATTAGAAGATTATATTCCGAGTTTCCAAAGACACTAAACTATTACGATCCTTGTGTGTGTTTTAGTTATGTACTAAGTATTCCAATAATGTAATGTAATGTCCATGTACGTTAAGCTTAGGGTCTCTACATGACCTATTGTATAAAGGCATGGATAGATGAAATAGAAAATGTACCATATGAACATTACACAAGTATTAAAATTCCTTTATTATTAATATATAGAGATTTACATTTCATGTTGGGTAGAACCACATTGGTAGATCATCGGTTGGTAGGACATGATGTTCAACACCAGTACATTCCATATACCCCCAATACACATCATGTACCACCATTTAGGTTGTCTGATTCCCTTTGATTTATCATTTTCGACCTATATCAATCAACTATGATCACATGGACCATCCCTTTGAGGGTACAATGCATCATTATGTCTGCATCTCTAGAATTTGATCCCCTTTGGAGGATGACTCTCATATAGATTTTTTGTGTCACTCTGTGAGACTGAAGGGTGAGCCCATGTCATCTTATACCCTCAGTGGGGTTTGTGGAATTGACATTACCTCACTGAATAAGTCATTTAACCTCTATCTAGTAGGATGTTTTATTAGGGGTTATAGTATAATTATGGTATGATTCCCTACATATTGAATTTATCCAGATTGGGTTCATGGTGTCTTCAATAGTCCTCAGTGTGATCATCTATATGAGTATCGTGTCCTTAATGTCTATTGAGATTTCATTGTTAGGTTATGCTGGCCGGGAACTATTGAATGAGTTTCTCTAATGATGTTATGTCTCATAGGGTGGTTTACCCAAGAATGAGAATTGCTTCATGTAGAATCTAGTTGGAGGTAGTTTTGTTATAACCATAAGGAGGCACAATGTTTTTTATAAGTATATCAGGATTTTTTTAATTAATTGATAATCATATAATTATTTGAAACTGAATATTTTTGATTTGTTTTTTTTTGATATTTGGGTTTCCTAATTTTTATTATAATAGTCACCCATTTGTGGTATCTTCCCACATGAGTCATATCATGTGAAGCTGATGAAAATTTTGATGGTGTCCTAGGAGGATAAGGAGCCTATAGGTTATATATTCATATTCACACTCAGAGGTTTTTTCTAGGTGTTTTCATTGGATTATAGTCGTTTATCTTATAGATGTGTTTACTCTCTTATAATTTTTTGTCCATGTATTTTATCCTCAATATAATTTTTTTAAATTTATGTCATTCTCTGAATATGAAATCATAGACGTATTCATGCACTGGTTTCTATTAATTTACATTAAATCATTTTACAAGAATGGAGATGTGTTTTTTTGTTCAGGTACATTAGGATGACACCAATTTGTGTGGTATACAGACATGGATGCAGTAGCTGGCCCCTTGAGTATTGGATGTAGGATTCATTTATTTTGGGTTCGAGACACATTGAGTCGGGTGGTAACATATGAATAGTATAACCATATTTTGATTACTAGGGGATACACCTGGTGAAATAACAGAATCATGCATCATCACTGATTCCTAGCAGGATGACCTTAGGTACTCATAATTATCTAGATCTAAGGCATATTACTATAGAGATTACCCTATTTAATTAGTAATATCATGCATCATCTAAAATTTATATGGGGACTCCCATTTGAAACAAATAATATTTTGTGTCATCATCTATTTATATAGGGATTACCATATGATAACATAAGTGTTAGGAATCATTTTTTAATTCCATCATGTCTCTTAGGTATTACATAATAATGTGCAAATCTAACAAATCTTGGATATCCACTACAGAATTCAACAAAACAATAGGAAAAAAATTCTGATCATTGGAATCATTGAAATCCCATATTTATAAATATATTGTTCAAAAGAGTATTACATCCCACACATAATATAACATATAACACATCACACGAATGTTGGGGGTCCACTCATACCACCTCTCATAAATAATTATCATTCTCTATATTTTTTTACATATCATCAGCCCCTAATCCATAAAAGGCTCCACATGATTGATATAGGTTCTAATGTGTTATAATATTTTATTTCTTTATCTCATATACACAATTTATAGGTTCAAAAAACTACTGGGGAACCCACCAAGGTCCCCAAAGTCAAATCACATCCCGTACAACCTCCCTAGTTTCCTTAGTTTAATTGACATCTCTGTATCTTATAATGTATGTATATGAATAATGGAAAATATAGAAAGATCCTTCAAACCCATATCTACCCTCTATGGGGTCCTAAATATATACCCTGAACAACACATAACTTTGATATCAAAATAATATTCTCAAATTTCCACACAGAAAATGTGAATCAATATGAGACAAAAAATCAAAAAGAAATCATTAGAAAAAATCAAAATTGGTTGATGATGTTTTTAAAATTTGGAATCTCCCACATGTGGTAAAATTGATAAATCAATTTCAAGTAAATACCACCCATAATCATTTAACAGTTGTTAAGACGTCTTTATGATCCATTTATAAAATACACCTTTTACCATTTTTTACTAAATCATGGACTTTAGTTAAAATTTTATAAAGCTGTTCTTTAAAAAACAAAAATAAAATTTGGAATTTCATTTCAACACAAAATAAAAAAATCAACCATTTCACTAAATTTACAAGTTAAATTAATTCCATATATATCAAAATAATATATTTTTAAAAAACTTTGACTCTAATTTTTTAAAACCAGTTATGCCACCACACAAATAAAAAAGTTTCCCCAAAAGAACATGTTCGTCCCAGGTACTACCAAAAAATAGATTATGAAGAAATACATTCTATATTGATTATTAGGTCAATAAAAACACATTCAAACCGTATGGAATAACACACAACTCAATGAAAAATTCATGTGGTATCTAATAAATGAACATGAAATAAAACTAATACACCAAGAGATGAAAATAACATCTCAAACTCAATCTTACCAGAATTTCAAATGATGCTTAAGAAACATATTCAAAGAACGTAAAAGATGCATTTTCAACATATGTACATATCTAAAGCCCAACCACCATAGATAAATAATTTAATACATTATAATTATTTATTTTGTATAATTTACCACCTTTTACAATTTCATGTTACTTCTTTATATAACCCAGTTTTAATGTATTGTTGAAATACTCACAGGGAAACAAAATAAAACTTAAACATCAACCTATAACACTCTAGGGGTCTATAAGAGACCATAAAACTTATGCTGGTAAAATTAAAATCATTTGATGTCATTTACCTTGGTAATTTAATATAGTTTAATAATAAAATAAATCTTTGAGTCAAACAACTCTTGTGAAATGATGAATTGTGTATTTGGTATTTCCTCTCATGAGATCCTCTATGAGACGCATCAATGATTGAAAAGAAGTTAGATGATTTCCACATCTGAACAACACCAATCTCTCGAATACCTAAATTAAATGAAAACAAAAAAATTGAAACTAATGAAGTGAAAAAAGATAGGGTATATAAAAAAAATATATACCTTGAATCATCAAATACCACCATGATATCTCCCTAATACTGAGGACAATCAAAGTATCCAGGTGAGGAGAAATGGTCAGAAATCCCCTAAGTGAGGGTACATAAAAATCAGGTTTTGATGTTAAAAGGATAGTGGTATAATAATAAATTTCAATTTTATTGAGTCCAATTATTTGGAAATACATTTTATTAAACAATAAAACACCCATGTGGTTGGAAATATCTATGAAAAACAATTTTCAATGATTTTGGTGTACTATTTTCAAATTGTGTTGTAATTGTTTATCATTATTTTTCCATAGAAACACAGACAATATAATGTGGAAAAATGGCTTATTGAACTATATATCGATAGTAAAAATAGAATATATAGTTATAATTTAATTTTTGAGAAGAATTTTTTACATTTGAGTGGTGCAAATTCCCTATCCTAGAAAAAAAAACATGTACATGATTTCCCATATATTTTAAAAAAAATACTCCAAATCGTGCAAAAACTATGTGCAATATTCTTTTGTAGTTGAACGTGAACCGAATAGAACCCTAAATTCATGTTTCAACATGGTTTACCCAATTCCATGCACACCAGACTATGTAATATAGTATGAAACCTCCAGAAAAAATCGAAAATAACATCCAAAAAAATCTGTTACATTCCTGAGCACCCAAGGAGCCTCTCAGGCATCAACACAAATAAAAAATAAAAACTTATGGTTCCAAAAATAATTGAATTAAATATATGACTTCTAATTAGAATAGTGGTCCATTCGAAATAATTCCAAAATATTGGAAATTATCTTCAAATTCATAACTTGAAAATGAGAGGCCTTCTACAAATGATTCTTTGGATATTCCTCACTTCCTTTATATAGATTCAAAATTTTATCAATAACTATAAATATCATCATGAAATATATATATTAATTTAAAAAATTATGGGATTACCTTTACATAACTCTTTTTCATCCCATCATAAATTCACATGTCCTTAGTGTTTTTTCTCTACCATTAAGGAATATTCATAATCATATATCTATAATTACATAAGTACAATCACTTACTCCAATATATCAAGGAAGTTTTTGAAAATATTGATGGCTTAAATCTCCCATGAAATGTAGAATACATTTTCTCTACATTAACCAACGAATTTCATTTATTTCCATGAATTTCATTGCATTAATTGTCAAAATTATATTTTCTCCTTGTCTGGAATCACTCCATACGAGTTCATTAATATATATACTCAATTAATATTGTATAAAACATATTTTTATATAATTGATCTAATTATAATTAAGGAATTATGAATCATGCAATTTAATGTAAACTCATAAATACATAACAGTCTTCCAAGAAGCATCCCCTCTTTCATTCTGAAAGCATTTTTACTCATTAGCACCAAATAAGATTCTTACTTGGGAACTTCAATCTCCCCATTTGAATTTATTAGAAATAGTAAAAAATCATTATTTCAATATTTTTGATCCTTTGGATTACATCCTATCTACTATTTTGAAAGTAAATTTTATGATCAATATAGTTGGTCTTTATAATACTTATTCCTCTATTCAAGGAACACATATATTACTTTACATTTTCCATTTTCTTACCTAAAGAACAACATGATTAATATTAAGGGATTAATTAAATAATATGTTTTTATTTTAAAACATAATCTAACTATAAATTTCTATTTCTACATTGTGAACCCATTTATTAAAACATGAGATTGTTAACTAGGAGATCACTGTTTTTTTAAAACATGCATTTGATAAAATTATAAAAACAATCTAGGTTTTGATTCAAATAGAATAATAAAAAATTAATCTAATCCCAATTCAAAAAACCATCAAAAAAGATCTTGGATAAGTTAAATAACTATAAAGTTATCTCATCCTTTTATCAACCAACCTCCCTATAAAATACTTTTTCTAAAACTGTGAAAATGGGTTTTATGTGTTATTACAATAACAATTTTTTAGATTTCATGGGGATCTAATTATTTTCATGACTATAAAAATTCATAATTTTTTAAATTTTTTTTGATATTTTTAACTTAACCCCCCCCCCCCCATGCGATACACATAGTATTTCCCTCTATGGTTGATGAAATAAACTGAGTCGCACTCCATTGTTGTCTCATGTGTGAAAAAATCATTCAAATTATTTAATTACTCTCAAATTAGTATATATTGATGAAAAATAATAGAGAATATGGATGTTGATAATTCGTCCCTTTAGAAACAACTATTGAAGAGTGTTCTCATCACCCTATATTTCTTAGTCTATAACTACTGATAATTTTTCATATTATTATCTACCATATAATATTTTTTCCAATCACATTATTTTTAGTTCTTCTATTTGTGAGTACATTTTCATCACCTTAGAGGTTTGGGAAAATTCATTTCCTTGAGCTTAAATCATTTTTATCCTCCTAGGAAATAACTCTTAGGAAACTTTTTTCCTTATATATTCTCTTATTTAATAAGATTGATAGGGATTACATATATGGATCAATGTCATAGGGCAACATAGGACATCTACATGGCAGCCCAATTTTCTATTGGATTGAAATACATAACATGAAAACCGATTATGACCCAACTATAATGAAATAACCATTCCAAAATGAATATTTATGATTTAACCTATCTAACTCCCTATCATTTCTATCAGTATGAGGATCCATGAAAATAGTTGAAAATGCTTGATGGAATTAAGTCCACATTTGTCATCCAATCAATTGATTTATTGGATCTATCTAGTTTCTAAAAGTACCATAATCCCCTTTGAAGATGCTTCAGATTTTTAAATAAGTTTGATCTTTTCAATGTACTAGATGACCCATGTCCTAGAGTATAAGTTGTATCCTAGAGGACCTATGTCAATAAGTTCATGTGCTAAATTTTTCTCATAGGCCCAAAATAAAATATTCATGTGATGGGATGAATGCGATGTGCCTTAATGAATAAATTACATGGTAAAAAATACAAAATAATGAGAAATGATATATTTAAATAGTATTTCTATGGTAATATTACAATAATACTAAAGAAACATCAAAAATAAATTACAAAACTAATCTGATCCAATGATTCATATAGTTTTATTGGGAGTGATAATTACTCAACATAAACCACATTTACATTGAATAAAGTTTCTTATTAAATTTTCATAGGCTGGTAAGATTTTCATAAAATATTTTCATCCATTCCCAGACTAATGACACCATCCAAATGATTATACTAAAAAATTCATATAAATATTTTATGTTACATCCCATGAATTATATATTTTTATGTGTGACTTATTTTTTCCCTTATACATTAATGTTCATCCATTTTTTATCCATTTTTTTTTATTTTTTCAAATGATATTGCTAGATTACAAAGAATAATATCTTTTCATACTAAAAATATTTGTGATTCTCACTAAATTTCATTATATCCTCAACATTAAATATTTAATATTTTCATTCAAACTTTTATTTATATGTAACACTATAGGAAACATCTATAGGAAACATATCTTTGGATTCCTTTTCTTTTTGATGTTCTATACCACACAAAATACAAACTTTTATCAAAATATTTGAAATTTGTAATGTACGAATAGATTTTGTGCATTTAAGCCTTCATCTTCTATCCATCTTGAATTTTTAACATTTTTTTCTACCAAATATTACCCTATTTGTTTTCCAAATTATATTAAATTATATATTATAGAAATAATAATAGGATTATTATCTATACATTCATCAATGCCTCTTTAACCCCTACAACATTTATCTTCTAGACCCATTCTATATCCTTCCAATGTTTTACAATAAGAGAATTATTAATTCAGTTTGATCATCCTATTTCCTGGATAACTATATTATCCTTGATATATCCACCCTATAAATTGATGTGGATGATTTCCATATTGTATTCTAGGTCCAATGTTCCTTATATTTTATTTTTACACATATACTATTTTAAATACCATAACTACAATATAATTTATTATTTTTTACATTACATTGTTCCCTTGGAACCCAATTCTCACCCTCCAAGTAATGTTGAACTATAACATCTATAGATATGGGGTGTATAATAAAACATTATTATGCCAACCATTGACTAAGAGACTGATGAACTTTTACTATGATAATTATTCATCCATTTCAACTTTTTATCTTCATGATCACATTCAATCATTTCATGTACATCCAACATAAATTAATTATTCTTCATATAATCAAAAAATTATTTTTATTTTAAATCTTACATAACTTCCCAATTGTATAGAATTTATCTTAATTCATTAGTTTTCTATTTTATTTCTTAATATTTTTTTTCTATATATATTCTACCAAATTTTCTATTATTATCCATTTATAGTTTATCATTTCATCACTATCAGTATCAATACATAATGGATCAATTTTTTTTAGTTTTATTAATAAAATTAACCTCATCATCTAAAATGTGATTTGATGACATGAAATCATTCAAATTTATCTCATAAAAAGTATATTCTTATTACTGAAATACGTATTGGTCTTCTTCACTTTTTATGGGTTTTTTTATCTCATATCACTCTTCATATTTAAATTTATAATCCCACTTTAAAATAATATTATCGTAAAACTATAAAATGGTATCAAAATTCCATCACGTTGGAGATCAATTTTTTTTTTTCATTTCTACAAAACCTTTTTGAATACATTTTAGATAAGGGTAATGATTTCATTAATACCATTGCATGTATCAGCATTATAACGAGTAAGTTTTATAGTTTATTCTTCCTTGCAATTTCCTTTTCTCAAGGTATAAAATATAACAGCCCCAACATAACACATTTGGATCTGATAGAAAAACATAGCCATTAAATTTATTACATTGATACGTAAAAATATAACCCCATTTTATACATTTAAACTATACAACATAAAACAATTATCACATATATATCTAATTCCCTTTTGTGTATAAATATTTATTGAATTAGGTCAATATCTTTCAACATGGACATTTCAAAATAAACCCATTGATCACAGAAAAGATATTTTTATAAAGAAACATTATTTTTTCAAGGTACATTACATATCTGGAACTCTAAAATTTTTATATTTTCTACTCATCCTTAATCCTAATCAAAAAACATCTTAAAACATATGATGATAAAAAATCACTACTCTAGATATATTAAGAAATAAAATAAACATGTTATTCCATTTCAAACCCAAAAGATCGTATAATATTTTTTTTATTATAAAATAATAAACAGGGACCTATAATAATTATTTAAATAAACATGAAATCATATTTACTATGCCATTTTTTCAAAAAACAAATCGAATGAAATAATTACCCCAAAAATAAAAAAATTGAGTGTTTCATAATATTTATCAGAACATATACAAATCATTTAAAAAATAAATTTTTTCCATTATTATAATTCCTGTAAAAATTTATTTGTCTCTAATCATGAAATTAAATTATTTCCATGTGATTTTTTTCGAAATCATAATAAATTCATGTAGGTTTCCTAGAACAACATATTATAGGATCCCTTGAAAATTGAATAACCAACTCGCTTAATTACAACTTAATTATCTGGAAATCATATTCATTTCCCATTTCATTAGATATTTATATTCAGCCCAAATATCATCAAAAATTGTCTCCACATAACATAAGTACCCTGAAACACAAAAAACATGAATTTATTTTATCAAGAACAAAAAATATTTTTTATACATTAAGGAAAACATTTTCAATAATTGATATATCTCTTTACTTTCAAATAAAAAATATAATTAATTTATATAATAGGAAAAAAGTGAATGAGTATTTTATTTCATGAAAACATGCAATCATATAAAATAATCCAAACACCAAGAAAAAAATTTTATTGTTGAGAAAATTCATAAATGTAATATACATTAAAATAGAAAATTCAATTAATCCTTTTGTAAATAAAGTAAAAAATAATTTATAAATTATGAAAAACATTTTATACTAAATAAAATTTAATGGAAGTAGAAAGAGATAGATGTGTACTTTAATTTTTTTTTCAATATATATACAAACACACAAAAAATTATGTGTGTTTACATAGTGAAAAAATAAATAGAAATTAAATATTTTAAACATTTGAAAAAAGGTTTTACGGTAAAGTATCCCTTACCATGATTCAAAATTGTTATATAGGTTCATTATCATCTGTAATGATAAACTTATATAAATTGAAAATTTTATTAACAACCATTATCAACTTTCTTATTCAATTTATTCTAGTTATATCCTGGTTATACAGAATTACTCAGTTGATTATGTTCACATTGGATATTTTGAGAACATTTGTCTTATTAGTCAAAAATGTCCTGGGCTGGTTAAATATGGTCAATGGAGACCTTCTTAAATAATCTCCTAAATAATAATAATGAAATAATTTATGATTGTTATACATTAATTATACTATAATAACCATCTAGCTATGGTTTTTATGAAAAAAGAATTATGTTACAACATTGAGAGGGTATTCTGTATGTGCTCTTGAGTAATGTTTCAATTATTCAAAGAATCATGTCATAAATAAATAAAATGTTATTCTATCATTCAATAATCATTATAATGTTATGAAAATAACATACTATTACATGTTATATCAATATAGAAATTGATGGGAGGCAATTTTTGGAGAAAATAGTTCATTTCTAGGTGGAGACGGTAGTCCATACATACAAACGTGAAATATTCATATTTTTAATGATTGGAATAGTATTATGATAAAAGATATAGTATATTTAAGGAATAATATTGAGTTTATTTATATATTATATATATATTAAATCCATAATTACAGCCAACCATGGAAGAGGGTTATGAGAAACTAAAAACATTGGTTTCAAACAGAATTATCCTCAATGTATAAATGAATGATGCTTTTAATTCCCATATGATTGGAAAGTATATTAATAATATTATTTAATTAACCTAATTACATCTTAGAATATGTGAGATACTTATTATATTATATTGTAATATATTGGTTACAATTTTATTATATTAAAAATAGGTAAAATGAAAACACTTGGTTGAGACGATTACCGCCTCATTAGGGAACCCATTTTATATATCTCCTCAGGGAACCTATCGCTGGTGTTTTTAAAATATGATAACACCTCAAACATGTAAAAAGATGTATAAAAGAAATGATTTTAGTGGTTTTTTATGCTATGTTGATCAAGGATGAGTGAATAATAGAGTGGAGGTGGGGTACTATAATAACGAAGAACGGATACACATGGATTTTCCTAAAATATTTATATATAATAAAAAAAAATATGAATGTGGAACCTATTTTCCAAAATTTAGATGATAATATAGGTTTATGTTTTAAATACATTTCACTAATAAAATTTTGAATGGTTTCTAAGACATTTTCAACTATATATTTAGGTTTAAACCCATTATTAATCATTTTTTACCTTAACTATATTAATAACTTTTTCAATACTAAAGGTTGATAAATTTACTCATTATATAAAAAATTATTTCAAATAGTAATGATATAAAAATTTGAAGCATATCATATCCCTTTATAATATTTAATATTTTTTTGATATTAAAATTATTTTTTAATTTTATTTAAAATAATATATCTTTAACATCATTTTACAAACTATTCAAATATTTTCTATTCTGATACCTAATGAATGTTATGTAATTAAAATATAAACTATGTGGTATTCAGTTATAAAATATTTTAATCTGTTATATTCATGTACCACCATATGTAATTCAAATAAATATTACCTTTTTTAAAATTTATTTTTAATATTTTTCTCATATCCAATTTGATAGAATATTTTATAAAATTAAATTAATATCACCGTCATTATAAATTAAAAATAAATTACCATAATAAAATATTGATTAAAAAGAATATAAATTTTTTAAATTATTCATTTATCTTCTTATCCCAATTTGTATAAATTTTGGAAATCAAATGAAAGAAAATATATTTTTGGGAATTTTTATTTATAAAAATAATATTAATGTCTTTATTAATGAAAAATAACACAAAATGAAATATTTATAGAATAAATGAAGGGTTTAGTGAACTTAACACAAAGCATAAAACTAAATCATGTGTCATAGATATTTGTAAATAAATATTACGTTATTTATAACAATAATTACCCAATAAACCCTAATAGACGTGGAGAATATTTACCATAGTTATTATTAAATTGGGATATACCAAATTTTTCCATTTTTTTTAAAAAAGTAATTATTATTACAAATATAGAATCATTTTTATCATATAAAATCTATATAAGTTCAATAAATTAAATTAAAAACAACCAGAAAAATGAGATCAAAATTGTTTTTCAAAAAATATATTTAATGTATTAAAAATTATTTTATAAGAAATTATGAATAATGTCCATTTAGATGACATTAATTGTGTTTTTTTAAATATTAATTTAATTATTTAATTTTAAAATGAATTCATAATGATATGGGACTATGTAATGACATGAAATTAAAATAGAGATTTCTATAAAATCTATATTTTTCACAATTCACTAAATAATCAATCTTCTTACAAAATTCCTAAAATGTAATTGTATGATAATATTTGATATGATGATTACGAAAATTATGTATTTATTATAAAATCCAATTTCTAATAGTGGTATAAATATATTATAATATACGTTCAGGAAAAAATTAAAAATAATCTTTTATGAAAGTATATTTTTATTGATTAAATTATGTTGTTAAATTTGGAGGGCCTACTTCCAAAACAATAATCAACACAATTGTATTTATTAGAAACATTTAATATATTAGTTAATATTACATTACTCTTTTTCATTCCTATACATTCAATGGATATGGTATAATGATCATATTTAAAATATTATTATTTCATGGTTCATTTAATTTGTGGGTTGTGTGTCTTAAATGATATAAAACATATTGAACTTTTAAAATCTATTGTGTTAAATTCCCCCACCCCCGTTAAAAAATGTATCCTTTAAATTTTAACTTGACACCAATAATAATATATTTATACTTTAAAATTCCCTTTTTCGAAAATAAAATTATAATAGGATCCAATAAATCAACCTTTTGAAATGTGGGAATGGGAAATATTAATTTCATCACGAATAACAAACAATAGCATTTCCAATTCATAGAAAATTTCTGGGAATGAAAAATTAGGTTATGGAGGAGAAATGTAAGGTTGAAATAGTTATGGGGAGTAATAGAGAATGTGATCTTGATAAATCTAATTCAATAAAACCATATATTAGTAGGGGATAAAGAAGGCCATAAATTCAATAGAGATGAAGGTAAAAAAATAAAATATTTATTTCAAGATAATTTTCTTAAATTTGGGTTACTATTTTACCATCATGATAGTGAACATGAGAAAATTTAATTATTATATTATTTATCCATTTTATATGTATAATTTCGTCTTTATTTTGTGCATTAATAACTTTTTGATTATATCTCATTTTTCAATGAAATAAAAAATAAAAATGAATATTTTCTACCTACATTTTTGATAAAGAAGATCATTTACCTTCATTTATCCCATTTTTTGAGTTGATACATTATATGAAATACCAGGTGGTCCTTGAGAAGCTTGAATATGGTATTATATGATTTGGTAGCCTTTCTAGCCAAATTAGGGACCCCATTCCCTGGAATGTGTGGTTTCACCGTAGAAACATTATGGAGTTGAGGCCACATATAAATAGAAGGGGAAGTGTTAAAGTGGTGATTTTGAAGAATATTGTGTTATATAAATTTCCTTAAATGTCTAGATTGAGATGTTTGTGTTGTGGTGTATAAGACAGCACTATAGAGCTTTTTTCCATGTTATTTTCAATCATGTGGTATATAAATTTATTCAACATGTGTTTTTTATGTTATAGACCTATTTAGTCGGTTATTATTAATTTATTTTTTATCCTTTTATAATTTATATATGTATTTTATTATGAAGTTAAATAGGGGGATTAAATAGAATCAATAAGGGGTTTTACTATTCATATTAAACCCTATATATATCCTAATCGTTATCTTCAGTTTTAATATTTGATTGCTCTGAAGGTCCATAGAGTCGAATTTTCATTGTTTTTCTTTACCTATTCCATTAATGATAATAATTTATAGTGTTTCTACACCATATTCTTTACTAATACATCATGGAGTAAATATATATGGTCATTCTTCACTACGACACTTGTTTATTCGTCATGGTGATCTCTTCTGGATCAACACTGCATTACAGAACTCTCAACTATGTTTGGTGATCTTTTCTATTACACCTCGGAACTATTGTGGCCCATCCAACACTATTTTATTTTCTTTCATTTCAATATTATGTTATTTCACTAATCTTACACTAGGGTACCTCCCTGTTTTCTATAATCCATTTAAAAACAACTTGAACTTTTCCACTAATCCACCATGGGTATGATTGGTTTTTACTCCTTGTCTTATTCTTATATCTATACACTACCTCATTATTATGTTTGATTATAATTGATTCTAGGATTCCATGGTAGGTGCTCAAATTCATGTACTTTTATTGATGAAACATTCTATGAATCATGAGGTATACATTGAAAACTTAAATGTAGGAAGTTCCATACTATATTCATCATCGTATATGATGTTATCATGATATGATGTATATTATTTATTATGTAATGTTTTATCTGAGTTTAAACTGGTTATTTTTTGTCCATGATCCTTTATTTATTATTATCATGTGGTTATGTATGGATCCTAACATCTGTTGTTGGATTAGCTTAATGATATTTCTTTTTCATGTATTTATCATGTTAGTTCACAGACTGTGGTACTATGTTTTGGGAATTAAGATTATTAGGAGGATACTTCATGATATTGTGATGTGATTAAAGGATCATTAATATTGGTAGTATCTATTACTATAGTGGGATGGGCATAAGTGGCGGATTACATAACATTTAATAGACCAAATGTCCTTAAAGGCATGAATGGCTATACTAGTAGAGGATTGTTCATAAGTGGATAGCTAGAATACACCATTCATGACTTCAAATTGACATAGGTCATTAGATATTAAATGAAATAAAATAATGGGGATCGACTACATGGATTGCGTGACACATTTAATTAAAATCATCATATGGGTGGGTTGAGTTTTGTGGTGTTGTATGTGACATATCTTGTATCTTTTATGAAAAGGATCCGATTTAGGTGGGTTTGGGTTTTGGTGTCTTGATCAACAAAAAATGACTCCAAACAGGTTTGGTTGTTGGTTTATTTTAGAATTTACAAATACAAAGTTATACACTATTTTATATATTATGCATTTATTTTAAGGGCTCATTGGTGGTATCTTACATAGTCTTATACTAACACCTTACTTTGTAATATATATTTTCTACTGGGATTCATGACTTGATTCCTAGAAAAGTAGGAGGTCCCTATAGTGAATTGATATTGGGATGATTATGGAGATGGTAGTGGACCAAGTATATAATAGAAGGAATTCTTTTTATAAATTTATTACCTAAAATTTATTTTATTTGTTATGCTTACCACATTGGAACGGATTTTCTCTTAAATGACTTGGTTTACATATTTATTTTTAAACATTATATCTATGAGTATTTATTATCTGTTTTATTTTTATTATTTTCATGATTAGAATCCTCAAAGTGTATTGTTTCCCATCTAATGGGCATATATCATTTGTTCTAGTGGATAACCTTTTCTATAAGGTGTCGTGATCATGAGTTTGTGTGATGTTTCTTCTTGGACCTAGTGGTTCATGTAAGAATACTACAAATATAATCTCCAAAATATCATATTATTTTTCATATGTAACCTGAATTACAATAATTATAAACTAAAATAAAATATACTTACAAGAGATAAATCTACCATTATTAATCAAGTTAAAAACCCGTCTTGTACAAAATTATTTACATTTTCCTTAATCATATAATCTTCCAAAAATAGTCATTATCCTTAAAATTATCATCAATAATTTAGTCCCAAAATTAATGTTTTTTCTTACAGATATTTATATGATTAATCATATTTTTCAAATTTGTAGTGAATCTTTTATCCTAACATACCACAATTATATCAACAATAATGATCATTTTATCCCAAGCGGTTATTAACAACATTAAATGTATTGAAATAAAATATTAAATCATTATTTTATAAATTAAATTTTTAAATTAACACATGATAATACTTGGGGTTATATTATAATAAATATCTCCCAAAATTCTCATAATCATAAATAAAAACTTCTATTATAAAACCTGATAGAGGGTCATTATATGTTCAAAATTATATGAAATCATATACATAAAAAATAGATATTGGTATAGATAATTTTTAACATAAACTCACATTAAAAAAACTATACTCTCCAAATTTATTTGAAACCATTTCTTATAAAATCAAAAAATAGCCCCAAACCCTTAGAATTAAATCTAGTGATAAAAATATAATCATAAAATATGTTTAGTTCATTCAGATATATGTGATCAAATTTTATCCATTAAAAACACATAATATCAAATAGAAATAAAATTCACATCCAACTCAAAAACCTTTTGGGTTTATAGTTTTAGATAAATAAAATAAGCATTCAAAATTTTCATTTCCATAAAGTATTTTTTTTGAAATGAAAAAAATTACTTTATAAAGACATACATTCTTCATTAAAGGTAAGTACCTTTTCTAAAACACTAAATTCTATAACATTTATACCAATCCTTAATCCTTGTGAAAAATATCTAAAAATTTTGTATTGTAAAAATATATTATTAAGGGACATGTATATAATTTAAAGAATCCACTTTTAATTTTCAAAACCATGAGATCATTTATTAGAGTTTTACTTTAACATAATATACATTGAGATCAGAGAATAATTTACATACACATGAAATTAAATTTATTATAAAAATATTTTCCAAAAGAACATGAAAAGATAACATAAATTTAAAATCATTTTTAGGATTTTTAGAATATATTTTAATGCATAAAATCATTTTATTAAAAGTATCCTATTTTACACTTATAATTAATAAATTAATAAAATATTATCATTCCTTACAAAATTAAAATAATTCTATAAAAATTTATTACTAAGAATAAAGAATTCATGTTTATTCATTGGGACATAATCAAAATATAACCCTTACAATAACTAATGAAAAAGAAAAAAACCTACTCAATTAATTCAAATAGTATTCTTCAAATAATATAATACTTACACATTATAATATATATTTATATCTTTATTACTAATCATCATAAAAAATTTCAAATGAACCTAAAATACATGAAATAGATAAAATAATAAATATTTATCATTAAAATCCAATAAATATACTTCAGTTCCCATAAGAAGAACATTTCATTCTATTGAGATGTCATTTTTACATTAAACCCCATTTTTTATAAACAAATATATCCAGATTAAAGTGTAATATGTTTTTTTTCTAAATAAACCATATATTTCTATATGTAAATCCATGCATTAATGTATGGTTTTGGGTTAATAAAATATATCAACATTGAATATGTTGAAATTGAAAATTCCTTCTTCATTTTATAAATAACGTCAAAATATTCAATATAAAATACTTAAAAATATTTATTTTTCAAACCATTGAAAAAAATAATAAAAAAAAAGAAATAAATTTTCCGTTTATAATTAATTTATATTAATATAAATATTTCCATTATATTTTTTATGAAAATGAATAGGGAGGGTAAATATTTTGACCATAATTATTTAAAACATTTAAAATGGGCATTGAAGGTAAAGTGTCTCTTACCCTGAGTATGACTTGTCATGTATGACATGTATATTATTAAAAAATAAAAAATATGTTATTTATTTAAATTATTAATATCTTATTAAATTCTAATTTTTCATTTTATTTATCTTTTATTAATATTATACTTAATTACATAATTGATTATGTTTACATCAGAAGTTTTGAAAACATTCAACAGCTTAATATCAAATTTCATTGTTAGTCTGAATAAGTTCAATGGGTTCACTATTTCTAAATATTCAAATTAATAATCTTGATATATTGGGATTTTTATGCATTAATTATAAATTTATTACAAATAATGTAAGGTGGTTAGAAAAATAAGAATTATTTTAAACATGAAGATGGTAGTTCTAAAATATAAATGAGTAAAATTTCCATGTTTTTCACATTAATATATTGAAAAGGTATTTATTTTCTTATCATTCCATAATGATTATAATTTCATATATATGGCATATATTTATTAATCCCATCCCCATGACCATCAATGGGAGGTGGTTTTTTGAAAAATAAAGTACATCGATGTGTAGAGATTATAGTCCAAACATACAAACATGTGATGATTCTATTTCTAATGTGTGAAATAGAATGAAGATAAATTATTAATTATATTTATAGAATAACAATTATATCAGTAATATAATATATATATATATATATATAAAATAAATTCACCAAAATCACCAACCATGAATTATGTCGATGAGAATCAAAATACATCAGTATCATGAGATGGTAATATCCACATATGCTAGAATGTTGGTTTTCTTTCAATTTTGATTAGAAATTATATTAATAATGTTATTAAATTAATATATTAATATTTAATTATAATTTATATAATGATGTTATTTTATTTTAATCCTTGTGAAATAATTGAAGGAGGTTTGTAGGAAAAGTAAAATAAAACCTCTCAACGGAGATGATTACCTCGTCTGTTGAATAACCTTATTTAGATCTCTTCTTAATGTCACAAATGATGGTCATTTTTAGAAAAAATAACTTATATAACATTGATAATGATTTTTAGAAATTGTTTAGGTCATTTTTTATCTAGATAAGTGGCTTAATTTTGTGTAAATAATAAGGTATATGTGGTGTCCTTTTAGAGTGAATGAAAGGTCACACATGGAATTACAGAAATTATTTAAATAATTAAATTCATTTACATAGTAAATTGAAACCATGAAATATAAAAATTAATGAATATATTGGATTATATTCAAATCATTTCATTAAAAAAATTTGAAATCTTCCCATTACATTTTAAACCTTCCCTTTTGATTTAACCCCTTCATTAACCGAATTTATCATTAACCATGATAACAACATTTTCAATATGAAAGGGTTTTAAATTTAATTCTAAGTAATAAATATTCTAAAATGGTTCAGGGAAGATACTGTATAATATATCCCATTTCCCCTATCCTATTTCAACAGTTTATCTATTTTTCCATCATTTTATAATATATTATTTAGCATAAAATACCACAAAATTTATTCTATGAACTATTTACATATACTCTATTTAAAGACATCAATATATCCACTTAATTTTAATCTAAACTCATTATACATAAATTATAAATTGTTATTAAAAAATAATGTTCATTTGATACCATATGTAATCCAGAAAATATTACTGTTTATGTCATTAAAATCATTTATTTTGATGTTTCTACTTCATACACTTGCTCTATGCCTGTATTGTGTATGGATTTAAGGATTTCATATTTTCACTAGAAATAAATAATAAATTTAAAATTTAAAAATGATATAATTATGTTAGAAAAACATTTATATTCATTACTACCATCTTCTTATAAAATTTTTATTTCATATAAGAAATTAAATGAAAGAGGGTGATATTTTGGAATTTTTCCTTAACAGAAACAATAAATTTTATTTTAAAATGGAACTAAAATCCCATATTTTTTAGTATATAAAGGTAGTGGTCAATCAAATATAAAACAATAGAAATAACGTTGGTGTTAGCTATATTTTTAAAGCCTTGTCATGTTTTTTTAACCATGTAAACCTGATTTACCCTTACCAATGTGAACAATATTTACCATAGTAATAGTTTATTATGAAAAATTATAAAAAATTAAGATCAAACCTAGAAGACACTAGGTATTTCTCCATTATGTTTGGTTATATGGCCTCAAGTATGCCTCCTCATACACCATCGGATTCCAACATGCTGTGAGGGTCCATTGTGGTACTGTTGGGAGACTATACCATTATAATTAGTGTCACACAATGGGGAAATAAATGGAATAATGGAAAAATAATCATACCATCTCATAGAAATAGATAAATCATCTAGTTATAATAAATAACCTCAAATGAAATAATCCAAAACATATAGAAATTGTTGTAATGACATAGATATAATCATAATGGAAAACATAAATGTGGTTTCTAGAACACATACACATAGGTACATAAATATAAATAATAATTCCAAAATACTATCTATTTATACCATCATAATACATTGATAAATCTTATAATACCCATCTATAATTATATATGAAAATCAACAATAAAAAACTAGGTACATTCCACTTATTCTTCACTACATCCAAAATGTCTGTTCAGGAAATAAACGATGTCTTAAATATGTTGTGAGATAAAATGAGTTAGACATCACAAAGAGTATCTCGAATTATCAATCAAGTGAACATAATATTAATTATGTGAACATATAATAATAATGGGTATTATATTAAACTGCAATGGGTCAGTTATGGTTCCTAGTGGACACCATGTTGACTCTACCTACGTTAGCTCATGCTAGGATTACCTATGAATATATATCAAACTAAGAATATATTTATTTCAATGTATGCATGTATGTATATATATGGGATATATATGTAGTTATATTTATAGAAATATTCACAAATATTTTGTGCTAGCTAGATATTGAGATGTAACTCAGACATCTATGATTAGTCACAACAGTCCCATTATGTAGTAGGGGATGTGATGTCTAATTATCGAATGTCATAATGGTCGTCACACTACTAAAAAACTAGGTTTATCTGGTGTGAGTTCATTAACCGTTCTAGCAAAAATCACTGTTAATACCCCCTTTGTCAGTAATATAAAATTGCTAATAATGGGGTTATTTAATAGTTCTTTTTCTGTTCTGTTAAATGGGGTCTTTAACAGTGCTAAAAATTGCCGTTAAAGGGGGGCCTTTATTAATGATTTTTTTACAAGAGTTGATAATTGAGGTTGTTTTATCATAATTTTTTTAGAAAAACTGATACATAGACCCCCTTTATTATCACTTTTATAATAGTGTTGATACCGGTATACCTCAAAAAAAATATTTCATTAAAAATAACATATTATTTTATAGATATATTTATATTCATAAAAATATAATTTATATTTTCAAAAAAAGTGGTTTATATAAGGTAGATATTTATTCACACATTATATATAAGATATTAACTGAAAATGTATAATTAAATAAATTATAAAATATTTTAAACTAATAATATTCTTAATATTACCAAGTAATAGTCATTTAATATCAATTTTACGATTAAAAAATCAATAAATGAAAACATGATCTAAAAAAAGTTTAAAACATAACATGAACATTAACTTTCCATTACAATTGATCTACGTGTCTATTTGGGATCTATCACATATAAAATCAAAACCTATGATAAGAATTAATCCTTTAGTAACATATGTAATCCTTTTTCACAATTTTTTGAGGTAGAAGGTGTAGAAGGCTTCCAAAATGACTTTTTATTCAGTGTAGCCTAATTTTTTAACATTTGATATATTTTCAGCCTCATTTAAGCGGGTCTTATTTCCTATTTTTATGGGGACATAAATTATTCCTAGGGAATACATTCATATTGATATTATGATTTTTAAATTTTATCTTTCCACACAATGAAATTTTATTTATAATTAAATATATGCATATCTTCTTGTATTTACCTACAATAAATCACTAATATAAATACAAATATCAATATATTTGTTTATAAATTTATATTATAAAACATGTAAATAAATAAATATTCTAAAAATTTATTTAAGGTAATACATAACCATTTTTTACATTATACAAATATATTTATTAACTTTATATATAAATAAATACATATATTAATAAACAAAAATATGTTTATATTATTTTTTAGTGTATGTAATTTAATACCATAAATTATATATTTAAATATATATAAGTATATATATATCACACAGAAATACGTATTTTATACATTTATTTAAAAGTAATTATATAAAAATATGAATAAAAAATATATATGTCATTAAATATATATATAAACATAAATATCAATAAATAGACTTCAAGAAAAACTGATGTAATGGTGAAGTACATCTATATTTGAAATTGAGGTGTAGGTTTCCAATCTAGGTAGGCACACATGAGGCTATAAATTAGCGAAGCGCTTATAAAAGGGGTGGAGAGGTGAAGAATGAAAATAAAGGGGACAACTTTTAAAGGTTTCGTGAAATCACCGTTAAATTATTCAGGATCATGGATGTTCAAAAAATATACATTTACCCCCTTTAGTTGCGCTATTAAATTCCACTTTAGAAGTTACAAAAAAGCACTATTAAATGGACCCTTTAAAAGTGCTGAAAATCTTTTTTCAAGGGCGCTTTTAATAGTGTTTTTTAGTGTAGCTAAAGGGTGTCTTTAACAATTCTTCTTTTATAATAAAATCATCATTCTTTTAACCATGCCCCGATTGTTGGGGTTTTTAGAACTGATAAAGTATTTCTCTAGATTCATTAAAATCCTCTTTAGTAGTAGTTTCATTCCCATGTTTGACAAGTATATCAAAAAACATACAAAAGTTTCACAATTAAAAGGGATTTCATTCTTGAGTATCATAGATGTAAGGGACCCCATGCTTGAGTAACATAATTTTAACTGGTGACATAACCGAGTATGACATGAATATGGGATTCCATGCTCGATTATCACAAATATATGGGATGAAATCCTAATTTATAATAAGTATAATTGAAACCATGAATGAGCATCGTAGCTATAATGGATTCCATGCATGAGTATCATAAATTATAATGGTCTACATTCCAATTTATCACATGTACATGTAGTCAAATAGTCTTTATAATTCATTAATGTTTATTATTATTGAATTTGTACCAATTTTTTATATCAATTTACATGATGTGGTCGTACCACTCAATTTCGGTTATTTTTTTTAATAATTCCATTTTGTTGTTTTTAAAATACCATATATATTATGGTTTAGTCATAGAAGAAATTGTAACACTATGGGGTGTTACCAAAGGAACACCTCAATAGGTGAAATGGTCAGCAAGAGAATTCCAATAGGAATAAGGAGACTCTATGTTAATCTAATAAGAATAAAAAATTATACCTGCATTAAATGTATTTTTAATTACACTCATGGATGTTGCAGCATACAACATCATAACTCATAACATAATATAACCAAGCATTAGGTAAATTACAAGACTAATTAGATTAAGGTTGAAGAAGTTTACTAATGCTATATTGGCTTCTAGTTAGGACTATAATGTTATAAATAAAAACCAGAATTAATACATTAAAATTTGGAATATTATCTCACATGAAAATAGTCTAAAAGATGTAATGAAAAATATCTAAAACATGAAAATGGATAGAATACCTTACTAGTGAACATCCAATGTGGAGAATAGTAGTCTGATCTGAGTCTGGGTGAAGAAGAATCCCAGTATCCATGATTGATGTTGAGTAGGATCCTAAATAAAGGATTCTCTAATGTGTGATTGAAATAAGCGGAGTGTATTGTTGAAAAACAAATAGATTCCAACCCATAAAAATCCCATCATTTACATGGTCTGTATAATTTACACAACATGAAATGTTTTGGGTTTTCAGCATCTGGGAAATACAATGCACATCATGAATGGGTCTTAGAGAACAATTCATGTTGTGTGTTTAATACAAGATGTGAATTAGGTTCATGTCAATAATTTCCTAAACATCATGTATTGACTATATTGGTATGTTCCAGCTCAGTTACTAATTTCATTCCACAATGAACCAATAGGCCAAAATCCATGGATTCATGTTCTAAGATATAAATACAACCTACTAGGGTTTAAAAATGAATTAAAAGGATTCATTCAAGATTTGAATAGCTCGGATTTTATAGTATTCCCCCTGAATATAAAATCATCATAGATTTTACCTTGTAATTGTGGTAAATCTTCATCAGAGAACAACTCCAACCACTAAGAATGAACATAAACCTCTCACCCCAAGGTCATGTCCTATATACATTCATCCTAATATAGAACCTATACTAGAGGAATGGATCTACCTTATAAATCCATTATTTTATTGTTAAAAATGATAATAATATTCTTCTCAAAGGACACATATACCTATTAATCAACCTTATATTTATGAAAGATATGAGATATATATGTATAAGACCAATGAATATGTGAAACATGAATGACACCTTTCATTACCAATTACCTCTGTGGTTAGTAAAATCGATAGTTTACAAGACATACTCTCTCCAAACCCTCAAAATACACAATGACTTAAGGGGAAGTCTTCCCTTATTATTTAAAACATTGATTCCCTCTTATTATGTAAACACATAAGAATACATGATCCCCAACCACAATCCCTAATGGTTGATGATGAGGATTACTGTATGACTTAACCTTAGACTAGTGTCTAGAAATTCATTTTTTAATCAGTAGAACCATCTCCCTTTTCTCCTACATGATACACGGTCCAATTAAGGCTAAATCTCCTGACACTAACAAATATAATGTTCAACAATATAGACTACCATATAAATCATTATAGGCACTAATTTGTATTATTTACTGAAATATATTATTTTAGGATAAATTAAAATTATGAATGTATTTTTCCCTTGACCATACAAAATCAAGGATTCATGCTTGAATCATAGCCTCTAGATACTGTATCAACAATTCTTACTGGTAGTTGGTCAGACGATGATATGTTTAATGAAATCATACCAATATACCCAATTCAGTATATAACCCATTCCAGAACCGTGATGTGAAGTGAGAAACCTTATCTAACATGATAATTTGAGTGACACCATATTGGCATATAATCTCATGAATATAGAGTCTTTAATTATAATCCAATGAGAAGGTACTTATTATATATTAATGAGAAAAATTAATATTCTTATCGAATATCACCCATACATCATCACTTCCTCATGGGGGTATTAGAAAGATAGTCATCATATCCATTGTGATATAATCTCATTTCCAAACAATAATGGGCTACATGTATAAAATCATTATTGTCCATTAGTTCTATCCCTTAAAAATATAACAGGAGGAACATTGACTAATAGAACTAGCTAATTACATTTTTATACCAGACCACTAGTTTGGGAGACATAGACCATAATAAATATTTTTAATCCTAGAGGGTATAACACTAGTAGAACTATAGGACTCTCACATAAACACATCCTTGATGTCTGTAAGATGATGGACACATCAATGGATGGGTAAAATATCATTCGCATCCATGACTAAACCATGATATGTCTCATCATCTGTAACACTCCCCCCTAATAATAAGCCCTATGGATTAGATAACATCATTATCTTTACCCTCTTTGTAAGTTAAGAGGCCACTATAATGATTCATTTTATATTAACCATGAATGTATTGAACCATTAAGTGAATATCAAAAAACATGGCCATAATAAACCACTCATCATTGGTCTCTATAACTATATGTGTCTTTTTACATTGGCTCAAATATACTTCTATACTACTTTATTTCACATAATTATAAGAAATATAAAAATCAATGGAATACATGTATTCAATCCACAATATCTTTATTTGGATAAATTCTTTCTGGATGAAAATATTCATGAGGAATTTGTGTTTTGTATGGTCCAAACAAATCATTACATTAAAATAATGTCTCCAACAATATATGTAATCAACTAAGGATAATATCTTGAGGTCATGCATAAGTAAATTATTCCCATTTGATAACAACTAGATAGACCCATATTCCACAACATGATCTCTCTACATCAAGACATATCTTAGCCCAATTCATGAAGCATCATAACAAACTATACATATTTTTCTTAGATATTGAATAATATGGAGTAGAAATAAAATTAGTCAACCATTTAGATCATAAAATTCTCTCTCACATGTGTCTAACAACAAAAACTTATCCACCTTTTTAGTCAAACCCATGATTTGTGCAACTGGTAATGAAAATTTCAATGTAAAGATTCTATAATATAAAGTCAAACCCATGAACCGACATATGATAAATAAATTCTTGGGCCTATCCTTGGTAACTATAACTATCACCCTTTTCAGGTAAACTGATACTCTATCCTATGATATAATTTGACCTAGTAATTGTAATTTTCCATTTAAAATTAGAATTTAGTAATCCTAGAATACGTCAAGTTATCATATCATGTATTCAAAAAAAATTATTTATATTTAGAATGGTTGGGTGTAGTATGAAAACATAGAAATTTATATTGCATGAATTCAACCACAAAACCATCCGAAAACTGGTGAAAAATGCAATTCATAAAAACCATGAAAACTGCGATCTTGTTAGTGAGACTGAATGGTATAACTAGATACTCATAATGACTACACCAGTTATGTTTCACTATATCAGGTATTTAATTAGGGTCTTACTTATACTAGGTGATATACTTACATAAACATTATCATCTAGAAAGCCTCCATCGTCATATTTGGTCAAATAGGTCTTCAATATGAGGTAATTGATATATGTTTATTATAGTAATCTAATTAAACTAACAAGATTGCACCCAAATATTAAGGGTTCCTTAAATGTTTTTGTAAAAAAGGGTTGATGGACCCCATAGAGAAGTATTGGGAAATATAAAACCCTTATCTTCTTTGTCCTCTAACTATCTCTTGACTACCTGAAACTCTATAGTGGGCATTCTGTAAGGATGAATGGACAAGGTTGCCCCTCCTTTAACTAGATCCATATAAAAATACAACTATAATCAAGGAGTTAAAATATAAATTTCATCTAGAAAAGAATCCTTGAAATGATCCACTACAAGATGGAAATCATCATAAATAAATACCCAATCCTTTATATACATGCTAGGAATATGGACTATCAGTCCACCCAGCCCACTATGCTCTTGTTTAACTCTACTATTTTGGATAACTTTATTACCCTTATGAAGGTAATGAACACACTAGGACAAACCATAATCATTCCAAATCATCCTCTTGGGGGTGAAGGTTTGGATTACTATTTCCAATATTATATTCTACAGAGAAAAAATCACTTGATATCGGATGTAAAATATGTGTGCATCATCAAAATTTTGTTTTATCAATATCATGTCACCAAAAATTGTCTATGTGAAACCTATGGATTTTTTTCCTTGAATTATAGTCCATCATTGACATAATACCCACTTATAGGTTCTTAATCTCTCTCACTCGGTCTTCTCTAAGCATATGAGAAATAATGAACTCATAATAGACTATCTGATAAGTATCATAGGACATGCCATGATGATGGTCATACTATATGATAAAATCCAACCATTATTTAGAATAATACCACTAATATATGTAGTGAGATTAATTTTCCTCTAAGAAGGTATCCCATGGTGGTCAAATATTGACAGGACATCAAGTATCCATGACTATGTAGCATGAGGAACACCATCCCCATTAAACATGGGTGGATTTTGAGGTTGAAATTCACATAGTGACTCTGTCATATAGGGGCATGTTGTAAACCCCCTTGATTCATATTCACCTTTCAAATAAAACGCTCATGAGACTAGGAATCCACAACTATATTTATTATAACTGGATGTGCCTATAGTGGAACTATTTGTGGGTTATGTCCCACCATCATAGGATTGTGGCCATAACCCACCATTCTGGCACATGACTCAATGGTTTTGTGGTTCAATAACACTAAAAATTAAATTCATACACCTCATTAATGATTTTAAAACTGTTTAATCCACATGGATATGCATATAACATGCGAAAATCCATTATATATAAAAGTCACACTCTTCTTGTTTCCCCTAAATCTACATCCGAGTGACATAATGATCATAAGAATCTCATGACACGCTATCTACTACCCGCTAATAATATTTTTAATGGTTAATTAATATTCTATTAGTAAATTGTATCAGTATAAACATTATAAATTTCATTTTATAGAGGAAACACCGTTTATGTTTAAATTGGAATATCATTTTAATGGAGACCATTTACCTTCAGAGTTTAAAGTCATTAAAATTTGTAATTATTTGTATTTAATTTTTTTTAAATTGTTCAATTATTAATATTTTCATATCCAATTTATAAATACCCAAACATTTTTTAAATTGGATTATGGTGTCTGTTTAATCACAACCATTGGCATGTTCCATCCCATGAAACCAATAAACCATGACTCAACAAATTATAATTGACTACTTAAGGTTTCATCATAAAAGAATACTAGGTAGAAATGTTTCATTCATGAAGGAACATTATGTAATCAATTATGGTTCACATTACCAGGAAATAAAAACTAACACAATTTTATTTATATCAGTCATAGAACTCATAAATTTAACAGGAAATTATATAAATGTGATTCACCTATACATAAAGGAATAAGGAATGAGATTTGAATCTCTATGTTCCTTAATGATTTATAATCCCCCACTTCCTTTTCAATTTAGGATAAGGGTAAAATGGAATCTCCAATAAGAATAATAATAATAATAACAAACATAAAATATAATGTATTTCACCCCATGATGGAATCATATTATCTTCAATAAATGGGAATCGAAAAAAACTATTCATATCCATAGAAATTTTTATTTTCTCAATAAATGGTTTAGCTACTCCCATATAGAGTCTCATTATTAAAAAAAGACCCATCCTATTATCCATTTTACCAACCCAAAATAGTATGTAAATGAGAATAAACCTTTGATTACAATATCTAATGTCCCAAATAGAAATCCGAGAATTATTTTCCGCAGCCCATTGGCCACATTCCATTCGGTGTACCTCCCATTATACCATAGGTTGTCGACTAGTAGTGAGGTTCCATGTTGGTTTAGTGTGGTGAAAATACCCTCATAATCAGATTAGCATACCACTGATATAATTTCCCTAATGCAGATTCATGGTATCAACTCACAGATGATAATAAATCATCTATATAAAATAGAAAACTATCAATATAAATATCTAGTACCATATACACAATAATTTCATGTAATGTCTCTAATAAAAAAGGAACATACAGACATGGTTGTAAGAATAATAACAAACTAGTATATCAAAAAACAAAAAATACCACAAGAATATCTCTAAATGGACTCATATTCCATATCTCAATCATACTCTCCCCACTCCCATACTAAAACAAATTGTCCATTGAAAATCAAGTGCATTCCCATATCCCACTCTTTATTCCTAAAGTCCATTGGGCATAAAATGGTGTCCTGAACAGGTAGTGAGATATACTTAGTAGGCCACCACCATTAATTTATAGACGTACTGATCCATTGAATATAATAATAAAATTCTATATAATAATGGTAAGAAGTAATTCATAAAGGTGGGGCTCTAGTTCTGGACTGACACTAGGCTGACACTAACAACATCGGCCTACGCTGGTATAACCTCTAAAAAGATTTCACTATACACATATATGTGTGAAATTATATGCATGTATGTATATATTCATGTAATATATTTAGTTAAATTTAGATTCGTATGTTTACCTGCATAAAGCTATCAAATAATAGATTTGTAACTCATATGCCCATGTTTAGTCACTAGAGTCTCAAAAGTAGTAGGGGTATGATTCCCAAGTATCATAGGTCACAAGGGTCCCCCTGCTCATGAATCATAAGTATTTTGGATTCCACGCCATAGTATCTCAAGTATAAGGGATTCCATGACCTTGTATCACATATGTATGAGACTCCATGACCAAGTAACACAAATATATGTGATTTCATACCTAATTATTATAAATATATGGGATGACATTTCGGAGTATCACAAGTATATGGAATTTCATGCCCTGGTATCAAACTTATAAGTGAATCCATCCCCGAGAATCACATGTTTAATGGATGAAATTCCCTTGTATCATTACCCATAAGGGTCTCAATTTCCCATGTATAATAGGTGTATACATTCATAAAGGATTTATATTTCTTCAATGTTCAATATTAATAATAGGGTAAGGATAGTTTATATAAAATCATGTGGTGTGGTCATAAAAATAACATTTCCGTTAATTCATTATAACAATTAAATATATGTTTCATTCCATAATCAAATATATTATGGTTTGTTCATATAAGAATTTATAATAACATGGAGCAATTACATATTCCCATCTGAAGTGGTGGATATTGTTAATGGTGACTATATTGACATTAATTTAGATAAAAAAGTCAATCTATGAAGGATAACACATTAAATATGATTTATATTTATTTAGATTGAAATAACATGGATGTTTGGGATGTAGAATAAAAATACATAACACTAAAAAATAAATACTTGAATGGTAATTAATAGACTATCTACATTATGGTTGTATAAGGGTACCCATCAAGTATTGGATTTTGATTTAGCATCCAAAGCAAGAAATTAAAAAAATAGAAACCAACCCTAAAAAAATACATATGATAACACATCAAAATACCTCAAAATATAGTTACATAAACTAGAAAAATAATAGAATTGGAAGAATATCATTTTATCACACATCCAATGTTATGAATGGTGGTCAGATTGATATCTAAACAAATAAGAATCCATGTAACTTATGTTGAAGAAGAGAAGGAGCCCTCAATAGATGAGGATTATCTATTTGAGAGAACAGATTGGGGAGGAGTGATGAAAAATATATGGGTTACTCCCCTTTAATTTAACCCATTACATTTAGACGACATATATAATTGACACATCATGAAATGCTTGGGGGGTTTTACTCTGAAATAATCCGACACATGTAGTGAGTGCGTCTGGATAGAAAAATTCACATCATCCATTGAATACACGATTAGAATTAACATAATGTCATATATATATTACATGTCTTGAATTGTCTCCATATACATCTTCTAGCTCCCCTACCACATTCATCCCATAATGAAACAACTGGCCTAATGACATAGTTTCTATGTCTAAGAAAAAAATACAACCTATATGTTTTCAAATAGAAGATAGAAGGATCCATAACAGATATGATAAACTGGGATCTTACAAAATTTAACCAATTTAAAAATTTTATAAATTCAGATTCCAAATATGGTTTATATTTTATCAATCTCATTCCCAATATATTTTATAAATTATATTTAAAATAAAACTGAAAAAGTTGATGAAAAATATTTTCTAGAATGCTAAATTTTAAATATATAAATATTTTTATAAAACGATTAAGAATATTTTCATATGAAATGAAATTTCATTGAATTTTTTTAAATTATATGGATCTAATTAAAAATTTAAAACCAAATAATGCAAAAGGGTAATTTTTATATACTTTAAATGATATTTTTTCTCAAAAAATTATCATTTTTTACCATTCAATGGAAAAATCATTTTTTTGGAAGAATCCCAAAATATCATCAGAAATAATTTTGAAATGATAAATTAAAAAATCATATTCTTTTTATTAAATATAATTTCTTAATTTATTATAAATTAATTATAAAATTACCTTTAATAAACAATAAAACTTAGTTTTGAAGAAAATGAATTTTAATGTATAAAATAACATCACTAAAAATAAAATTCATATTTTTTAACAATTATAAAAAAACAATCAAGAAGATTAATTATATATATATAATAAAAATTAATTGTTTGATGTATGTGATATATAACATAGTTTCATTTTAAAACAAAATGGTAAAATAACTAACTATAATTTATTTATTTATTCTTAAGATATATATATTTTCTTCCTCTCATAATATATAAATATATTTTATAACTCATATAGTTTCAAATCATCTATTTTTTCCAAGGATTGTATTTTTAACTCAACCTAGCTTGAAAGTTTACATATTAGTTTTTTTAATAATGATGGATTAATCTAAATATACACCATAAAATTATATATTTCTCATAAATTAATTATACATGTAATTTAGCCAACAATGGTCTCATTATCGACAACATTTTCATCTTTTTATTTTCCACTCCATGCTTATATCCTACATTCTGTTACATTGGCATTATCTTCATAAATTGTTTATAATTTTTCTGATATATCATTTTATATGTGATGTCTCATTAACTTTCTGTATAAATTTTTAGATAAGAAAATAATAATTTCATTTTGAACTATTCAATGAGACACCATGTTTTTCTTTTCAGCATTAGTCATATTTGTATCTCTTAAAAATCATGGAAAACTAATTGATTCATAATATCCCACTTCTAAGACAAGTAATTTGAGGTAGGGTAGCATCCTCTTCCGATATAGATCTAAACAATTCCCTAAAATATTATAATACCACATATATTCATAGAGTTTATATTATATATCTCGCAAGGCTTGTTTTTTTCATTAGAGGGATCAATGCTCTAATAACAATTGTAGATACCCTGGATAGTTGGATTGATGTGGGGGGTTTAATTGTTGAATACTGTAGAGATATATTTATCATTTAAATAAATCCTCTCAAATGAAATAATTTTATTGATCATATCAATATTATCTCATAGTATAACATTATATACATATCAAATTAAATATTGAACAACACGTAGTATTTATGGGGTTCAACATAAATATAATACATATTTGCATATTGGTTTGATTCACTAGAATAGATTATATACTGTCAAAAAAAGTGGATTAATTTTTTATACACCACAGTTAATGTTAATATGAAATTATATAGACACACAAATTGAAATAATATAGTTAGTAGTTAGACAACACTATCCATAGAATCTAACTATTTGTTTGACACCCCAATCACATAAATAATCTACTACAATGATCCACTTGTATTAATATCCCTTTATACTTCTGGATTATTTGTTACCACTAGTGAATTTATCTCTCTATATAAACAAATGGATAAATTAACCCACTATTGTATAAAACATTTATTAACTTTGACATCCATAAATTCTTAATGTCATAGAATATCTCGAAACACTGCATGATTCAATGAGTGATCTATGTCTTATTTCTCCTAATCTATCCTTAGTGTAAATGTTATATTCGCTATAAGAAATTGAATACAATTCCTGAATGATATCAATTCTATTCACACACTTTCATCCTCCATAAAATTTATATATTTATAAAAATATAAAATATTATGACATGAATATAACTCAAAATATTAAAAATATAGAAACATTGTCATCTTCAGCAGGCACTATATCCTCATATAAATTGATCAATTGATCAATAATTATTTCAAAATTGAAACTCATTTAAATACCACGTAAACAAATAATAAAAAATATATTTAAGGGCATGGATATATTATTTTACTGATCATTTAAATATCATGATATCAATATCAACTTAATTCACTTTCTTTAAAAAAATTGTAATTTCAACATTCCTGGATGAATGAATCATTTAGATATGGAACTTGTAGGTTGCAGTCTAGAACTCATCATAATACCCCATTTTTTTCATCGATTAAAATATGTGATCCCAATGTATAACCCATAGATATAATCTTGTACAATTAGCCACATTATACATTTCAACAAAATATAGAAACACATATATTAATAAAGATAGTCACAATTGAAAATTTTCAATGTTCATGATTCATGGAAATCCCCATCACCCATGAAGAATGTGACCATGTGAACATACCACACCAAAATGATTGATGATACTTTTTAATGAACCCCACATCTGGATTGAATTCCTTTTTGGATCAACCACACAAACAACTGAAATATCCATGTGAATTAAATACATTATCATATTGTTATGGTAAGTGAATCAGCCTTAAAAACAAAATCATTCATACAGTTAGTGAATCAACCATAAAAATTAACATGTATATTTGATATATGGATATATCAAAAGAAACAACCACAAAAATGTACATTTCCAAAACATGCCACACTCTACATTGATGTGGTACCTGCTTATCATTACAAAATTCATGATATACAACACATCCTTTAAAGGGTTTCCAATTTCATTATAACATATTAGAAACTTCATGAAATGATGTGATACCTTTACACATATAAGATATTTATTTTATTCATCTTTTAAATACAACCATATCATTACATATTAACTATTTCTCAGTTTTACCTTTACAAAACCAACATAATTCTATATAAACCATTATATAAGTACCAAATCTATCCAAAAATCATCTAAGGTCTTCCGTTAGAAATTATGGAGCCTACCATCAACTATAAATTTTTTATATAGTGTATCTACATCCACCAACAAATGATCTTGATTTCCTTGAGGACCAGTAGATCAATAATGAAAATAATATTGTAAAATTTTGTTAAACGACATCATTTTTTTCATTAAGTCTATAGCCTAAAATAGTTTCCGATAAAACAAGTCATAATCTCACAAATATTATAAAAAATAATTCGTTATTAATATTTAAAACAAATTAATTATCATGAATCGATACAAATTATCCAAGAATCATTACTACAATACATCACCAAACACATATTCACACATTGAAAACAAATCTAATTATAATAGGGGAACATTATTAAACCTATTTAGATGGTTCAAATTAAGTGAATATTAATAGTATTTGTACTTCATTATTATTATAAAATAATTTAAAATATATATTATTTATATTAGTAAACCCATTTTGAATTTTTTTATCTATATAAACAGTTGTATAATGTATTAAATTCTAATTATTAATAAGATTATCATAAATATCATAATTTCAAAAATATGGAGTAGTTTATATTTAGGGTATGTTAATGATAATAAAAAATAATCATATTTTATAAAAGTGAACAATAAATCTAAATTCATCCCTAAATGTTATTTTGTTTAAAATTTATATATGAACGATTCATAATGATTATATTTTGTTTGAATATATAAAATATTCACTAATTTATTTCATTAAAATATATATTATTCAGAAGTATAAAATGTATTGTAAAGACCATCATGTTCTGTGTAATTTTTTTTAGTTATATGAAATTTTTTCTAGTCTGAAAAAATTGATGGTGCGTGAGTCTCAGTCACGGAGTGCCCAAAATTAATTTCTGACAAAAACTGGGTACGTTCAGTAAACGTGTGAGCGTCATTTTCTAACTTTTGAACCGCAGATCAGATTAAAAATATTAGGACACTATTAAACCCACATCAACGTGATTCACTTAAGAGAGTCTTTACATTTTACACAATAGGTCCAAAGAAAATTTTAAGTTTAGAGACTTTTTAAATGAAATGAAATGAAATAATTTTATTTGTTTTTTTTTTCACATCCTCCAATGGACAAGCATTGGGGGGTAGCGATGTGTCAAACCAATTAATGGCTTGACCTATCAACTCTAATTAGTGACGTCGTTGGAGAATTAGAAAACATCCTAATTGATGTGCCCCATTAAACACCAACGTCGGTACTTACCCTTTCCCTCTCATATATATATGTAGCTTGAGGAGGGGTATCTATATAGATTTTCCAAGCAACAAAGTGTTGAATGAGAATCACGACACTGATCCCTTAGAGAATGGAGTCGATCACAGCAGGAGATGATTGGCAATAGTGAACCACAAACCGAAGGATGAAATACGAGTGGTGTCATTGGGAACTGGTTGTGGGAATGAATAACACAATCCACCATCAAGCGCGAACACTCTCCAATGGGTTTACGAGGTAGGGGTGATTCGTTTACATTTTTTTGAATGATTTCATCTTCCCCGTTCTTGAATAATATGAAAAATGTGGACAAACCGACTAAAGGGTTGATCAGTGATTCATTTGTTCTTGCAAGAGGTTGTAGTGGGGTAACATTGTGGGGTTTTTTATTTTTGTTTAATTCAATTTATTATTAAATCCTTAACCCCCCTCGTGTTTGTGAGCTAACACAGAGGGTATGGGACAAACGAACCCGGCCCAAACCCTCTTCTACTTTGGAAATTTTTCACCTCCATGGAACAATGATGGCACAATGATACCGACTAGCTATGTTGGGGATAGTGGGTTGATGCACGCTGCAGTGGAGGTCATGGCTTGTCAGTCGTGGAGAACTAAGGAAGGTGGCTGACACACCAGTCGGTCGAGGGTGATGGTGATGTGCACTGTCGCGCGCCGCTTCAGAAGTCAATCGGTACGATGTCCAACCGTGATAGAACAGGTATGGGTGGGGAGCGCCCCTGGTGGAACACCCACGCGGTAGTAGGGTCATGGCTTGCATAGGCTATGGCGGGTCTAGGGGTCAAAGTATTGACTAACAACCGGTGGATGGGGCGCGTGCCAGCGGCACACGCGGTGGAAAATCTGTGGCATAGAGAACCAGTGGTGCAATGTGGCCCCGTGTTGGGTCAAACCCCGAGGGATGACCTGCTGACGTGGCTCTACGCCACGTTAACTCTACCAGATTATGCCACGTTTGGGTATCCATGGCGGCCCGCGCCGCCAAGTGGGTGGCACAGCCGGGTTGGCCTAGAAGACAGACACACCGCCCGGCGGGCCGACCCGCGGCCTAGCCGGGTTGGGCCAGGCCATGCAGTTTGGGTAGACATGGGTCGGGTAAGACCCATGTCATACCGGGTCGACCCAGGTGGATCTGGGTCGCCCCATACCGATCTGGATTAGGCCAGTCAAACCGAGTTGGACTAGACCAGGACCCAGTACCGTCCAATTACAGAAAATGGGCCCTACCCTATAAACTGGGCTTTTGTTTGACAGACTATCTATGACATCGGGATACTTTGAGCGAGATAGTCCATTTGACTTACATCATGAGAGTTTTAGAGATACAAGGATTTGGGCCTAGTAGGATCGCACCTGAATCTAATCGAGCCCTCGACATTGAAATTCCAATAACGCACAGACCTAGTGTCTGATTAACGTGCCTTATATTGCGTTGGATCCTTTGTGACATGAAATATCAATAGGTTATTTCATTGTGAAACTTCATTCTCGTTAAAATATGACTGATGGCTTGGGAGGTGGTTCTCCAAAACACACTACATACGGAACCCTACGACTAGCTAAGACATGACGACTGCTGACCTTTTGACTCTGAGTAACTCAACAGCCCAGTGGGGAGCGCATCTTTTTGAAACTGCAGAATCAAGGTGGGTAGAACCTCTGTGTGACACCAGAAACCATATATACTCGACAGGAGGAGTACATTAGCAGGCTAGGAGGGGAAGATTCTCTGTTCGATGGGATAGACCCACGGTACTCGACATGAGGAGTACCTCAGCTGTCCAAGGTTAGTGGGTACCACCTCTATGGGAACATGTGGGCACACTGTACATGTTAGAGGATTAGTTCTCTAGTAGATGAGGTGTTCAAAGTTGTGACTAAAAATCTACTATATATAGTAAACCAGGGTGTTTCCCAACTTATGTGTCACCTCCTCAATACACCACATCACCAAAATCCCATATCCAATTACCGTTAACCCCTCCACTATCCACTCGCACTCACAAATTACCACTCCCCTTTCATATCAAACATATGAATAACCCCCGACCTAGCATCGAGATTGGTTTTCCGTGGACCACCACTTGCACCGTATTTCTCCCAGTTTCCCTCTAATCCTCCAATGCTACCCACATAGCAACACTGGATTCCTACTAGGGTTCCCTTTTTTGGTCCCTCGTCTATTACCCTATCATCTTCCTTCTCCATCTCCACCTTCTCCTCCTCCGTATACTCAGTGTCTAGCTCCTCCACCACTATCTACTCTGCGTCAGGATACTCTGCCTCCTATTGATGCGTCTCTGACTACTCCGCCTCCAGATCCTCTGCCATCGGAGCTCCACCTACGTATCCTTCGCCTCAAGCTGATCTACCATCGTCTCCTTAAACTCCGCTTACTCTGAATCATGTTTCTTCGGATCTGCCTACTCTGCATCGCTATCCCATAGTATTCTCCTCTCCCTTCGCCTCAACCTATCCTGGCTTGGTCTACTAAATATTTGAGTATTCTAGGGTAATATTTTTCCGATTTCCATTCTCTGTTTTCCATTATCTGATTTCCATCACCTACGGTATGTTTTAACCAATTATAAATATATGTGAAAATATAGAGAATGCAATTTTTGTAATCCATAGCATTACAATCACCATATGACAATAAGAAGAAGCCTCTTGGAACATAGATGGGCTATTTATGTTATCAAATATTTCGGGGAAAAGGCATGAAGTTGTGAAAAATAAATCAACTGGTAATGTCTTTGAAATTGGTAGATATGGATGTGATGATGATGGTGAAGAGGAGTATGGAAGATCTTAGACCCTGGTATTGCAGGATAAATTTTTTTTATATGGATTCACAATTTTTTCCTTTACATTTCAATCCAAATAATATCTTTCATGTTTCAATGTTTTCTTGCCTCAACGGTAATCTATATCTTTACTGATTCTATGTGCATGACCATTTTCTCATGGTTTCACAGGAAGGATGTGTCAATCGTATAAGTTCCTGACTTGATGTCCTTATATATGGGCATCATAGGCTGAAAATGGAATTGTGCAGGTTAGTCTAGGTAAATTCAACACTTTGAACAACCTTTCATATCCTGCTACTTCTTTTCTGTCTATGTTTTAGATTATCCCAAATGAAAAAATCATGAAAATGAAAATGAATCAATTTTTATTGGGTTTACTGAATCGTAGAACATTTTTTTAAGAGGAACTGTTTGGTCAAGTTGTTTGTAATTTTATGTTTTCATATTCATTTCAATAATGTAAATATAATTTTTCAGTGGAATTATGTCCTAGAAAAATAATGATGACTTTCATTACACCCCACTTCAATATATATCTCTAAATCGATAGAAAAACAGATGCGCTAATGTTTCTTATCATTTTAGGGATAAGAAACCAGTCATATTGATTTCACTGTTTAAATATAGGTATATTAGTATCTATGTGAATGGTAGGATCACCGATTTGTCTACTCAAACAAACTGGGTTTCTTTTACATTTGGAAAAAGAGAATCCAGTTGTGCTTTAGGAGATGAGTTGTAAAAAAATCAAAATTTGTTAACAAGATACATTACATAAGTTATTTACATTCTGGGATTTTAATGCATGTAAATTCATAAACTGGTATAACATTAAAAATTCTTTCATGGATGTTGTTTTTCGTTAAGATATTATTCAACCAAGAATTACACAATGTTGAATGATTGTGTTCAATATAGTTTTATTTTTGTTCACTCAATAGACATATGTTTCAAATTTAATTTTTCATATCTCTATGACAATGATGATGATGACAAAGAGGAAGAGCAATGCAGATCTCAAACCCCAGTTGTGCAGGTTACCGTTTGTTTTAATCGATTCAAAAAAAATTATTTACATTTTGATTAAAGTTATATCATTCTTGTGTCATAATTTCCTTGTGTCAACAATTAGCTATCTCTTTACCACTACTATGTTCCTGAACATTTTTTCATGGTTTCACATGAATGTTTTGTTATTCATATATATTCAGGACTCAAATATTTTTATTCGGTATTTACATCTTTTCATTGATTCAATCGAAATATGATTCAAATATCCAATTGGATATCAATATGATAGTGATGAAGATGATGAAGATGAAGAGAAATGCGGATCTAAGGACCCAGTTTTGATGGTCACCTTTTGTTTTGATCGATTCATAACTTTTTATATACATTTCAATGAAAATACTACCTTTCCAGTGTCACAGTTTCCTTGTGTAAACTATTAGCTATCTCTTTACCACTTCTATGTTCATGAGAAATTTTTCAAAGTTACACATTAAGGATTTGACATTTGTATAAATTCATGACTCATTGTCCCAAAATATTTGCATCTTGTGCTATCAATGGACTTGTGTTGGTTAGTCATGGTAAATTCTATACTATGATTATCCATTCATATCATGAAACATCATTTTATTCTATAGGTTAGGAAACAATAAAGTATGTCCCAAATTTCACATTGAATTAGATTTTCTAGGTAACAGATTATCATAAATTGAAAAATCCTGAAAATAAAAATAAATCCAGTTTTTTTGGTTTAGTGACCTATAGAACAATGATTTTATGAGGAATTATTAGGACCAAAACATGTAGCATTCTAATTTCTGATTGTTCAACTATAGAGGATATTTATGTTTTGATATTCTTTTCAATAATGAAAATATAAATATTATGTGTCATTAATGGTGTATCCATTTTGATAGTATTCATTTGAGGGGTTTTCTGCCATTTTTATTAGAATGTTTTTTAAAATGAATTTTTAGCGATCATGCAATGGGGATGATCAGCAGTAATGAATTTTGAATTTCATTAGTGCAAACATATTATTTTAATTTTTTCTTCTTTATAAATGACATGTCAATTCACGCTTTTTCATGCATTATAGTGACATATATCATCTTCCCATCATTTTATAAATCCATTTTTGTGACGATTTTAAGTGTTGTGCAGTATGACCTAAAGCTAGTGGTAGGAATTGATGAAACCAAAATTCTTCTTTTTTATTTAGTTTTATATTTTTCTTATTTCAACTATTTTCTTTTTTATTTATCAGAACATCATTTTAACATCAAAAAATGAAGAGGCTTATATGAAACTCATACATTTTGTCCTTTCTAACTTTATTAAGATAGTTAATAATTGGAGATCTAACTACACTTCTTGGTTGAGGCATCATTATGTTGTAGGATGTTATAAATATTTTTTCTAATTAATTGGTATGTGTTTTGTTTTGGAAAATGTTTCACCTTTCCTTTTCAAAAAACAATAAAAAAACAAAAACATAAGATGTCATAATGATTTTTATCATATTTTATTCAGTTTCTATTGCTAGATCAAACCAGTTATAGGTAAAAAACAATTATCATCACAATATATGATCCAATGGTTTTGTAGTTATGGTATGCATATCACTTGGAGATTAGACATGCTCATCTCATCTAATTCCCTACTATCCCAACATCATGGAATTACAGTTTCTATTTTCCCTTCTGTTGTGACCCATGAGGAATTTTAGGTGATGTTTAAAATTTAGATTTTGCATGAACTACCCATTGATAAATTCCAACTATGGTAAGTTTAGGTTCTTCCATTAAACATATATTAATTTCATTGTGGATCTGAAAATTGATATTCATTACAATTTGATTGTTTTGAATGATTTTTTTTTTCTAAATTCTACTCAATTTATATGATGAATATGTGTTCATATTTCTATTTTTGTTTCACTGTATTCATTTGAAGGGTTTTTCTTCCATTATTTAGTCTTTTTCTAAAAATGATTTTACACTGATAATGCAATGGGGATGAAAAGCTGAAATGAAACTCATATTTTTTATTTTGTTTTATATTTTCTGTATTGTGAGTGTTATCTTTGCTGCCTAATAGAACTTTGGTTTCACATCTATAAATAATGAAGCTGATATGAAGCTCATTGATTTTTCCCTTTCTGGCTTTATTAAGATCGGTAAGCATTGAGGATCTGCCTTGACTTCTTGGACAAGGAATCATTAGTTTATAGGATTTTATAATGATTTTTTTCACATATATTTGTCTCAATTTTGTTTTAAAAATTGTTCCACTTATCATTTTCAAAAAAACAAAAGAATGATTAAACATAAGATTTTATAATGGGTTTTTATCGTATTTTATTCAGTTTAAATTCTGGGATCAAACTAGTTATAAGTACAAAACATGTTTTAACATAATTATTGATCTAATTGATTAAGTGTTTTTATATGTGTATCCTATGGAGATTGGACATGCTAATCTCATCGGATGCACTTCTATCCAAACATATGGGCATTAAAGCCTACATTTTCCCTTTAGTTGTGGCCCATGAGGAATTACAGGGGATGTTTAAGCTATAGATTTTGTAGGAATTGTCCATTGATAAACATCAAATGTTGTAAGTTTTATGTTATGCGATGCGTCTTAAATCTAATTTTTTATGGTTCTGCACAATTATATTCATTACAACTGGGTCATTTTGAATGTTTTTTTCCAAATTCTTCTTAATCTTTATGAGGAATATGTATTCAGATTTCTATATATGTTTCACTGTATTCATTTGAGGGGGTTTTTCTTCCTTTTTTTGAAAATTATTTCACAGTAATCATGCAACGTGGATGAGCAACAGTATTGACTTTCCAAGTTCATTTGTGCAAAAATATTATTTTCATTTTTTCTTTTTCATACATTATGTGTCAATTCACACTTATCGTATGATTACAGATATAGAACACACACATTTCAAAAATAAAGAAGTGTCATGAACTGTATTTTACAAATATAATTATTCCAATCCAGAGTTCTGTAGATTATATTTATTTTTATTTTATTTCATGTTTTGTCTACATGATATATTTTTTATTTCATATTCTATATACACTTATTGTTTATACAATAACTAATTTATATCAAATAATGATATTGATTATAATTTTATATAAAATGGTGATATTGATTCTCATGTAATATCAATATTCAATATGTCTTCATATATTTTTTTGATTGAATTTCATGTTGTCAGGTTTTTTGAAGTGGTTGAAGGCTCTCTTTACCCTTGATTAGTCTCTGTTCATGTCAACCTTAAACCCAAAATCCCAAATCTCTTGACATTGTCTAATGAATGATGACATTCAAATGATAGGGAAATTTAAATGATGTCTGACTCTAAAGAGTAGGTTCACAATACTATAGATTGTGAAGGATGTTTCACTCATTCATTGATGAAACTCTTATTTCAATTTTAAATTTCATGAAATTATTTTTCAGATGTAATCATTAAATCTCATTTTTAATTTCCTTCCAGAGTTCTTGTGTAGGTGAATGGAAAGAAAATTTAATATGTAAGGGTTTAATGAACAATTAATGATGTAGATTATGAATATTAAAGGTATTTTAACATTAGTACTATATTATTGGGGACTCTTCTATACCAATAAACATGATTTTGGGATTTATACCTCAATTTGTATCATGGGAACCAAATTAACATCAATATTGATGAATCACCTAGTTTTTTTTCTCTTGATATAACGATATTATTTCAATGATACCACATGAAATACAGTCATGTTTTTTAATAATACTCACTCATGCATCGTTGCATGCCCATAGAGTCCAGTAAGAAACTAGAAACCCTGAAAAATTTATTATTCATTCCATTATTTATCTCAATATCGCCTCTTTCCTCCATATCCTCCTCCACCTCAATTTCACATCTTTCATTGATTTTCTCCTATCCCATTCCATCGTGTTCCATCACTGTCGAAATTATTCTTTTTCTATGTATGAAAATGGTGTGCCAGGATTTTATCAACTCATAATCAATTTTGTATGCATCAATTCTTTGTGATTAAAAAATATTTAACGTTACTAATTCTTAGTAACTTGTACAAATAGAATTCTATGATTAAATAAAACCCATTAATCCTAATGTTGTGTGTATTCACGAGTTAGTACTACTATTACATGTTCCAAGGCCTAGATAATCTATTGTTTTCTATCATCACTCATCATTATACTGTGTGTGTCCGCATTATGATCTAGTTTTCCTTAGTGGTATACCTTCATTGAGCTGTGTCTATTGCTTTGTGCTTAGTGATTGGGATCATTTATTGTGGTTTTACTTGTGGAATTCTGAGAGACCTTCGGGGGTATCGATGTCCCTACAGAGTATTTTTATACCCACCCCTTCATGGGCTATGCCTACACCATGTTGTGTCTTGTGCTGTCAATGAGAAGTGGGACTGAGGATTGAGGGCGCCAGGAATTGGCGATATGCGGAGGAGACAAGTGGGCGTGGAGTGGTGAGGAGTTGATTTTTACCTACGCATCATGTAGGATCCTTAGAGTATGTCTTTGTAGATTTATTCCCTTTTTCAGTTGTATTGTTACATTCAATTGTATTTTTACTTCTCAGTTGTACTCGTGCATTCAGTAGGGCTTGTATTCCAGCCACTTTTACTTTAAACACTACTTCATCTAAAGTATTTTACTTTATAGTTGCATCTTGTGGTGTTCATCTCAGTGTGTTTGTACATGATTAAAGGTAATACCTTCTTATTTTAGGGATATGCCTTTCTGGCACTAGTTTCTAGCCCCTCGCCTTTGGAAGACAGTATTGGGGTAGTCATGGTATGAGCCATGAGGGATGGTTCGTAACAAAGTGGTTTCAGAGGAATTTGGTTCTATCAAAGAACTAGGACCCTGATATTTTCTGTGTGGTAATAGTGTTAAGTGTTATGATTGTGGTTTTTTGTTTTTGGAATCCAATGTTGGTGCAACGGCGGACGTATCCATACCCCATGACACAAAATTCTGATTTCCAACTCCATGCACGAAAACATTGGTTGTGTGTGTTTTGAAAAGTTTTATTTTTGATCTCTTGAGTTATATCACTAGGTATAACATATTGATCATGGAACACCTACCTTCATTCAGGATTCCTCCACCTAGACATTCATCTAGGATTCTTGAGAGAGTACGCGATGACGGCCCACCGAGTGATGAGGCCTTAGTGCAGGGCCCTCTAACCACCATAGCACCTTCGGGTGGTGTACCAGCCACACCACTACTCATTGGGTAGATGATTCCACTATCCCCACCAGTTGAGGAAGTACGCCGACTGAGCGTGTTTCACAAGTTCATGTGTCAGAGGCCCCCGAGGCTCCAATGCGAGACAGATATACAGGCTGCTGAGGACTGGATAGAGGCTTTGGAAAGAGTTTTTAGGTTAGTGTGGATTCCAACTGAATTTATGGTGATCCTAGTAGCCACACTTTTTTAGGCAGCAACAGAGAGATGGTAGAGCCTGATTCTCCAGTTGCGTGATGAGGCGACCCTCATCTGGGTGGTCTTCGAGGTCCTTTTCAGGACAGAGATCATCCCATAGACCTTACGCTCTGTGCGTATACAAGAGCTACTACACTTACTGTAGGGAAGCATGCTAGTGTTCCAGTACACGAAGAGGTTCACTAATCACTCCCCCCACTCTATCGAAATGGTACATGACTCTTTCATTAGGGACCAGACCTTTGAGAAGGGTCTCCAAAGGGAGATCAGAACATCGATGGTGTCGCTCATCCCACCAACTCACGCTAAGGGGATAGAGTGGGTGCTTTTGGAGGATAGTTTCCAAGCTGAGCAGTCACCGACAGCAAGATCCACCACCAGGAAACACGTGGTAGAGTCATCTATGGCTAGTAGTAAGCAGATGACACATAAGTCCATGCAGACCATACCATCTGGTGGATGGTCCCGGGATGTAGGGTCGGAGGATTCGAGCATGTGAGGTAGATGAGGTTAGGTGAGGGGCAAGTATTTCTACACGTGTGGTGGGTAGGGTCACATGACTCGTGGTTGCTCGAACGTCATATGAAAGACCAGAAGAAGGTCAAGGGACCACTGAGCCCGAGTTGGAGGCTCGAGTGAGGAAATCCACAGGCAGTAGGAAGATGTGGCCGAGGAGCGGGCCGTGCAACAGGTGGTGGGCGACATTTTGAGATTCCACCGCCTCCACCACCAGTTGGTCCACCTCGACCATAGGGACTAGGAGGAAAGGGGTGAGATGAACTCCAAGAAGCTAAGGCATATGACCACAAAGCTTAGAAGATGATTAAAGGTACGATATGTGTCTACTCCACCTTAAATGCATTACTTGTAGACACTGGTTCTAGTCACTCTTTTATTTCCACAATCCCCGTTTATAGTTCTGAGATTCTGGTGGAGCCTTTGGTTTGATCCTTATGGATAGATAATTATATGGAAGTTAATTCAACAATTACACACTATTTCCGGTAGTGTGATATTACTCCACGAGGCAAGAAATTCAGTTGGGATCTCCAAGTAGAAGCATCTAGGCCTTAAGAAGTCATATTGGATATGGACTTGTTATCTATAGTCCATGCTTAGATTGAATGTATTATTGGAAAAGTACGGTGTGTCTTCATGGATGGGAATATATTTTCTTTCACCGGTTAGAAGGGATCCATTGCAGCACTGGATGGACTTACCCAAAGAAGGGTGTAGCCGATTACTCAATATTTTTATATCCTTACCCTCAGAGCAACAGATGTAGAGAGTCTGAGCTATGCTTTAGTGGGGGACCCGTATGTTGATGTCTTTCCTGATAATGTTCAAAGACTAACTCTGCACAAAGAGGTAGACTTCTACATCTACCTTTTCCCTAGGAGTACACTGATATCTATTCCAACATATTAGATGGCTCCCACAGAGCTTTTTGAGATATGGGTATAATTGGAGGACTTATAGGGAAAGGAGTTCTTAATACCCAATGTTTCTCCATGGGCATCCCCGATTTTGTTTCCAAAGTGGAAGATGGGAGTTTTAGACTCTGTGTAGACTATCGGATCCTAAACCAGGTGACCGTTAAGAACAAGTATCCACTTTGTAGTATTGTTGATCTTTTCGATCAACTATATGGAGATCATTGGTTTTCGAAGATAGACCTCAGATCAAGCTATCATCAGCTCAGGATACGAGATGAGGATGTATATTATATGACATTTAGATGTCGTTATGGCCATTATGAGTTCTTTTTTATTCTATTCGGCATGATCAACAACCTAGCAGTGTTCGTGGGATTCATGAACATGATATTTCATCTATACCTCAATCGCTTTGTGGTGGTGTTCATCGATGATGTCTTCTTTTACTCAACGATGGAGGAGGAGAATGACTATCATCTGAAGATAGTTTTGGATACATTTTGAGAGAACTATATTTATGGTAAGCTCTCTAAGTGCCAGTTCTAGATACGATAAGTCTACATTCTGGGACATGTTATCTCAGAGGCTAGTGTTTCAGTAGATCCAGCAAAGATAGAGGATGTTCTGGCTTGGGATCCACGCAGGTGTGTCACCGAGGTGCAGAGTTTCCTGAGGTTGGATAGATACTACCAGATATTCATGCCTCACTTTTATGAAGTTCTGGTACCTTTTTTGGCATTGACGAAGAATGGAAATCCCTTTGTATGAATGGAGAGATTCCATCAGAGTTTCCAAGAGCTGAGGAATACAATGATGAGTTCCCCCATATTGAGGCTACTAGAAGAGAGAGTTGGGTATGTAGTCTACTACGAGCCATCGGTGACAAGACTATGGTGTGTCCTGATGTAGGAGAGAGCAGTGATCACTTATGGCTTGCGAAAGCTGAGACAACATGGGCAGAACTATTCCACCAGTGGTCTGGAGTAAGCAGTAGTGGTATTTACTCTGGAGATGTGGCAACATTACATGATGGGTGTACATTTTGTAATCTATTCTGATGACAAGAGTAACAAGTATATATTATTTTTGAAGGACCTGAACCTGAGGCAGCGGTGATGGATAGAGTTCCATCATGACTATGAATTTGAGAAAGTCTATAATCCTAGAAAGGGGAACAAGGTAGTAGAAGCACTAAGAAAGTGGTCTGGTCTGATGATGCTGAAAGAGGTGACTGAGTAGCCAGCCGCGTTGCATATATCCTTTGTGGAGAGAGATGGAGTTGCATACCTCTAATCTATGACTATCACTCCCCCTCTCCTTCAACGAGTCTCGGAGGTCCAGCTTGGGGACAATGACTGCGAGACTCCACATGCTCATATATACTCAAGAGAAGAACATGATGGATTTTTTGATGATGGGGAGCATTTCATCCTCTTCAGAGGATGTACCATGGTACCAGTGGTGCTATGAGAGGATGTGTTAAGGGAGTTCCATACATCCCCTCTAGTGGTACATCCTGGTGTGGAGAAGATGTACTATGACATTCAACATCAGCATAGGTGTCCAGGGATGATGAAATAAGTGGAAGATTTTGTTTCTTGATGCCTCACTTGTCAGCAAGTGATGACCGAAAATCAGGTTCTAGTAGTCTTAGCTCAACCACTAGAGGTGTCAGAGTTGATGTGGGTGGGATATCCATGGACTTTGTGACAAGGATTCCACATATGTCCAGAGGAGATGAATCCATTTGGGTGATTGTTGACAGACTCACCATGTCGGCCCACTTGCTACCTATTCGAGAGTAGGGATAAGTAGAGGGCATGGGATGCCTATACATTCTAGAGATTCTCCAACTCCATGGGATGACATCCAGTATTGTATCTGACTGTGATTCATGTTATACATCCCAGTTGTGGAAGGGATTATAGGAGGCTTTCATGACTCAGCTATATTTGAGAACTGCCTTTCATCCTCAGATGGAGTTTCAGACGGATAGGACCATTTAGACACTAGAGTGCATGCTTCTTGCATGCGTCCTAGATTTGGGAAACTGTTGGGAGGATCAATTTTCCTTAGTGGATTTATCATACAACAATATATATCACTCCACCATTGGTATGGAACCATTTGCATCCTTTTATGATCGACCTTGCAGATCACCTCTATGTGGGACAAACCAAGGGGAGTCAGCACATATGGGTCTGGATTTTGTACAAGCCACCACAGAGAAGGTGCAGACCATCCAGGAGAAGATTAAAACTGCATAGAGCTGACAAATGTCACATGATAATAGAGGATGGAGACTCATGGAGTTCAAGGAAGGAGACCTCATGTTCACGCGAGTCTCTCCTTGATGTGTACTATAGAGAAATGACTGAGGAATCAAGTTATCACCAAGGTTTATCGGGACATTTTTTATACTCCAGAGGATAGGCAAGGTGGCATATAGCTTGGATTATCCACCTCAGATGGAGAGGGTGCACGACATCTTCCTCATATACTAGCTGAGGAGATATGTGGTTGATCCATCTCAAGTCATAGACCTTGGTGTGCTGGCCTTAGACCATCGGGCGATGATGACAGAGGATCTAGTAGAGATAGAGGATCTACAGGAGCAGGTCCTTCGTGGGAAGTTGACACCTCGGGTGCACGTTCGCTGGCAGTACGAGAACCTCTATGAGATAACGTGGGAGCGGGAGGCTCAGATGCGTGCTCAGTACCCTCATTTTCTTTTTTAGACTATGTTTTGGCTTTTTGGGATGAAAATCCCTATGGTGGGGAGAATGTAAAGGCCCATATATTCCATTTAATTTCATGTAATTATATGGAATTATTACGATTCTAGAAAAATTGATGGCGCGTGAACCTGTGGCCCAGAGTCCTCATAATATATTTCTGAACATTTTTTTAGGTACATTCAGTAAATGTGTGAGAAACTTTTTATAACTTTTGAATTATTTCTCATATTAAAAATCTGAGGGAACCATTGAATCCACAGCGTCAGAATTCTCTTAAGGGTGGCTTTACATTGACCGTAGTAGATCCAAATAAAAGGTTAAGTCTTGCGACATTTTAAAATAAATGAAATAAATTTATTTTATTGATTCATTTCACATACACTAATGGAAAATAAATGGGGTGGGGGTAGTGATGTGTCAAGCCAATAAATGGATTGACCTACCAATACTATGTAATGACTTCATTGGGGAATTAGGAAGCTCCCTAATTGATGAGCCCCATTTAATTCCAACACTGTTACTTAACATCCCCCACTTCTATATATATGGAGCTAGGGGAGGGGTATTGTCTTGGCTTCTCTATGAAATTATGTGCTAAAGGAGTGCTGTGATGCTGAATCCTTAGAGGATAGAGCCGATCCTAATGGGAGGTGATAGGCGAAATCGAACCTCAAACCGAATGATGACTTAAGAGTGGCATCATTGGGAACCAATTGCAATAATGAATAACATGATACACTATTAAGAACATATGCTCTCCAACGGGTTTATGAGGTAGGGGTTATTCTTTTATGTTTTTTAGAATTATCTCCCTTTCCCCATTCTTGAATAATACAATGAACATGGACCAACTGACTAATGGGTTGATCTGTGATCCATTCGTTCTTGCAGGAGGTTGTTGCGGGGTAACATTGTTGGGTTTGTGATTATTGTTCAATTCAATTTATTATTAAACCATTAATACCCCTTGTGTTGGAGAGCTAATGCGGAGGGCATAGGCCTAATGAACTCGGCCCAAACCCTCCACAACATTACAAATTTTTAACCTCCAGGGAACACCGACAGTGCAGCGATACAGACTAGCTATGTTGCGGATAACACGTCGGCACTTGTGGAAAAAGAGGTTGTGGATCTCTAGCCAAGTTGATAGGAGGAAGGTGGCCGACACACTGGTCGGCTATGGGGGACAGTGTGGTGCGCCATCACGGGCCGATGGAGAGGTCGGCCAGCACACCATCCAGTAGTGAAAAAATCAGTAGGCGTGGGGCACACCCCCAATGGCATGCCCATGCGATAGTAGGATAAGGCCTATGTTGGCCACGACGAAATCTGGGGCCACCAGATTGACTGACGGTCGGTGGACAGGGCACGCGCCAGTGGAACGCCTGGCGGAAATGCCAGGCCCCAATGGTCGCGTCACGGAGAACCCGTGGCGCCATGTGGCACATCGTGGGTTCAACCCCCACGGGTTGGCCCACTTACATGGCTTTGTACAATGTCATCCCAACCCTTATGTTCCGCGTCTAGGTATCCTTGGTCACCCATGCTGCCAAGAGGGTGGCACCACCGGGTCGGCCCATCGGACCGACCTACGTCCCAACTCGGTCGGCCCTGGCCCAGTGTGCCGGTTTTACCCGGGTCGGGTCGGAGCCATGTCGGGCTGGTTCAACTCATGTTTATCTGGTTCATCCCATGTCAAATTGGGATGGGCCATCCGATTGAGGCAGACTGAACCCGGACCCAGTACCTACCAGTTACACAAAACGACCCCTACCTTCTAAAACAGACGTCCGTTTGACAGACTATCTGCGACATCAGGATCCATGGAGCGAGAAAATCCCTTTGACTTACTCTATGGGTGTTTTCTAGAATCTTGGAGTATGGTTAGGTTGGATCACATCTAAATCCAATCGGGCACATGGCTATGAAATGCCAATAATGCATAGGTTGGGCATCAGATTGATGAACCGTCTGTTGCATTCAAACCCCTATGACATGATGGATCAACGTGTTATTTCATCGCGTTACTTTGTTCTTGATGAAATATTATTGATGGCTTGGGGAGTGGTTCCCCCAAGTGCAATTCTTAAGGAACCCTGTGACTGGATGATACATGACGACAACTAACCTTTCCTCTCATAGTTACTCGAAAGCGTAATGGGGAGAACCTCTGTGACACGCAGTAGACCCATGGTCGGGAGGGCCTCTATGTGATGCATCAGACCCACAATGGGGAGTGCCTCTGTGTGACATGGAAGACCCATGATAATCAATAGGAGGAGTACCTCAATATTCCATTGTTAGTGGAAGTATCTCTGTGTTGCGCATCAGGCCAACTGTACTCGTTATAGAACAGATTCCCCAGTTGTCGAGGTGTTCGACATTGGGACTAGGAATGTTAATTTTTCCGAGGACTAGAGAATCTTGGCTAGCTATTAGTATTCAAAGCTATCCTGTGTGGGTAAGCAACATGATCATGTTTCTCAGAGTTGTATACCTGGTTTGAGTTGTGTCTATTGCATTGTGCATAGTGATTGGGATCATGATTTAGGGTTTCCCTTTTGGAATTATGAGAGACCTTTGGGTTTCTCAGGTTCCTTACTGAGTAAAATTATACTCACACCATCACAGACTACACTCGCACCATGCTGTGTCTTGTGCAGACGACGAGCAGTTGGACTAAAGATTGAAGGATCCAGGACAAGGTGGTACGCGGAGGAGACAGAAAGGCGTGGAGTACTGATGAGGAAATCTATACCTACTCCTCAAGAATGATATTTGGAGGACGACTCAGTAGATTTTTTCCCTTTTTCATTTTTATTGTTCCATTCAATTGTTTTTTTACTTCTCAGTTGTACTCGTACATTAAGTTGGGCTTGTATTATGACTTCTTTATCTTCTAGAACTGGTTTTTATATAGCAGTTTACTTCATAGATTGTTCTTGTTCCATTCATCTCAGTGTATTTGTATAGTTTTAAAGGAAATGCCTTCCCAATTTAGGGAAACACCATTCTGGCGCTATTCATCGTCCCCTAGACTATGGAAGGCCGCCTTGGAGTAGTCACGACACAGGCCCCGAGGGATTGGTCATGACATGTTTATACTATGAATAAAGGTATACATTATGTAATGTTGTAGATTTAATTTAACAAATTTTGAAATATGAATTTACATAGTTACATGAAATGTATAAAAATTTGTTTAGTCTACATTAGATATGACATTGGGTTGTTGGTAAGCCATGTATTGTGTTATGTGTCAATACGTTTTGAAATTATTTATATTTTGGAAATAAAAGTGTTTCAACAAAAAATATTTATAATATTAAATATATGTAAATGGAAAACATGAGGTAATATTGTAATAATTAAATCTATTTTTAAAAACCTAATTGTTATATTCCTTCTATTACAAACAATGATCAGGACCATGATCTTTTAATCAAGTTTGTTCACCCAATGTATAGTGCCCACGTATTATCCTATGTAATGTATGAAAGTAATGAGTTAATCCAATATGTTAGGTGTCTTTTTTGGAAAATTATTTGGAATATAATTTTTTTCTTACAGTTCTAGAAAAAATACTATTGAAATATTTATGATTTTATCCATATGAGGCATTGGGAATTGATTCTTATACATAACCTTCCAAGATTAATATATGATATGATATTCATAATTATATAACAAAATATATGATTTTTGAGTGGAATACCAATATATAATCATGAAAAAGTAGTATATATTGATTATAAAAAACTAAAAGATATAATTAAATTTTAATGATGTCATAATTTTAGGGGGAGAGAATTTAATAATGTTACATATTATTGAATTGTTTGATGAAATATAAATCTAATAAAAAATGTATTATATATTAATGGAATCATTTTTATCTAAAAACATGAACTTCATATCAATTTTCTCGAATTAAATGATAAGTTTAAGTAACTATTAATGTTGGTGTATTAGCATAATTATAATTTCTAATAAAATATTGAGAAATCTATTTATTGGAGTAAAAAAATCTCAAGTAACACTATTATCAACATCATTTTAGTATATATAAAAGAATTCCCTTGAGATTTTAAAGTAAATTGACAAAAAATACAAAAAAATAACACAATTATCAATTCCTATGTTCAGATGATTTAGTATGTTGATTAATTGGACAAAATGAATGTTTCTTTAATTGATTGATTAGGAAATGGAATTTTTTATGTAATAATCATTGGGAATTTTTCAATAATTTGAATAATTTGAAGCACTATTCAACCAAATATGTCAATGTCTTTTGGATGATTGAACTAGACATGAGATATCTAGTAGTTGATGATGTGTTCAAAGTATAAATTGAGAGATTACCAGACTAGAAGAATAACAATTAGTTTGTGGTTTTAATAATGTATCCTAAAAAATATAGTCAGTGTTATTAAAACATAATAGATATATAAGGAAATTGGGTCAATGTTTCTATATAACATTGTTTTCTAGAATAACAGAAGGATTTTATGAAACTCGGTAGAGTTTGAATGTGAACTAATGTAGTAATAGAATAAATTATTTGATTTTTTATTTTATATGATACCAAATTTATATTTTATAGTTGTTCTGAATATATAGTTGTTTATAGTTCAAATCTATATAATAGTTTATAGCGATTCAAGTATACATGAATATTTTAATGTAATTATTACTATTCTGGATATATGAATTTATTGGAATATTCTAGCTATGATAAATCTAAATAAAGGATGTGTGATTTTATCATATATTAATTTTATTATAATAGAAGTATTTTTATTAAGACTAAGATGCTGCAAAAAATAGTTAGTCTGTTTTTAATAATCAAGGTTTATGATTCATCAAATTCTAAAACATATTTTATTATATAACAAAGATAATGGTAATTTTATATAAGATAAAATATTTTATCCAAAAATTTATTAAAATATATAGGAAAAGTTCCTATAAGCTAATAATGTAATATTTTAATTAATAAAGTCTTATATTCATAATAATTATCTACAAATATATAATACTATATTTTATCTACATATAATATTTTATTTCATAAATATCACCTTGAATAGAAAAGAAATATTATTTCCTAAATGGGAAGTATTGTTTATACCTTAGTGTGATAATCTAAATAGAATATAATTTCAGTGAGTCTATATGATTTATTTTTAAACATAGTGGATTTGATATATAATAAATAAAATTTTATACATATCAAATTCAAAAATAATTTCACATTATATCTTTAAAAAATTAGGGTGTGTCATTAAATAGAAATGTAAAGTGTGGAATTCTGTTACATTAATGATGTGGAAATCAATTTATATCTTTATGGGCTTTAAGATATATTATTAACAAAATATATTGTTAAAATATATTTTTTACAAATGATCATAAAGTAGAATCCCGAATTGAAACACTCAATGATGATAATGTTGAACGAAGACCGTGTTCATAGTTGATTATAGAATTTATTAACATTTTATCTTGTGATGTTTTAGAGAAAATGAGTTTGAATTCTATGTTAGAAGAGTTCAAAATTAGGATTATAATTTATATGTCCCAATATTATTCGAAAAATTGATGTTCATATAGGTTAACCATTAAAGAAGATCAGTTGGAGGGTTTTATTAAATAGTAAAAAAACATGAAGCATGAATTTCAAAGAGAAATTGTCGGTGAATTTTTATCGCTAACAGTAACTAATAATTTATATATGATTTTAATGTTTTAGTAATAATAATTATTATTATATTATAATTATTTTTTACCATTTTTTGTAAATATAAATAAATTATTTTTTAACATTTTTTATCTAAAACAATGATTATTTGAACATGGTCGAAATTAATTTTTTTATTAGTATTTATGAAATTGACTTGCTAAATTGTTTATATATATTTTTAAAATAAAGATATTATAACTCCGAAGTGGGATGATGAAATTGTAGGATTCAGGTAGAACATCACCAAAAAATAATTCCTTTAAATAAATTACATCATTCATAAGAATAAAACATCTATTTTTAAGAGTAAACTAGTTACCTATGGTAGATATATATGATTTTCCACTTTATAAGATGGGTAAGTGATGTGCCATCTTCTATGACAAATGACCCCATAAAACAATGAATACTTAGGTAATTATTAACACACACACTTATCTCAATACAAAAATAAATCACTTCCAATATCTTTTTGAGCCCCTAAAAAACACCTCAATATCACAGTTATTATTTTTATACATTTGAAGAAAATTAAAATCATATAATCCATCTAATATTACAGTATATCAACAATTGGATGTGTAATATTACATGATAGATATGAATGAATAAAATCAAATGAAATATTGAATTTGTGTGAATATAATGTAATATCATATATGAATTTCTTATGATTCTGTTTGAAAATTTAATAAAAACATATAATAAGAGTAACTCTACACACTCTTGGGGTATCCCAATATTTTATTAGGCTCTGCTGTATTGTAATGATTTCTCAATTGAGTCTTAAATTCTAACTAAATCTCATGTTATCAAAATGGAATCTCGTCCTTCTTTGGAACCTCATGTTTATGAATCTTATTTTCAAGGAACAACATATCCTAACAAGATAATGACACCTCAACTCATTCAGGAATAGTTGTAACCAATTGAATTGGAAATAGGAACACTTATGAACCCTCAATTCCATAGATAAGTACTATCGCAGTAGGGGTTATCTATGTAAATAAAAACTACTAATATCATATCTATTTAAGGTTGGAAACATGATATGGGTACATAATATATTTATATTATTAATTACCCATTTTTCATAATATATCGTGAATAATGAATATGGTAGTATATTGGAAGAAGATAACGTGATTCTAACTCACAATATCCCCATTGATGATAAAATATCCTAGAATCTTTTTGAATACCAAAAGATTGATACAGAGGTGAACATAAAATAAATTGGGGATTTCAAAGTGGAAAATTAGAATTCACAATGATTTAATTGGGAATCTAGGGTTATTGGGTGAATCAATTATTACCACCATTCCCATATTATCAATTTCATAACAAACTACCTCGACCGATTTGACATGTCTTCATCACCAATCACTATTCCTTCTTACTTAATCTCTATTTTCTTCCTCCATTATAAATATACATCTATCCACTTCCCCATGGTATGGTAGCACTAGTACATGGGAAACAAAGCGTTCTAGAATCATTATATGGGTGATATTCTAACACTTTTATTCATCAATATATTTATTATCCAAGGAATCTCATTTAATGTGGGGTTGAATATAGATAAAATTTCATAAAAATTTACTTAGTATAAAATATATTATTGTTATTAACATTCATTATTTTAATATATTAGAATAATTTATTACAATATTAGTAAATTTGAGGTTGAGGGTGATGGATTGAGAGTTAAATCACAAAATATTCACTATAGTGTGGACACTAACATCATTTGAAATATAGTAATAAGCATTCACTGATAACATAATCATGAAATAATGGAATTAATCACAAATACATAGATAAATTATTATCTTTAGGACCCTTATTAATAGAAAAAAGTCTCAAGGGTTATATTATGGGACAAACATAAGAAATCAAAATGATTTTTGCAATTTTATGTTATAAATTTATCCAATTTTGTTTTTGAACTGTGTTTTATACCATATAATTAACCATAATTCATTTGTAGGATCAAAATCCTAGACATGTAAGAATTTTACTATTTCATGTAACATTATACACAAACACAAATTAAATATACTAAAAAATTTCTATTTCTGTAATTTAACAAATATAAATCAAAATATGTTAAATTAGGTTTTGAGAGATATTATAAAAAAGGTGTATATTTTGTCTCATGAACATTTCCAAAAAAAATAGAAAATAATTTTCAAGAGAATTAATATAATTGAAATATAGTATTGGTTAAATAAGATATTTATTCTAATAAATAATACTCACATATCAATAAAACTAATGTGTAGATTTAAAAATCAACATAAAGAATCATGTGGTTGAGAGATAATATGCATATGGAGAGCTTTGGAAAACCCCAAATATTGGAAACATTTTAATACATCCATGACCTTATTTAGAAACTCCAAAAGAAAAAAACATAAAAAATTTAGGAAATATTCATATGATGAGAAAGAAACACTCAAGTATAAAGAGATATGGTTAGAGGGACCAAATCAAAAACATTTGAATGAATCAAGAAAACATTAACAATTGTTGAATTTATAACAGATAATGATATGTAATGGATTTCGAATATAATAGTCAACTAAAAATATGATAATTTAAAATACAAGATTACCATATAATAGAACCCTAATTAAACTATCCTTGATGTAAAAAAAATTACATTCACCAATGTACAAAATCTGTGATTGACTTTTTGTAGAATATTTTTTTCACATTTCTGAGAAAAAACTATCACACACAGGTGAGAAATACAACGGGACATAGAGGATATTTGAACAACCATAATTAATTCATGTACATATATTAATCAATTAGTAATGACATGGTAAAATAATTAAAAAATAAAGGATCACATGCATGAAATAGAAAATAATTTCTTATAGATGAAAATAAGAATTGATAAACACTCTAAGGGTAGTCATTATTGTATTGATAACTTTAATTTTCAAATGAAAATGTCGTTCTAACAATAAAGTGAATGAAATGGGTATGTTCTACCTATTAAAGATGAATCCAATCCTTATAAATACATTTGAGATATATCTATAATATTTAAAAAATCATTAAGGGTAAAAACCAAAAATTGATTAAATTTAATCAATTTTTATAGGAATACCCTTACCAAAAAAATTCATTAATTTTGTTCTCGAAAAAGTTATCACATATCGACCATTATTTGATAAATTCAATTATAATGAATGTGATGAAATTATGGTTTTGAGAAAAAAAACCATTGAATAATATATTAATGAAGAAGACAATAAAATCATAGATTTCATGTAGCCTAAAAGATATATAATTTTAATTATTTATAATCCAAAATCAAGTTGAAAATAAGATATATATTTTTAAATTATTATGAATAAATTATTTAATTTTGGGTCACTTTTACCAACATAAAAAGATTCTTATAAATGAATTAAAAAATGAAAAATGCTCTTGGAAGCATATCCCCAAATTCAGATCAAGCACAACTGAATGTGTATAGTGTGATATTGAAATCAAATAAAGAGGAAGTAATATTAGATACACCTTACAAAAAATAAACAATTCAATAGATAATGAACTATACATAAATCATAATAATATAAAAATATTCAGAGAACATATATACAATTCTCCATATTAAACATATCTATATAGGTAATTCAGGATCAATATCTAATGGATGTGAGGAAATGATTCATCATTAAAGATGGGACACATGGAAATAAATTACCATATTGCTAAAATATTTAAATAATCTTTTCATCAATGAAATTTCGTAGTATACGGTTCACATCAGTTTTCATTAGATAAATAGATTTTGTATTTGGCTACTTCGAATGTGTAGAATAAATTTTAAAGAAAATTGATGAATAAAATTGAATGAAAATAATTGGAGTACGTAATATTGGAATATTTATGGAATAATGGGAAGATATAAACAATGATTATAAGATCATAATCACGTAATAGTAGATATTTCATTGAAAATTATTATCAAAAACCAATATATTGAATGATGATTTCTTGAAGAATTGTAGAAAAATCAGAGTAATTAATAGATCTCTGAATGTTTGTGTTATAAAACCCAATGGAAATTTTAATGAATGTTGATATAATATTAAACAAATGATCATATTTAATTGTAGTTTGTGGTAGAATTCATAATACAAAAATCAAAAAGTGGTGACTATCAAAAGTACTAGCTAGACACTTCTAAATAAGGATTGTTGATCACTTATAATAATTATGATCTAAGAATTGTAATTATATTGTGTTTCATTTAATAAAATTAAATAATATTTCCTTATGGATAATGCTGAAATTACGAATGATGTGGCCTATTTATTTCATGTAATTGTGTTTCCACTGATCTTTTGTACCTTTTTTGTGTTTTCCAGAACAAGGATGTTGTTGATTGTTGATTTTAGAGGGGTTTATATCTCAATTTCTAGTTCTAGTGTACATTTTCATTCCGTAACAGTTATATGTTTTCATTCGTTCTAGTGGATTTATCTTTGTAGGTTTTTATTATTTATTAATCTCTTCAAAATCCATTAACTAGTACAGGATGTCAATGGTTGGAGTGATCTAGTCGACCATGGATGAATTGACGTGTATTGGGGCTCTGTTTAGAAAAAAAATTATACTAAAATTATTATAGGATTAAATTGGTAAATAGTTCATGCTATATTATTTCTTTAATGATTATAAAATATTTTTTTGATAAAATTAGCTTGTCAAATGAAATATGATTAGGGTAAGTCTCAATCAGTCAATTTGGAGTGAATTGATTTAAATTACATAGGACACAAATTAAGGATAATATAATATATAAGGATATTGATCATTCATTAACTAGAGAAAAACACAATGTTACTAAATGGGGTAACCAATATATTATCAATAATAAATCACTAGGATTGATGTGATTGTCACTTTCTTATAATTTTCCATAGATCATAAAGAATTTGAGAGTACCATTATAAATTATGTATTATATAACTAACTTATATGAAAATACCATTGAAATTGAAATTGTGTTCTTTATATGGAGTCTTTAAATCTTGACAAATTTAGAAAGAGGGTATACATATGATCATATTAAAAGCATCAATCTTATTGGGAATCTATTTAAATTGTTTATTATGGACATTAATGGTCTAACTTTGTAAATTCTATTTGTTTCATTTCTTCCAAAATCATTGAATGTGATGGTTACCATGTTGACTAACACTTGTAGAAATTATTTCTTAATGTTTCTGGATGTATGTAACATCATATTGGATGAATAAATCAGTTGTAAGGAGATCCATAATATTATGTAAACTCAACATATTTGAAAGTAAGAGGAATATCCAAGACATATGGAATCCATCAGAAGAGAAAATGATAAAGGATCATTATAAGGAGTATCCCAAATATTATTTATTTGATGTATTTGAATTATAGAAGAAACTTATGCCAGATGAAATATTATATAGAATACATATCCTAAAAAATATTCATTTCAACATGACTCGACTCGTGCCAAATATGAATATAATTTACAATAATTCACATAATTCAACATTCTATCTCCCAAATAATCACACAACCTTCGATCCCAGCAGTTTAGTCTATTTTTATAGTAGTTACATGAAAATATTATTTCACATAATTTATCTCATCTCACTCCAAATATTTTTGAAAAATTCATCCTTTGAAACAAAATCCAGTATAGAATTAACTTGGGAAAATTGTAATATAATATAGTGTGTGATTAAACTCTTGATAAGGGTTACTTATCATCAATTAAAAAAATTTAATATCATTAGAATTTGAGAAAAAATGAGTTGTCAATTAATATCAAATTTAAATAACATGAATCAATATGATTTTCCAAAAAACTATTTTTAAATGACATGTAATCTTTAATGAACAAACATATACCATGACATAAGAGTTTAGAATCATGAAATTATAAACATGATCTATAGAGTACAACTATTGAAATATGAAAAAAAATAATGAAAAAAATTGAAATATATCATAATAATGAACTATGGAGTAAATAATAATAATGAATCATCAAATAATGAGTACACTAAATCATGCGAACCCATTAATTTTATTTAAAAAAAATCCTATTAAACCATTAAACTTTTATCAAATCAATCCATATACATATATCATTATCTCATGATATATGTTACATTAACAAAAGCATTGGTGGGTGATACAATATCCTAGTAGTAAATATCCACATATAATTTGGTATTACGAAATAAATTTTTAATCAAATAATTTTGGTCCCATGGATGAAGTTGAGTTTTATAATATTTATAAATGATATCACATAAAATTAAATCATTAATTAGATCAAATAATACAAAAATTTCCATCACCCAGTTGAACTATTTTATAAAACAAATTATATGGAAATTCATAAAACATTACTCTATAAGATACATTACCATTATAAATAAAAAAATAGAATCGAGACCATAAAAAGAGTTTTTGAAAATAATTTCCGAACATTATCAAAAAAATGAAACATAAGAGTTTCTTTCAAATGATAAAGTTGAGAATTGGAAAAGAATAATTTTTTTTACCATTTTGTAGAGTGGAATCCATATAAAATAAAATTCTATAGAAATAATTATTCTGTTATAAATTTGGAGGGGGTAGAATTGATAAATTCTTTAAAGGAATTTAATTTCAAATATTTTGAATAAATTTATCAATAAATAATCACACCAGTATAATATTAATAAATAAACATTTTCAAAAACGTTGAAGTGAAATGTGAATATCGTAATATTTATAAATTGATTTTCAAATTATTAATCGAAATCATTAAAGTGATTAAAAAATGGATATGGAAGATTACATTCATATTTGTATGATGAGAATTATTATTAACAATGTAATATTTTTAGGAGAATGTATTTATTAAATAACAATTTATGTAAAATTATTGTGTTAGATAATAATAGACTTTAACATTGAAAAGAATATTATTTTTAATGATACAATAAAAAAATTATGTATATTTATGAAGAAAGAATATAACTCAATGAAATGAAATTTGAGTTAATAAAATACAATAGAGCTTTGTAGGCCTAGGAATCAAACCACCATGAATGTGAAAAAACAATTTGATTTGAAATAAACCCAAATATCATTAAATATTTGATCAAACTGAACCATATTATATTATATATACAATAAAAATATTAATAAGTTGTGAATATGGCATATGCCACAAAGTAATGACTTTGTTATGAGAAACCTTTACATTTACTCGGGATTCCACAAATGAAAATTAATATCTTCAATAATAAACATAATAATATTAACAAATTATTTCAGAACCATATTCATATATATTAAAATTTATATCGTATAATTAAAATCATTCATTATATATTCATTTGTAAGTTATTTTTTATTTTCATCATCACGTGTTAGTAATTTAGATTATTTCTCACATGATTAATTATATATATATAAAAAAATGTACATTGATAAAAATATATTTTCTCAAAGACTAAAAATCTAAATTAAATAATTTTTTTCATTGAGTTAGGAATCCTGCGGTTCATTTGATGGAAACTATGAGAATGGTTCTTAAAAACTTGATCCATGGAAATATTGGTTTGGGTGATTTACATACATTAATGGATCTCATTATAACCACCATTAATTTTTTATAATATCCATTACAACAAATATTAATTGAATATTTTAATAATTTTTGTCAAATATATTCTAAAATTATATTTTATACCCATCCATGTAGGGAGGTGTGGAAAAATGATATATTTCAATATTTCAGGTTGTAGTCAAAATGAAACATGGGATGTGTTTTCCTTTTTAATGGTTGGTTAAAAGGTATAAAATAGTTATTACATTAATATAATAAAAAATAAGGATGCTAAAAAAATTTATATTATTAATTTTTTATATTTATAATATATTTCCACAACTTACATTATGAAAATATTCAAACACATCGATTAAGAATATCACCTCTTCTAACTATTTCATCTTTTAGGCTACACAAGAAAAAATATTAAATTTTTTCTCATGGTGATACCAAATCCAGGATAACACGGTTGATAGAATTTTGTAGATATTTGTGTTTAATAATGTTGAGATGAAAGGATTGTTCTATTGAATGATGTTGGGTGGTGAGGAATCCTTTAATTTGTTAACTGGTGAAATGATATGTAAATATTCAATTCATTTTATAGACATCATGTCACAATCAATGTAATGTTCCTCATATATTTTACAATAATGAAGAGTGGTATGGATTTTTCTATCCACATGTTTTCCACATAAATAAAGGAAATTTTTTGAGATTTGTTTTGTCTTTTCATTATAATTTAGCTTCCTTATGTAATTTTATTTTATAATATTAGCTCTTTTTTATCCTCAGTAACTTATTTTTTTAATAACAATGATATTTACATTACTACCTTATTCGGAAATATAGATTCCAAATAATAAATCCATTTTAAAATTTGAGATTTCTAAATGTGGAAAATATTAATTTTCAAAGAATAAATATATATCAAATAAAATGGTTTTAGAAAAAAAATATAACTTTTGTTCTAAAATGTATATAAATTTTTTTTCATTAAAACATAATATTTTTTATATGAAAATGTAATTATTAAATACATATTTTTGAATAAAAAAATTTATAATATTTTATGTCATTACTATAACATAATGGTGTCATAAAACTCACAGTATTTGTAAAATATTTATTTCGTACTATTCTCATACATGTAAGTCATTTAAAAAATCCTAAAATTTCATCATAACATTTTATTATAAATCAATGCCCAAAATTGAATTTGAATATAGGAAATTTATATTCTAAAATATAGTGAAATAATTTTTAAATAGATATATAAAATATTTTATAAACATTTTAAAGGAAATTACTCTTTAAAATATTAACCGGTTATGTTATTATTTATTATATGTTATAAATTAAATTATAATGTATCTATTATTCATATTATCAATATGTTATATCATCATTAAAATGTTGATTTTTTTATAAAATAAATCAAATTTCACATATTATTCGAATTTCGAGTCGATTAAAATATTTAACATAAAATGCTTTTTTGTATTATATTCATAGTAAAAACTATTCGATGAGTGAATATATTATCAATTAATTTTATTTAAAAATAAAATATCTTTTACATTAAAATTAAATATTAAATATTGATAGTAATACATGTGAGATATATATATATATACACTAGATTTTATACTTTTTACGAAACATGTTTATATCATCCAAAATTCTATATAAATAACCCCTCAAAATATCTATGTCAGACCATTAATTAATATAGGTAGTGGGTTTTTGGGTTGTTCTTCAGCAAAGATATATCTCAAAGTGATTTCCAAATCCATAAGCTTCTCGAACAATTTATTTCTATGAATCTGCATATATTTGAGTTAATATTGGTATTGGGGTAACCCTAAAGTATCTATCGATCATCTATTATCATAAAAGTGCGAAATATTTAGAATAATATTACTATTTTTCTCCATTTATTCTATAATATTTCGTTATTTTTAACATGGATAATATTATTTATAATATCTTATTCTTTTTAAATTTTAAAATGATTTTATTTTATTTTATATGGGATAATTTTTTAGTGATTCATTTAATAAAGCTACAAAATATGTATATAATATTTGATAATACATATTTATCCATTTCTTGTTAGACTCTAACATATTAAAATAATTTAACCCATTAAATTTTTTACACTTACTCAAATAAATTTGGATTCCCCAACCACTATTCCTCTTTTGGTTCCCATATAGTTTCCTAAAACATAAGATTAATCACTAAAACTATTATCTAATGATTAACATTGTTTATCCATACTTTTTCACTATGATCAAATATTTTCATTTATTGTTCCTTGTTAGAGAAATAATTTTTCCATAATATAACCAATGTGTTTGGTACATGTGACAGAGCATGTAGGTGCTTAATAAAAATTGATATGTGGACATAATATACATGGGATAGGATTAAAGGAGGTGAAAGACAATTAGCTACCATCCCCAAAAGATCAAGAACTTAAAATGAACCAGTTCCTCTTAGAATAAAATTCCCATTATTTCTAAATATCATAACTATGATCTATTGTGTTACTAATAAGAATTATTTTCTCTAACATAAAACTCAAAATCTGATTGATGGTTATCATCATATTTATTTTTTCAACATTATATAGATTTATTATTATATAGAATTATTTGGATATTCTAAATAATATATTGATAATGTTCTAGTTACATTAACTTATGATCTTCAACTTTTTCACAATATGTTGTAATTTTACACCATTCCCCATTAAAATCGACATGTGGTAAAATTCTTAATGGTCTAATAGATATATTTTTAGTATGATAATTCTAAAATTTTAAGGTGTTGACCCCATACTCTATTGATGTCCAACATATTTGATATCAGAATATATTTTAGGATTTGGATGGTCCATTCATATTAACCATTAGTATGAAGAGGATAAATGATACATAAGCATAGAACTATATTTAATGTCAATTAAAAACTTATTCAAAATATTTTTGTGTACCTCGAATCCCTATTTGATGTAATTGAGTGTGGCACACCACGTGTCTTAACCCATTCACTAATTTATATCATGTTATGTTGGTCAATAAATAAATATTCTCAATAGAAATAAAATTCTCTGGAATCATAAGAAGATTGAATACATACTAAATATAATTTAGATTCTTAGACATTTTGGGGTGTCCTATAATTAAATCGATGGATTTTTTTCATTTCTATATAGTTATGGGTAACGGTTTCCTAATCCCCCTTGAATTATGTTATTTAGATTTAACATTCCAAAATACCAAGCAATATGGTAAATATTTTACAATCTATCTATTCATGTTATTCCAATAGAAATGATCCTTGAGATTAATTATCATTTTTGTTCTTCTAGGATGGATGAAAAATAATGATCTATTTTCAACGTCCATTACTACATTATTCAATTATCATATTTATCTAACAAATAATTATTTTCCAAATTTATAATTACATCATTGTCAATGGTTACCTTTTTAATATTCTCTATCTTCTTATATAGCTCCTTATCCTCCCTCGCCATCCTTTTTTAATTCAAGGATAGTATATTATAGATCCAAAAGTATTGAATCATTTTCAATCCTCGTCATGGATATTGTGTCATAATAATTTCTACTCAAATCATTAACCTCCTTGTTCGTGTTCCCATTATTGTAATATATTGAGAGTTCATAATCTAATACAAAATCCAATCATACTCATTTGTTCATATTAATCTTCAATTATGTTAATATACACATTAAAATCATTTTCTAATATTGAAATCACAGTTTTCATCATATAGATAGTGTTTTCATAATTTATCTCCAAATATTATATTTACCATATATAGATTTTTCATTGGGTAATTTTTATCATAGATCTTTATTTGACTTAATTTTTAAGCTATTACCAATTAATTCTATAGAAAAACTGATCCCAATCCCATTAATAATGAATTACTATATATTAGAAACCATTAATCTCTATATGGTAATGTATGTTTAATTGAGGTTACCAATATAGTTTCACTATCCTTGAAGAATTCCTTGTATTATTTAAAGTAGTGTAACTCAGTTCTAGGTAAACTTTTGTAGAGGGTTATAAAATCCTGATAAAATTATTCTAAATATTTATTAGAATGTAGATAAAATGATAAAAAAATGGATTATTTAATCACTTTTATTCTCAATCATTAATTAATCACCTCAATATTTAATTAATTAATATATAACACCCTTTATTTTGGTCACATTCCTCGTGTTGGATGATTTTTAGGTGGAATTCAAATATTCAAAAAAATATATATATATTATCCTTTTTAAGGTATTTAGTGGACTCATAAAATTATTTTGATGTTTTTCATTTCTCATGATATATCAAAATATAATAAATAAATAATCCAATATTTCTCAAGGTGATATTTAAATATTATATTCATAAAATCAATAATTATTTTTGAGTTAATTGTTGTCCAAATTAAATTAATAGGAATTCAGTATGTTTATACCTTTTGTATAAAAATATCATCATTATATATTATTTTCATATCATTATTTGATTGTATCTTTATAAGAAAAACATTCAAGAAATATCGATCTCCTCTAAGTTATTCAAAAAAAATCATCACTGTTGAGTAAAATACAATTTTTCATGATCACAATCCCTTTAAGATCATGATAATCTATGTAACGATACATTGAAACATCCTTCGTCTGGATATGTAGAACTAGTGTACCCAATATTAAAAAAATTTATAGTATATATACCTTTTATATATTTTCCTAAATCTATTTTTTTAATTCATCCAGTTCCACATGTTTCATTCTATAAATAATCACTAATATAGGAATACAACAAGGTATGAGTTCAATTGGATATTCAAAAATACATTTTAGTGGAATATAATATGTTTTAATGAAAAAAAACAACATTATATTAATATATAATATATGTGTCTTCAATGATATCTTATTATCCAACCATTGGATTCAAATATCCATCATTATTGGGAAACAATACAAATATTACTGATTTATCTTCTAATAGTAGTTCGTAATCATTATTGCATTCATATTTGATAACAGGATGATTTGGTATATGATATGATATTTATTTATAAAACAAATGATACAATATTTATGTATATATAAATACAACATTCCAAATAAAACATCAAATTTAACTACAGATTGGGGATCTAGATTCGAATAATGTATATTCGCATTAACACCAATTAGAGTGAATTTTTATACCATTGATGAAATAAATCTACCCCAAATTACATCCATAGACAATTCTATATCCCAAATTTAATGTGTTGAATCACTGTTATTATAATAATTATATGATATGAATGAATGGGAAAAACAAAAATAAAATAATACATTTTCAAATATTTAAGAAATTATAAGGGTAACTTTAACAGTTTCATTGTGTTTGTATGCTTTAGTGGTAGTGATTACACATTGCCTTTCTTGTAAATTTTTTCAAGTATGTTACAGATGTATATTATCCATATTTTCCCATGTATTTGGTTATTTATATTCATAATTACCAATTGAATTTTGAATCATTGAATTTTGTGTGGAGTAATAGATGAGACCATAATTTCATATGTTGACTTAAGTACAGTCTTTAATGTCAATAGATAATTCAGCGATTGATCATTGAACATCCCATAATTGAATCATTTTGTGGTTCCATTAAATTATTTTTTAGTCATTATTGAAAAAAATGCATTCTTAGTTGATTTAAATTTACTTACATCCTGGTATTTTCTATCATCGTTTCAAGGAATCCGCATCTTTATTTTATTTTAACTTGGATAAAGAGAGTACTTTATTTTCATATCTACCATAGGTGTTCATGAAACAATTGTATCATAGTCAATGAAGTCTCTAACAGCTAATTACTCTCAATGACATGGTTTTAAGAACATAATTAATCATTTTTTACTCTCAGTGCCAGTAATAAAATGTAAGGTTTACTTAATGAGTATCATGATTTGTACTTCACATGTACCCATGGATTCCTCTTCAAATTATTTCAATTCTAGTAAATATATCTCCATTTTCATTATAATATTATGTAAAAATTAATTATTGAAAAATATTTCCATAAAATACTCACATTTCATTTATTATACTTCTTCCATAATCGATGAATTATTACTGAGGGTCCATCATTACTCAACCTCATCATATATATAATAATAAACTAAAATAATATACTCATGGTTTTTACAATAAATATATAAAATGTATTCCCTATTTTTTGATCTATTTAAAATAAATTATTGTATTAGAAGACCCACAAAAATATGGTGAATGATGATGCCTAAAGGCCAAAATAGAAAGTTTCTCATACCTTTTTGTTTTTAGTATCTCACCACACATTTCATTATATTTCATATATTGATATATTTTATTGATCTTTACCTAAACTTTTTTCTTTCCATTACAAATATCATTATGTTTAACACTATGATTTTGAGCACAGTATACATCATATACATTCGTAACTATGTTCCTCCTTTGTCCAACCATTACATGCAGAATGAAAAGTTGATGAGAATAATTAATAAAATATATGTGAAAATTTTTATCTTATAAAAATTGCATAAATAACTCAAAAAATGCCGAACATACCCTAACTAATCAATATTCAGGTTTGAATTTAGGTTGTACAGCTTATTTTCACTATTGGGTTCTCTATCATAAATTTATATAAATAAATCATAATGGATTGTAAATATTATTTAAACCACAAATTAATATCCCCTTGGAGTATTAATCCAAGTGTGTAGTTTTTCATACTTTTTCCCCAATTTAAATATTGAATTAATACCCAAACATCCTTTTTTAGGGTCATTAACCCAATGTGCATCAATGACAAATCCTAAAACCAGTTTAATGTATCTATATAAGGATAATATATTTATTAAACAATACATTTTATAATTTACCCAAATATTATGATGTTTCCAAAAATTTAATATTTTCCATTATATTTTTAAATCTAATTTTCTAGTTCTAATAACCATAAATCAAGAAACTAACCCCTAAAATAATTAAACCCTTCTCTATTACATAATGAGGTGACCCAATCTAAAAATTTTAGTTATTACCAATATAACTACATCTTTTCACGTAATTTCTTCAAAGTCTCTCATGACATTTTTATATAATACATCCTTATATATGTAATATTATATATAATTTACTATAGAAATGGTAAACATATAAATGATTTATCTCAAATTATAATGATGAAAAACATATAATCAATTAAAAAAGGGGTCAAATCTAATGAATATATGAAAAAAAAATTAACACGCTAATATTTTAAAAGAACATTGTGTATGATAGACACATAACATACAACCTCGAGCATAAATGAACAAAAAATAGCATTTTTTAATTATAATTTGTATAACCAAGACATTTAATTAGATTGTATGAATAGGTGTAACCACACTATGAAAATATATGTAAAGTTTTTACATATTCTATTTATTAATAATAAATAAGTAATTAACTTTGAGTAAAATTATTTTTGACTATAAAATTAAATTTCATTCATAAGTTGTTTTATAATTCATTTATTTGGGTCAGAATAAAAATTAATTTCTCTGAAATATACAATCTTTATTTAAATAAATGATCTTAATTATTGAAATTTTCAAATAAAAATAATATATTGATGAAAATTTAGGGTATTTCTTGAATATTAATTTTCCAATGAATAATGAGATATACTAAATTTCATTGAAAATTGTATTTTTGTTTATTTCATTTAAAGAGTTCCATTAATTTTAAAATAGATAAGAAGTAAAATTAGTTCTATGATATTATAAATAATATAATTAAATTCATTATACACAACTTTATGGTAAAATTTATTATAAAATCATGTTTTACATAAAAGGAATTTTTCTAAAAAAATAATTTCATTTCATTTATTACTATTAATTTTCACCCACTTATAGAAATTAATCCTTGAATGTTAGATTACATATTAATTGTTAAGAATTAAATTTTTTTTGATAGAAACAATTTTTTTATTTACCATAATTAATAATTTTAAAAATGTTAGGGTAAATCGAGTAATTATAGGTAACAAATTATAATATAAGGACTAAAAATTAATCTAATATATTCCTTGATCATATTTAATAGTGTTTATTAAAGATATTATAGTCAAATATATGAATATGTGTAAACTTTTTTGAATAGGTCTATGACTTGGGATATTATGTATATTTATGAAATGAATAAATACATTATGTCCCTTTCTATTTTTTAATAACTCAAAATATTCTATATAAGGATTAAAATTTTAATATTTTAGATATGGATGGTTATATAAAATATTAATAAAATTTTATTACCCATCTAATTTTTTTTAATTTTTAACTTTCAATAATTAGCTTAAATGCCTATGTAGCGCCCATATAGTATTTATTCAATAAATAGAGTAATAAAAAATTATTTGAAGACAATAAAACTAATATATTTTTTATGCAGTTACAATGACCCATGACATTATAAATATAAATTACACATTATATATGTCTTAAAATATTATATATCAATTCCCTCTTTGTAATGATGTATTTAATGTCAAATTAAATGAATAGTGTCCATAATGACATCAATGATATTTTATAATAAATTATATTTTTTAAATGATATAAAATTACTAAAAAAACATAAATTCTTTTATATTAATAGAATATTGATGAAAATATAAATCATGTTCCATTTTTGTGACATTTTTCCATTTATAGAATCATTCATGACTCTTTAATGGTGGAAAATGTTAATATTGATTTAATTTTCTAAAGGGTTACCAGGGGTTAGAAGTAAATTATAATGATGAAAACATAAAAAAATTATCTATATTTTATGGAATTAGAGTATTTAGGATTATAATAAAATTATATTCTAATTATATAAATATCTTCAATTTAGTAAAAGAAAAAATAATTTATATTAATTTAATACTTCAAAAAGTATCACAAATTATTCCCTCCTTACTTATAAATGGTCACCCCTGCCAATTTTAATTACACTACATTGAGAGACCAAGATCTACCCAACACTTCCAAATAATCTAACCTATATCCTTATTCAAATTTTAGAGAATTTAACCTTTCAAAAAATACTAGCCTTAGGTCCGTTAAGATAAGGTCAAAAGGAAGTATATTAGAAAATATGTTATCACCTTTACCAACCCTTATATGATTATTTCATATTATATTTCCTCTTAATGTATTATAACCATCATAAAATTGTATCATTACTAAATTTTATTGAATAACAACATTGAGATTATTTCAAATTGTTTTTAAGATTTCATTATATGAAATGCATCATATTTCTAGAATTATACACATCACTGTGTTTATCTTTAATTTTATGCAACATAATGTATATTAGAAAAAGGGTGTCACACGCAAGATAGAGTTTTACAAAAAGCTAGCATAATTATAATAAATAATATGATAGTTATCACCTAGACATTGAGTGGGTGGAAATGAGTTATTTTAACTAAATTATGAAAATATTATATACCCACGTATATAAAATTAATTTTATCTAATTAATAAGAAATGGAAATAAAAAAAATATTGAATAAAATGGATGAGTGTTATAAAAATCTACATTTATGGTTGAAATGGTGTTTTTTCATAATAAATTAAATTAATCACTATTAACGATTTATATTAATGCAATTTATATGATATATATAAAAATATTCATATTTCAATTTATCCAAAAATAATTAAGGAATAAAATATTATTAAATCTAACATTATTTATAAAATGTATTATTTTTCTAAAATGTATTTTTGCTGCATTTTTAAGGAAGTTGTGGATTAAAACATAATTCGGAGATTTTTATAATTTTTAATTAATGAAATAATATTATATATTTTGAAATAAGGATATGAAAATTTACATTGGGGGAATTTGTGTTATTTTATTGAGAACCATATTATCTTAATTAGTAGTTAATGACAAAAAAATTTAATTTTAAACTATATATTTTTTATACTTTATTTGTATAGATAAATTAAATTTTATAGTTTTTTATTATATTATTTACTCCATTATAAATCTATAAATTCAATTTAGGTCATTGGAATAAATTTTATATTGAAATTGGATATAAAATCGTTTCAAACTTCTGAAATTTTAACTTCTAGGACCATTTGTTTCATTCCATTTATAGGATCAATTTTAAATTAAATCTTGAAACATTTGTGATTGTAATATGAAAAAATGGATTCTATATCTAGAATGAATTTTTTTTATTTCTATTAAGGTAAAATTAATTATTTACCAAATATATTTGTGTATATAATTAAAATTAATTATATCAATCAATGTAAGAATGAGTTTACATAATGGTTAAACATTAATCTGTGGGACCAAATGACATCGAAACTTGTACAAAACCTATTTTATAGATATAATTTGAGCATATAATTGTATGGATTAGACATGTTATATTATTGGAGGAACATTATTTATGGGAGGCCTCCCAATAGTGTTTACCATTTTCATATTCACAAGAATGTAACACCCCCTACAATCTAAAAATTAACTCACCCTCAGCACTTCCCTACACCTATAAATCCTTTTGTCTCACCCAAAAAATACCCAAATATTCTCCCAACATCCCTAACTTCATAATATAATCCTCCCCTTGTGATAAATGAAAACCAACTATGTCCCATGGTTAAAACCAATAGTTTATACATAAAGAAGATGTCATATTATTCCACGAGCACATTTTTCTATTTTGTTCTCCACCACATATATTCTTTTTATTCCTTGATAATATAGTAAAATAATTATCATAGACATACTTAGATGTTTTTTTATGATTTTTTCAAAGTAAATATTCACACACATCAATCAAATGGTTAAAGAAACATACAAACATGTGTATGGTGAACTACCACGTTCCTAAATGATGTCGATCATTTTTTATTTACAACCTATTCTGATCAGGAATTTAGATGTATATTTGGTTTTTATATCATATATATGATATTTACAGTTTCTTTATACTTGTTTAATTATTATATAACATATACATTCATTAATTCTATTTTTTGTGAACACAAGAACATCGTTTCTAACCATCTGGACTACCACCTCCTCCAATCGATGTTATTTTGTCAATATTTAGATAAAATGGATTAAGGATGGGTTTGCTAATAAATTTTATTTAAATGATATATATATATATATATATTCATTATATAATTATATATATATATATATACTTATAACTAATAATTTTCTTCTATTTATTTCCCATACTGAAAATATGATAACCTTATTCGTCGATATATGGACCACCGCCTCCACATAATGATGTGATTCTTTTTATTTCATCCCCCCGATAAATAATGAAATATATATATATATAATTAAATAAATTCGTATTTATGATATAATTTTCTTTATATAAATATAATATTTTCTTAACTTCGTTCTGTAATGATAATTGAAAAATGGAAAGTTACTTTTACGAATGTATGACCTACCTTATCTATGATTATAATGTTCATTCATTTTTTCTAATCATATTTATCGTATTTTTTAAAAAAATTAACTAATATAAAAATGTGATAGTTATTTCATCTCTATTGTTCTGGATAATTTTAAATAATGAAATCATTGACCATAGTTGACCATTCAATGTCAGTTTTTCCACATATATTGAATATAGTCAAAACATATAATTTAAATATTATTGATTAAGTAATTGTATATATTTATTTTAAAAGTGAAACAATATTAGTTATTAAAATGGAAAGTTTTATGAGTTAATTAAATAATTTTTAATTATTTATTATTTAGGAATATAAATGACAAACATGTAAAATCTGACTCAATGAATGGGAAATATATTTCACTTTTTACATATGTGAGATAAATATTCTTTTTAATCAGTTACATTTTTGTAGAATATGTAATCCATATTTTGATATATTATATCATTAATAATTTAAGAATAATTTTATTTAAATATCTAATTTCATAATTATTATTTTTTGTGTTTTAAATTTAGATGTTACCACTGTTGTAAAAATATTTCTAGTCTAACATTTATTTCTACAAGACATATTCCACAATCAACACATATTTCACTTGTTTGGTATTTAAACTAATAATGGTTAAATTTTATGATTTTAGTCATATTTTATGTGTTTTTTACATATCCTTCTTATGATCTATCTTTCATGGGGTTTATAGTTTCAATGTTACCATAGTATAAATAGATTTTTCTCACAACTTTCGTTCATTGAGATGTTTGGTATGTTATAAAAAAAATATTTTTAATGAGGTCTGTATAATTTAAATAAAAATCATATATAATGAATCTAATTATACTCATGATATTACATGTCTCATTTAATGTTATTAATCCGGTTGTATGTGACACTTGGGAATGTTTACAGATTATTTTTCTTATGATGGGTTTTAGTGATATTTTAATGGAACTTACATTCATCAAGTTCAACATCCCATATCGTTACATATCCTAAAATAGGTATATTTTATATTGATACCATCCCCATTATTTTATAGATAGATTAGGATTGATTCAATGAGATTGTAATGAAATTCATTTCTCTTCTACAAGATAACCATGTATGAAATAAATTATTATGAAACCAATTTATTTTCCATCGGTAAATTTTATTTTAATGAGAATTTTTGGACCCCATTTACTCTACACATTTTAATCATGTTTTAAATAAACCTTTATGAAACCCATTATTTACCATGGAATAAACATGTAAGATCCCGAACATCATGGAGGTACATTCTCATTTAAAATTTTCTTTTATATACCTTAATGGTTTGTAATGAAATTTATATTTGGTGTATGATGAGGATTTGGGGTATATTTGGGTTTGAGGACCCAAACTAATGGGAAATTTGTATATCTTATACATATTTTATGGTTTTCGCATGGATAGTTGTAACTATGTGACCAATCGATTCTATCCCGATAGAGAATTCATGGTTTAGTAAAGTGTACAAGGTGGAGACAAAACCATGTGGTCTTGGATAGAGCTATTCTGAACTATTAGCACCTATTTTTTCAAATCATGTTGGCTTCCTAGGTAACTGTGCAACATGGACCCTTCATGGAATGATGATAGATTAAATTTTTCCCATATTTTGGAAAACTATGGGCCCCATTAAAAGTGTTAATTTACCATTTCCCACAGATTATTTTTTGAGTTACCACCCAAAGTTCTTCCCAATTCTCCATCCATCCATAGTGATGAACAAAAATGACCTAAAATTATAATGGGTTTATCTCCTCTGATTATAATTCATTTTGAGTGTCATTGGGTGGATATAGATGATCTTGGTGAGTCTATCATTTCCCAATCATTAAATTTTTTATTTTGGGATTCTATAGTTTCTATTGTTCTTATGATTCCCTAAAACCCAGTTTTTCTTGATGGATATTTGGTTGGGGAATCAAATGGTATTCAAATCATAGTTAAGGGAAAATGTTGAACATGTAGTTTTCCTCGAAATTGAGGTTTGTGGACTATAAGATTTATCTCATAGTCTTGATGCTGGTTTGTGTGTACATGGTAGTTCTATTGGTTCCTTTATCTTATAAGTTTAATTTCATTAGTTATAATTGGTAAATTAGTATCTTTTGGGTGGAATAGATCACCTCGTGATCCCCATGGGATTAATTCAGATTGATTTGACTATTTTATAATAGCCCACGTGGTTTTCCAAAATTACAAAACATAATAAATTTTAATGATAAGTATATATTAGATTTTTTCTTAAATATAGACATTGATAAATATGTCGACATGATATTTTGACTTCTAAATAGGTACTTATGTTAGTTGTGTCTAGTCATTATAAATTTCTTAAGGGGTTTTTTGGAATGTGGAAAAATGGGTTTCTTGGAATAATGTGAATGTGTCAAATGAATTTTGATCTAGTAATTGAATTGTGTAATTTTGATATTTCATGTGTTTTGTAATGTGTGTTAAATTAGTTATTGCATGGAAATTATCAAATATGATAAATGTGTCATGGTATCAAAAAAGTGAATTGGGTTTAAAGGGTTATGAAATTTAAATTGTGAAAATGTTAATGGTTTAATTCTCGATATGGATTTTTATGTGAATTAATATAAACTGTGAATGTTATGCGTATTGAATGTGTTTGGTTTGTGGTATGAAATTAGTGGTAAATAGATAAGTTAACATGTAAACATGGCTTGGTACTTCATGATCTATGCCATCATTTCATTTCCAACTGAGGATTTAAACCATTCCCCTATAATTCATGGTTCCGGGAATGGGAATGAGGCTCTATGACACTAAAGTTTGGATTTGATGAGAATACCTCGACTGAGGCTCCATGGTTTGTGTAAAATCCTTATTTTTAGATTTATATCTCAAGTGAGGTAGAGAAATTTACATATTCTCTAATGATTTGTAATTGTACTGAATATTCCATAGAGTAAATGATGTACATGCATTACCAAATGCAATAATGATGATAATGGATAAGTGAATATTGTTAGCTAGTGGAACTCAGTTATTATTTTTCATACATTTATTTTCATTTATTAATTTCATAAGAAATATTTTTTGACATGATATTTTGAAAACACCTTTTTTGGTGTCTTATTGAGTTATACTCACTTCCTTCTTGGGCTACCATTTGGTACTTGAATAGACGTCATGGTAGTATTCCATGATAAGGTAAAATGACTAATTCTATAGGGTTGATTGTGAATGGTATGTGCATATATGCGGGATTTTAATTTATCGAAATGGCTTATTTTTTTGAATTCTTTGGTTTTTATTAATTTTGGAATTTCATTACACTTGGTACTACATTGAAAATACATAGCATGTTTACATTTGGTTGTGGGTTATACCCAAATTTTGGAAATGTTGGTAACACATTTTTATTTTTTATTTATTGTTTCTTAATTTATATCAATTTTTTATACTCTGGATTACTATGAAAAATTTGGTATTCAATCACCATGTGATCAACTAGATCTTTTTTGATATTCAGAATCCTCCTGAATACATTGAGGCACGCCTGAGGTCATATAGAGACCCTACCCAAGGAACCGATTTAGTGACCTATGGGTAGGGGATATTACAAAATGCCATTAAGTGGTTAATTTGTGTGATCATAATATTTTGGATGTATAAGGGAGATTATAAATTATTATTTTCTTTTCAATGAGCTCATTCTTTGGAGTAGCTAACAGATGTATAGGAGAAACCCCAAGTGCCAAGTGTGGGATTTTTTTGGTGTCTATTGTTATAATTGAATGATACTTCATCATTGGGAAATTAAATTTTTGTGTGTTTTTACTATTTTGTGATATTTTTTCTCACGTATGGAATTATACAATTTTTCTATTTCATGCATCATTTTCGTCGCCAAGGTATATATGTAGTTTGAATCATGGTAGGAACACATTAATAATTTATGGGGGTGTGAGAGATGTGATTCATTGCATTTTATTTGTGAATTTTAAAGAAGTTATGTCTAATAATGATGATGAAAATGGGTATGTGGAATTAATGTCCATAAATGGTCAAGAAATACTACATAATGGAGGGTTATAAATGGTTTAATACTCTTATCATGAAATGTTTAAAATATTGAAAGGTTTATAAATGAGAATTATTTATTTTTTTAATGTATAAATTGTAAAATATGTGTTAAATAAAAATACATGTGGTTGTGTGAGTTAGTTTACACCATGTTGACCATCAACAGTCATAAGAATACCTTTGAGTATTGATAGAGACAAATGTATATCTATTGGATAGTGTGTGCAGGATTAGTTGTTTATGGATAATAGAAACCCTTATTTTGTGAGTATTGATGATGTTTTATGTTAAGTGTTTTGAGATGTTGGTTTTTTATTATAGAGAAATACCCCCATTATGATGTGTGATACTTGTCCGACAAGAGGATATCACTGGGAATGCTCCTCCTGAAGTGGGGAATGGGTTTCCAGTTGTTCATGGAATTTGAGGGGAGTAGAAATTTCATGATATCATATATCATTTTATAAAAATTATGGAATGGGAACTAGGGAGGGTCAAGTAATTTATGATTAATTTGACTATAAAATTTTAGTTACAACACCAACTAACATTTTCCAGAGATGGTGGACCTAAGGTAGTCAAATTATGAATAGATTCTGTCAAGATGATTCTTGGACACTAAGAGAATTATACTATGAATGTATTTAAGATGGAAAATTCTATGATGTAGGAACTGATGAAATGTATGTGGGATATTATTTTTTAGACAGATAAAGCTGACAGTATGCTCTATAAATACATATAAGATATGTTTATATAATACTTAATTCTAGAGAAATTGAGATAGGAGAAAGCTATGGAGTTTATAAGGATGAACCTGGGGACCCTGTCACTAATTGATTATACTTTCCATTTCATATATTTTAAATGATTTCTCTATGTGTTAGAAAGGGATGATGCCATTATGACAATATGTTTGGAAAATGACATATACAGGAGATTAAGTCACATGTGAAAATATTCCTTTTAATGTGGTTTTAGAATTTGGTAAAACATTCCCTTACTTCAAAATGGATCTTAAGAGTGTCTTCATGTGGAGGGTTTGTGGATCATGTTGAACATTCCCTTAACTTGGCCACACGTTGAGTGATGACTATTTGGAATGATGGGGTATCTATAAATGTTTTGTAGGAACCCTCCATAGTTGGGTATGGATGGAGGACTGAGGTCGATGCTCAGTATAGAAAGTGACAGTTACCACAAACAAGGGTGGATGATAGAGCTTCGATGGTCATACCAGTTGATGTGGTGGTCATGGTACACTAGGGAGAGAGCTTCCATATAATCATAGTAATGTAGCACCGGGAACTCCGACGAGAGCTAATTGTAGAAGAGTATGTCTACATCGTATAATTAATTTTACACTATGTGATGGAGAGGCTGGTCCATTGACTGTTCGAGTTGCAAATTTTTTAGAATTCATTATTTTTAATTCATTATTGGATTTAGGTGACTCGTATTATTTTATTTCTACTCATTTTGTAGTTATTATGGGTCTATATGTTGAAAAATTGTGTTTTTCCATGTAAACTATTACACTATTAGGGGTGTGAGATGAAAATTTATGGTAGTGAAAAGGGTGTACTCTTAAGGTTGGTGGGAAATGTTATTAGTGGGACATGTTTCTTTTTGATATTTTAGTTTTTTATCTGATTTTGTTCATGTATTGGTTGTTTCTTGTACAAATACCATATTTATTGTTAACATAATAGGGTAAAGATCATGTCACATTTTGGATATAATTAAATTCATTGTAGTGAACAAGACATCTAAGGAGGAAATGTAAAGAATTTTTATCAGTAGTTGGGTCAGATCACAACCCATGTGCCTCATATTCTTCTTGGTGATGGAATAGTAAAGAAGCCTATATCACCTCTTGTGGTGGATTAGTTTCAATATGTATTTCCTATGGACCTCTTGAGGTTGTCATATAAGATAGATATTGAGTTTGTGATGAAGTTTCTACTGAGGGAAGAACCAGTTTCAATTATGTGACATTCAAAGGAACTAATAGAAAACAAGGATCCTAAAACTCAGTTGGTGGAGTTGGAGAATAAGGAATTTTTCCATCCATGTAAACCGACACGGGGATCCCTAGTGTTTTTTTTCAAGACATATGCCTGATCATTACTATTCATGTCAATTATAGGAAAATGAATTTAGTTGGAGGTTAAGAGACAATACAATTTACCTAAAATAAATGTTATTTTTTAATATATTAGATGTTTCTTAGTGTTCATGAATAATTATTAGAGATATGGATATCACCATGTGATGATGAGACCTTCTACTATACCGCAGACACCTTTATGAAGTAGGTACAGGTTGTATGAGTTTGGTGTCAAGCTATTCGTGTTTTTAAATATTCTATTGGTGTTTTGGCCCTACTAAAATTAATATTTAACCCCTATCCAGATCATTTCATTGTTTTATTTTTTGATGGAATCATGGTTTTCTCAAGGACACATGAAAATCATTTCAAAAATCATGAAATCATCTTGGGTAATGTAATAGAGAACATTCTATATTCCATGTTATCCATGTGTCATTTCTGTATTGATAATGAAATATTCATCATTCAAATCACATAAGAGGAAGGTATGTTAATGGATTTAGAGAAAGTGCATACAGTTGAATCCTGGGGTGGCCTAAGAATGTTTTAAATGTCTAATATTTTCTATTATAGGTGGGTATTTTAGATGGTTCATCAAATAATTTTCCTATTTTGAAAAACCAATTTCAGGATTGACCAACAATGTAATCAATTTGAGTTGTTTGGGTCTTCTGAAAATATTTAATATGAGTAAATGGTGATTCTGAATACTGCATAAATATTGGTCATACCCAAGCCTGGTAAAGATCATTCCATGTTTTTTGATGTGTCTGGTATTAGTCTTTGGGATGTTTTCTTGTATGATGATCGGGTTATCGCTTATGGGTTGTGATTGTTGAGGTCTCAAGAAACAAATTACCCAACAACTGATTTTGAAATTTCCACCATGGTTTATGCCTTGAATTGTTGGATATACTACTTGTTGGGAGATATATTTATCATATATTTCGATCATAAAATCCTTAAGTACATATTCTCTCATCATGATCTGAATCTTCATTAGAAAGGGTTGTTTAAGTACAAGTAGTATGTCAAATTTTAGTTAATTTACACATTATGGAAGGAAAATAGTGTTTTAGATTCTTTAAGTAAAAATTCTAAAAATCAGGCAATTCAAGAATCTAGTTTTAGTACTGACTGATGATGTTGTTTTCTGAAATGCATCTAGATGTAAAAGATAGTCATGGGAATATGACCCTTGAATCCTTAGAAGATGATTCCTCAATAGTGATCCAGATTAATGATAGGGAATATGATGACCTAGAATGTTGAGCCTTGAGGGATAGATGTAAAAGCAAGGAGTTATCTTTTAGTTTCACTATTGGAGAGAATGGGACTATTTCTATTTTTGGCCATGTTTCAGTTACTATATTTATGTGAATAGAGTTGATGAGAGAGTTTTAATCATAGAAGGTGCGATTCATCTGGGTTTGACCAAAATATATTTGTGATCTTCATAGGAATTATTCGTGGCTAGGAATAAATACAGTGGTTTTAGTTTTTGTGGCATGATACCTTACCTACCAATAGGTGAAGCCCGAGAAATAGTTATCAGGAGGTTTGTTACATTCGTTAACCATTAAATAATTTTTCTAGTATTATGAGATGATGTGTTATTTTGGTATTTCTTCCAATGACTTCTGAGAATAATGATGTGATCTTGTTATTTTTGGATCGGTTCACTAATGGGGCTCAATTCCATCGGATTCGAGAAATATTCACCATGGATTATTTGGATGGGTTCTATGGGTAAAATATATTGAATTTTTATGAGGTTCCACATAATATAGTTTTATATTAGGATCATAATTTTATATTTCTCTTCCATAAGGGATTGCTGGAAGCACTTGGTACCCATGTGTTTTTGATTAAGGATTTACAACCATAGATATACGGGAAATCATGTTGTGATGTTCACGTTCTAGGGGAAATGTTGAGGGATTATGTCCTTGATTTTGGTATACCAATGGAAATGAAGTTTTTTTGATTTTTCATATATAAATAGTTAACATGACATAATTCAGATAGAAATGTATGAGGCGCTCTATGTTGGACTATATTAGTCTATATTGTTTAGGATAGAGGTTAGAGAAACAAATTTTTTGGGGCTGAGTCTAATGTAGGGGATTTCGGATCAACATTAGTTTTTTCAAAAATGTATAGTTATGGATTTGAGTTGGTAGAAGTCATATGGGGATGTGCATTATCATCCTCTTCATTTTATGGTTGGTGATCATGTTAACCTATGGGTTCCACCAATTTTTGGTCACCATTAAATTCATAAATAGGGTTTGTTTATTCCTTGGTATGTGGGGCCATTTCAAATTGTTGAGATTATTAGGCGATTAGGATAAAAAATTTATCTTTTACACCACTATATTGTTTTTCATGTAGCTTTTCAAGTGGAATAGCTTTAAAATTATCACCCTGGACTATCTAATGTGATTTTTATTGATGATGATGAGCTTCAGGTTAATGTATTCTTTAAGGGTAATCTGGTTAGTTTTCTTGATCATAGTGAGGAAGTATTCATGGGATGAATCTATAGTTATATTTTCTGTTTTGGAATCATGATAATGATCATGATGGAACTTGGTAGAGGGATATGGATATATAGTCTCAGTGGTCCAATCTCATTTCCTTAGAACCTAGTGATTCTTGGGATGTGTGGATCGAAGAAGATTCTTTATAAGGTGGGGGATGTATGATCCCAGACCATATGGGTGTACTTTGATATTTAAATTTTGTTTTAAATACCTTAATTTAGGTTAATAGAATGATTATTGGATGTTTAAGGAGGCATGGGTATGTCTCAGGGGTTAGTGACATGAACTAAAGGGAAATAGTACAATTTGATGCAAGCTGCAAGGTTGGAACATGGTTGCTGGAAACCGAGTGTGCAAATTGTGTTATCCTGGAGGTGTGGTATAGTGTTTAGTAAACCATGGAAATGGGAAGAAAAACTATAAGTTCTTAGTCAAATCCATTAGATATGTTTGGTGCACAATTTTTCAAACTATGAAGGCATCCCATGTAACCATGTGTCTTGGACCTCTTTTGGACAATGGTTGTCACAATGTTGGCCCACTATTGGGAAAATGATGCGGCCAAAACATGTGCCCCATTAGAAAGTGGGATTTACTTTTTCTTCTTATATATTTATGAGTGATATCTAAATTTTATTACTCTTTATTCCCCCTCCATCCCTAGTGAAAAAACTAGAACTATCAAATCATTCCAAGGGTGGATCTCTATCCACTTTAATCTATTTGGACTGTTGTTGAGTGAGGATTGACACTCTAGGTGAGTCTAATGTTCCTCATTCTTATATTTTGGATTTAGAGATTTTTTAGTTTCTCTTATTATTTTGAATCCCTATATTCATATTTTTTGGATGATCATTGGATGGGGATTAAAATGTTGTTCAAATTTTAGTCAAGGACCTATGATGAGTGTTCATTTGTCTTCATAATTGAGGTAGGTGGTCAACTTGTTATATCACATTGAATTGATATGGGTACATGTATATGTGATTGTTTTATAGGTTCCTTAATATTGTTAATTTTATTTATTCATTTATATATGGTAAATTGGATGTATATGTGAGGTATTAAACCACTCAGTATCCCCATTAGATGCATTCAGATTGATTATTCATGTTTACAGCCACCAATGGGGAGTGACAACATTCCCTACCATGGAATAATTTATTATTATGTATATGGATGATTTGTGTTGAAATATAGCCCATGATAAATATTCTAAAATGTTAGTTTTAATTATAAATAATAACTAATGGAAGTTGTATTAATTTATTGGAAATGAAATAAGGGATTGTTTGGTATAGAAAGAAAATGGGGTTTAATGTGATAAAGTGAATGTGTCAAATGTAATATGAGCATTTAATTGACATGTGTAATTTTTTTGGATCATGTGAATTGGGTAATGTGTTATATGATATAATGTATAGTAATTTTTGGATGTACTAAATGTGTTAAGGTATAAAAAAGGGAAATTGGTAACATCGGTTAGGAAATGTAAATTGTTAATATGCTAATGGGTTAATTCTTGATATGGATTTATATGAGAAGGAATACGAGTTGTGAACATTAATTGTATTCAATGTGTGTGTTTTGTGATATGATATATGTGGAAAATGGAAAATGAGTTATATGAACATGGCTTTCTTGATTTGGGGTATTATACTTTAGGATTTATTCTCTCAGTTCATGTTAGACTGAGGCTCTAAACCCCATCCATATAATTTGTCAGTTATGGAAGAGGGTGAGTCTTTATTCCCCCAATAGTGTCCTTATATGAGACTACCATGGATGAGTATCCATGGTATGTGTGATGTCATTTTTGTTACATGTCTTTCCATTCTGTGATTTGTAACTTATCTTATTCTTTTATTCCTAGAAGTGTATGATGGAATGAATGATTTTTTCTATTATGATTTTTGTAATTATATATAGAATGTTTAATGATGGTTATATGATAAACCAATGATGGGTGGTACGATGAAAGACCAATTATGGATGGTTTATAATAAACTAATAATGGGTACATACATGATCATCCATAAATGGGAGGGTCCATGATATCTCTCGAAGTTATTAAGTCATGAAGTTGACCGTATTGTTATTTGATTTGTATGTGTGATTGTAAGAGTGAGATGAAAATGATATCCCATGTATGTACATGTTTTTATTATTCTTTCTTTGCATTTATAATGTAGATAATAATCATGATTGATATCAGATGGGTCATGATTGGTGATTCTATAGAGACTTCACTTTTACTAATTTTCATATTTGATGATCCAGGTATTTATGGGTACGATTTATTTTATGATTCACTTATGCCAATGATTACGTAATAATTTTTATATTCCCTCTTATACTCATTAATGAAATTATATTTTTAACACTAGTTTTTAACCATACTGATCATTTCATATACCCCTTATTATATATCATTTTCCCCAGGTTTAAGGAATGATGTTGAACTATTTTTTCTATAATGGGTTTCATATGAATGAAGATGATGTATTAATGTGAAATAGAATTGTTACGTTAAGTGGGATAAATTCAAACATAATGTTATATAAATTTTTTATGTCATATTTTGTCTCAATTGTCTAAAACACTATACCAAGAAGGTCCTCCAAAATATAAGTTATCCATATTTTCCATTTGATTCTGTAATGTTTTGATGTAATAAAATTGGATCACAATTATCATTATCATCACTAGGAATGTAATGTTATGCATTTCATAACAATATCAGGAGTGAGGATCGTGGGCTATTATAGTTGGTATTAATTGTTGGTTTAGAAAAAATAGTTTATTGAGTTGTTTCATTTGATATTATCTTATATTTTATATATAACTTCACAGGTCTACATGATTAATGATTATGAAAATTTCAATTTATTAGAAACATTATTTAAAGGTATTATATATTAAAAAAATTAGGTTATTAATGAAATTATTTTTATGTGTTTTGTTTGGTTTGTGTAATTTTTACCCCTAGATCAACATGATATATTTTTATGTAGGAAAGTTTTATAAGGATTAATGAAAAAAGAAGGACAACCCATATAGTAGGGGATAACCAACTGCATATGGCTAGGAGGTGGGCCTTGAACCCATTACTGAACAACAATAAGGGTTTCGTGGACTACCACCAACCTATACAATGTCTTAGTTGACAATAAATTTGTATACTAGTAAATATTATAATTATCAAAAAAAACATAATGGATTTTAATTGAGGAGTAATGGTTGATTTAACATTGAATAGTATATTATCATATACTACTAATCATTGTGTTTTTAACTAATCCAAGAAACGTTTGATCAATATTAAGGATACTTGTTTATGGAATAATTTAGTTTGAAATTTGGATATTAATATTTAATTTCAAATATTAGTGTATTATAAGAAGGATTACTCATTTTGGGAATTATCTCACAAGTTTCTAACCAGAATGGTTTTGTTTAAAGCCATGTGTATATCATGACAATCCCTTTTATGGTTATATAGTCTTTAAATGTTGATTTTAGTCTTTATGAATAAAAAACTGATATTGAATACTCATCATTTGGAGAAAAAAAATGATATTTTTGTAGAAATTGGTTAAAGGATTAAATTTACATTACAATTATTTATATTTCATTATGTTTTCAACAAATATGTTGAATAAAGTCCTTCAACATTATGAAATACTATATTGAAATAAAATTTTATCTTAATAATATATTTTATGATGATTTTAATGACCTTTTCCACTCCTTTATTTGTAGTGGTTTTGTTTTAATTGACTTACTCAATACCACATTCTATATAAATATTTATTAGTCCATTGGAAATAGTTTTTCATTAGAAATAAATAATTTAATTTCCCACCAATGTTCTCCAAATGTAGAATCAAAGTTATGCATATCATCTGGTGACCATTATTTTTTCCACATTCCAATTTAAACTGGATGTTTTATTAACTAATTTTTTATGTTAGATTTTATGCAGGAATTCTTAAATGACACCCAATCGATAGCAGGGTAAAATTTTTAAGGATAAATTCATTTTAAGGGGGTAGGATGTAACATTTTGATATTTCATGATTTATCATCTTTTAAATTAATTTATATTATTTGATATCATGAATTATAGAAATGATATAGATTTTCTTATCTTATATGCAACAACATGTTTATCTTTCATTGCATGAAACACTGAGTTTATTTAATAAATTATGTTACACAAAACACATAATTTATGAAAAAAATAACATAATGGTAATATTTAATTTTATATTTATCACCTTGTTTTTTGTATGGAGGGATTGAATGAGATTTAAAAAATTATGAGAATATATTTTACACATATTTATGAAATTATTTCTTTATAATTAATTTGAAATGAAAAAAATTAATAAAATGAATGACATTTTAAGAAAAATAAATTTCATGACCAGAATGGTAGTTATTTTAAATAAATTAAATTAGTCCTTATTAGTTACTGGTATTATTTAGATTTATATTTAATTTTATTCCATAAATTATTCTTTGAATCATCCAAAAAATTTTAAACATATAAAATATATGTAAATCCAATTTTATGCATAAATGCAATACATTTTTAATAGGCAGTTTGTCGCCATTTAATGAAATACTTATTTTAAACAAAGCTAAAAAATTTATTAATTTTATTTGAAACAATACTAATTTTCTTCAACGTGTATATAACTATTTATTTCTCGAATGTTTTCTATTTCTCTGGGAAATTTAATATTTTATTAAAAAGTGAATGATGCTAAATTTTAATTTAAAGATGCATATTCATCATATTTTCTTATATAGAAAATTATATATTATATTTATTTTTATGTATAAATTTTTTAACTATGAAAAACAAAATTTAGTCCCTTGTAATTAATTTTTCATTTAAATTTGATAAAATAAATTTCAATCTTTGAACTTTTAACATTAAAAACTCAATGTTTCGTCACATCTATTGGGTCAATATTAAGTTAAATTCTACCACTTATATGATTGATATATTGAAAAAATTATTTAATATAAATAATAATTAAAATATACTTTTTGTAGTGGTGTAAAATTATTTTTTGACAAATAAAATTAGTTAAAGGGAATGAAATTAAATACAATAATTAATGTACAAATGAGTTTACATAGTGGTAAAAATTAATCTAAAGGGGCGAAATGACCGAAAGACATGCCAAAAACCCAATGGATTGTCCTAAAAAGACCGTATCCCCACATGGATATTTTTTTATATTTATTGTAGTAACATTAGTAAATGGTGATCTCCCAATAGTGTCCACAATTTTATATTAACATGAATTCCACTCCCCCTCCACTATAAAAAGTCACTCACCCTACAAATTTATTCAAACCAATAAATCCATTTTCTCCACAAAATCTTGCCCAAAAATCTCCCAATATACCTTAACTCATCCTATAATAATCGGTATTGTCATAAATCAAATAGAGAATGTCTTATGGTGTAGACCACAAGGTTTCACACATATCATATTTAAAATTCTTCTACAGGCACTTTTGTTTTATTTGTTTTTCACCAATTCAATTTATCGTATTCCATAATTATATAAGAAAATGAATATCCACAATATAAAATTCTTTTTTGTTAAGGTTTTTAATCACACCTACCCACACTACCATCAAATGGGTAAATAAATTTTCATTCGTGTGTATAACGAACATCCGCCTCATCAAACGATGTCCTTAATTTTTCATTTACCATATATTAGGGTATGAAATTATGATGGAAATTATATTTTTATAAATATATATTATACTTATAATTTTTTCATACATATATAATTATTAAATAACACATACCATCATGATTTCCATTTTATGGGAATACGATAATATCTTTTGTGGAAATGTGGACTACCCTCTTTTAAAAGCGATGTGATTCAATATAGATTAAGTAATTTTATATATAATTTTTATAGGTGAAAAATGTAATAAAAAACATTTAAAAGGTTATGAATCATATAAATAATTAAAATAATTTTATTAATTAAGAATATAGCGGAAAATCATGGAATATCATAATCAATGTGGGGGATTTTTATATCAATTTTTCCAAATCTATGATAAAAAATTCATATTCAAAAATTACTTATTTTTTATATTGTATATAATGCACCTTTTGATATATTATAGCATTAATTATTTTATCTAAATGTTACATAAATTTATAATTTTATTATTATTATGTTTTGGGTTTCAAATTCCGATGTTACCATACTTGTAAGGGGAAATCTAGTCTAACTTTTATTTCTGTGAACCTTATGCTATATTAAACACTTATATCTAGTTAGTATTGTATATAAATACCATGAATATAATTGATTATTAATATAAATAATTTTATGAGTTTTTACAGATACTTTTGATTATCTCTCTTTTGTGGGTTTTATGGTTCCAATGCTACCATAACCATAATTGATTTTGTCAAAAAAATTCTTTCTTTGAAATGTGGGTTATGTTATATACCTATTATCTTTTATGAGGTGTATATCATTCTCTATTGACATTATATATCATGAATATCCTTATTCTAATAATATTTCATCTCTCACTTAATATTATTACTTTATGGGGTTTATGATTAGAACGCTTTTTTGTGGTGTGAGACACTTTTGAATGATTAATTGTTATTTTCCTCATTAATTTTATTAATGATATTTTAATGTTTTTTTCCATTCATCAACATAAAAAATCATTTTTGTTACATATACCCCACTACGGATATTTTCTATTTAAAACAACCTCATTATATTATGGATGAGTTAATAAGGTTCCAAATAGATATTTATGGAAGTAGTTTCTTTTCCACATGAAAACCTTGTTATGAAGAGATTGTAATGGAACCCATTTGGTTTCAATTGGTTCATTATATTTCAATGATTTTTTTTTTGAATAATATACTTTCCAATGGGGAAATATTGTTATAAAAATATTTTTATATAACCCGTTCATTTCCCATGGGTTAATAATGATTCAAATATATTATTATTGAACCCAATTCTTTTCCATGTGTTAATATTGATTAAAATGGATTATTATTGAACCCATTTCTCTTCTGTGGGTTTATCATCTAAAAATGAGATTTTTATAGAAACCATTTACTTTCTATGGGTTAATCATATATCAAATATATTATAATTGAACACATTTATTATTCATGGATTAATAATTTCTCAAATAGATTGTTATAGAGAACATTTAATTTCTATGGTATAATCATGCTTCAATAATATTTTTATATAACCCGTTTTGTTTCTAATGGTTTTAATAATGTTAGTAAATAGATAATGGATATTTCTTTCTTTTTATGATGAAATTAATTCTTTTATGTTTTTATATTTTTGAAATTGTACTTCAACATTTGATGGGAGGTTTGATGATAAAAAAATGACATGTGGTTTCATGAAAAAGAAATGACATGAGGTTCTATGATTAACCAATGACTGTTGGTTATGTTGTTAAAAATTTAATGGTTGGATGTTAATATCCCTCCAATTAATTGGTTATGTAAGTCTACTTTTTGGTTATTCCATTCGAATGGGTGATTGTAGGATTGAAATTGAAATGTTGATCCATGTATGTTTATTTTTTTATGCTTTATAATAGTTTATAATATTTCCAATGACCAATAATTATATCAAATGTCTCATGATTATTTATTCTATTGACTCTCCTTTTATATGATATCATATTTTATGATCCATGTATTGATGGGTATGAGTTATTTTATGATCTGATCATGCAGTTTGATTATATCATCAAACTATTATGCAAACTTATAATCCTTGAAGACATTATATTTATGATGATTATGATTAATCATACTTGGAATCTATGCTCATATTTCATATGATTACTTTTAAAAATATTTTAAAGTATGTTTTTAAGAATTTTATTTCTATAATCGATTTAATATGGATGATTATGATGTATTAATGTGAATCAAAAAAATTAGATAAATAAGAGAAATTCTCATTTAAAGACATGTGGATTTTTTATATAGGTTTTTTTTAAAAAAATATCTAAAACTATAAAACTAAAATTCACTCCAGAATATTAGTGATCATTTTTTCCATTTTTTTATTTTGTAAGGTTGTTCAGAAAAAAAAATCTGTCCTAATTTTCAGCATCGTAGTCGTGAATCTAATGTTGTGGATTTTAGCACAAGATCCGAGAATGTGGGTCCTAGACTATTATAAAAATAATAACATTACTATCATACATATATTTATTTTTTATTATGGTTATATTATATCCATATTCCATCTCTTTTTCATCCCATGAAAAATCAAAACTTTGATCTTTCATGTGTATGGATTATTATCTCCATGTGGAACTGTAATTATTATCTCATAAAAACATTAATTTGATGGTTATAAGGATGTTAAATTGAATATATATAATGGTTATGACATTAATATTCTCCAATAATTATAATATAATACCAACCTTCTAACCTTTCATGAAATACGATAATGATAATGTCACTCAAGCATTCATGTGGATTGCCACCTTCATTACGTAATGTGATTCAATTATGGTTTCCAATATTCATGGATTATAATATGTACATATAAAATTAATATATATTCGATATATGGTATTAAAATCTTTTAGAAAGAGGAAACTATTTTTTATCTTACATTCATTCCATATTTCAAAAATTGAAAAAAAAAACATTAATGTGTATGTACGACATACCCTCTCCAGAAACATGGTAATTCATTTTTTATCTCGATCATTTATGGATTTATGTTAAAAAAAATTAATAAATTTATATTTTATTTATTTTATATTTATCATTCTGTAGGTAATGTAATGATGATCCATGTACAATGAATGAAAATAAAAATCCAAAAATATATATGAGAAATAAAGAAATTATCACTCATTGTAGTGATTTTAATAAATAATTTTCAATAATTAATGGGTAAAACATTAAATTAAATAATATATCAAATAATATATATGATTTTTTTCTATAATATATTAAAAATAAATATATATTTTAGATATATTATTTTCAAACATATATGAATAAATTAAGACCATAGTTACTGATTTTCTAGTCTCACTATTATTTCTGAGAGACTCATGAAATTTTTATCTCTCATCTATGTTGTGTGGTGTTTATACAAAACCTTTTACATGTTATATAATAAATATTTTTCATTTCATGATATTTTAAATTTTATTTGATGTTATTTATTAATGGTCCATACAAATAAAATGTTACCTAAATGGAAAATTTTCTTCATCTCAAATTATCTTCTTTGGGACATTATTATGTAATACACATATTCTATTTTTTCAAGAGTATCTATGGACCATTTGGTTTGTTGTATTGTGAATATATTTTTATTATCTTAATATAATGTTTTATTTAAATTTATTTATTTCATAAGTGTTATGACGCAAAATTTATTAAAGTGGTAAGGGGTTATTTTACAATCTCATCATTATCCGGAACAATTTAGATTTAAGACTTCATTAGGAAAATTATATTATTTCATTATCATAAAAAATGTATTACTCATCCTACTATAATTTTTATACATTTCATGATTTTCTTTATTTGTGAACTCTATAGGTACTCAATATAACAAAAAAATTGTATAGAAGGCATTATTTTTCTTCTCAATAAAGAACCAATTTCTTTTATATTCATATTTTCCTTAAAAAGAATTAAAGAATATTTTTTTGATTCTTCATTGATTTATTAATGATATTTTTACCCATGGGATTATTTTATATAATTATTTATATGTAATATTCCTAAAATTTTCTAAATAGGGTACGTTTTTAATCTACATAAAAATTAAGAATGGAATGATTTTTAACATATAAGTCATGAATGAAATGTCCTTACATCATAACCAATCAATACATTGATGCTTACATTAAATAATTTGAGGGACCTTATCAATAAAAAAATATTTTCGAATGCTATAGAAATTTTATGTTTTTCAATGTGGATTTCAATGTGAAAAGGTTATTTTCATAGAGAATGTTTCTAACAATATCTTTATGGTATTTCTATTCATCAAAAACAATGAACCTTTTATTATCGACATGAGCTATGTGGTAAGGATACTTACCTTATTCTTTTGATCAGTTTCACTACTGAATGTATTGAAATTCCATATGAAAATTCTTTCTATATGGACACTATTTTAATAAGGTATTTTTTATGTTGCATTTATTATTTATATGATGAATGAATATGAATTATTATGTGATGAATAGGGAGTTGAATTATATATAATCTTGATGTATCTAAAGAATTTATGAGAAAGACATTATTATTTATTTGTCTGAGGCCTAAGAAATTTATGTAGATCTCTTGGAATGGGGAATTGATAATATTCATAGATTTAATTAAATGATGCATTGATGGTATATTAAAGATGTTTGAAATTATTAATTACTTCATTAACAAACCATTTTCTAATATCCATGAGACTATTTTAATTATTATGATATTTTAGGATAAGTGTAACTTCATCTGATTATTTATATGACATTATTTGAACATCATTTATTCCTTATATATTTTTCTTATTGTTAATGTTGTTAATTAAATGGAATGGGATTTAATTTATTTAAATTTATATATTGATTATTCCTTATTTTCTTTTGATTTGTAATATTACATATAACCCAGAATGAGTATCTCACCTTATCCTTATGTTATTAATTTTATTTATGATTTTATATAGGAATATTAGAATGATTTCATGGATGAAAACACAATACTTTAACAATGTATTATATTTTACTATTTAAAATGTAATGTTAGACTAATTTATGAATCTGGTTTACCATGGCTAATAAAATATTACTTCATTCAAGAAATTATTAATTTTATCAATTGATAATGTAGTATTGTAATGACCATATCAGGAATACTAGGTTCAATGTTGTCACATTTATTATTGTAGGAAGTTTAAAATAAACCATATAAACTAGATTTATAAAATAGATATATTAATGAAAATAAACCTATGAATAACATTAATGATAAGTATAACTTTAGGAAAAACTCTGAATTCCTTGGTTATGTAGAGACTATGTGGGTTTTCTAATAATACATATTTGTATATGATACTACCCATCGATTTGGTTTGTTCAGTGTTCCATCCAGGGGAAATAATCTAAAAATGAGCTGGATTAGTATATCACACCTATCATTTTAATCCACATAGATTTTTTCCTTACATAAAACCTAGTTTTACTCTCATAGAGTATATATTTGGGTTAATTCATATTTTCAATATAGACCATTAATAAGTAAATGAATAAATAATATCTGAGGATTTATTTTGTTATGTGTAAATATTCATAGAGTGAAAATAATGTTTCCTAATATAGAAATCCTATGAAAGATATTACATGATTTATCAGTATGATTATGGTTTCCCATAATATTTTTTTATTTCAGTCAATGGCCGAAAACATAAGAAATTTTGTTAAAATTTAAATTGATAGACAATGTGGTGATTATGAGAAACATAATGGGGTGATGACTATAGTGAAATATATTATTATTATTCTAAATTAGTTGTCATTAACTTTTGTAAAGAAATTTCACCTTAACAAAATTTAAGGCTCACCAACTAAGAGAAGGATAAATTTTCTAAGAACTTTTGCATTGAAAACAACGAAGAAATGAGGCTCAATTCCTTTATAAAAAACGTAGAAATAGATGTCCATGATAATTTGTCAAATGAATGCATAAATGTTTTCCTTATGGAAATTAAATCCATAAATGAAATAATCGTCTCAGATTTCAATGTCTTAGGTGTGGAACATGGGAATAATAAATGCAAATTCCCTAATCAGAATGGTTTTATTATAGAATGAAGAAGCACCTATGTTAGGAAATTTGATAATGTGAGAGGATTGAAGTGATTATGAAATAGTATATTAATATATTTTCATATAAGTTTTATATCAATAATATTTTTATTATATGAATCATTAATCCTCTATGGATTTTTCTATAGAAGTTTTAAATTATGGATTTAAAATCATATATTGAATAGTAGTGATTACGTATATAGGTGATTTTGTGCATGGTGATACTTTATGGGAGGCACATGATTGATGGAAGGATAACCCTTAATATGTTCCTGGTGTTGATGTAATAATGTTTAGTTTGGGTAAAGAGATAATTCAAATTAATGATGTATATTGGATAGTGTTGGTGACATAAATATTATTATTGATTTGATGAAATAGTAATTTATAAAATAATTTACTACTTTTTCAAATTCATGGAATATGTTTCATAATTTTTTATTTTGTTAATGAGGGTATAATTGAACATTTAATGTTGTTATTTTTTAACCAGTATTAATAGTATTAAAGGTTTTAAAATATTTGTTATGTGAGATTAATAGTTTCTCTATGATGGTTAGGGGATTAATAGTTTTAGAAATTTATATGTTTTTTTTCGAAAACATTTATTTTGAATTTTTTTCAGATGTATAATGTAAGGGTATTAAGGATAAATACATATAGACTAGATTAAGGAATTAATTTAGTGTAAATGTTACCATTTTTTAGAATAAATGATTATATTGAATTTATTTTACTAACTATGGTGTTGTTGATAAGTATTAATAAGAAGATAGAAAGTCTTATCATTATTGTTTTGGATCTTAGGATCCATTAAAATTTAATTTTATTACTTTGAGAAATACTCAATGTTTTTATAAAGGAATATATTATGGTGGAAATTGCTTGATTGATGAAATTATACTTCATAAGAAAGTATATTTACATTATTTCTTACTCTAAATATAATTTAATTCTTCATCACTAGTAGAATGATCTTAAAAAATATGTTATCCAATTATGATCATTTTGGATGAATTGATAGTGTTTTCACCCATTATAGATTTATGATTTTATGGCCATTATATTTTTTATGATCATTTACATTATAACTCTATATTAGTTTCTAAGAATTATTTTCCTCCTCCATGTCAATATTTTCATTTCCAAAAAATGTTTTCTTATTTTGAATGTTTTTTGATGACCTTCATAATTCACATTCCCTATTTTATATGGATTTTTTATTAACTAATTTCAGAATATATGATATCCACAATGGAATTTTAAAATTTTAAACTGATCACATGTTTATATTTAGATGATTTATTTTTTTATGTTGGGTTGATGCAATACTCTAAAATTTTAAAACAATATTTTGTATGATAGCATATACAACACAGAATAGTGAGCATAAACGATCTAATAAATATTATTATTTAAATATTGCATTTATAAACTAGTTATTTCATAGGAGGTTTTGAATGTGGTTAAAAACAATATAAAAATATTTAAAAATTATTTATATAAAATATATATTAATAATAAATAATTAATTATATTTTAGTAAAATTATTTTATAATTAAACAGTAATTTTTCATCAAAAATGGTTTAATTTTACATTTTTTGTGTGAGTTTTAACTAATTTATTTAGAATTTATATATTTTATTTTATAAATCTAAAATATTTATTAAATAAAAGCATAACAAAATTAACTTTTTATGAAATTTCTAGGTTTTTAAAAAAAGATTGATTTTCTAATCAATGGTGAAAATGTTGATTTTATTAAAAACACTATTTTTAATGATTTTAAATGTTTAAATTTAATTATCATATATATTCAATACATTATTAGTAATATTTTATACTTAAAAATTAAATTATGTTAATCTAAATAATTTTTTTCTGTAATTTAATACTTAGACAAGTTTATAAGAAAAATTAATTATTTAGGAAACTATTTTTAATGAATTAGGTGTTCTGATATTGAATTAATTCCATCCACTTATTGAAAAGAAATCATAAAAAATTAGTTACATATGAAGAGTCATTTGATACAAATTTTAATACTTTTTAACTTTTATTATTGGTCATTATGAATAGAATCCATACAAAATAATTGTCATCTCGGTAAGGGAAAATCATACAATTTAGGTTAAAAGATAATATAATAAAAATAGATCCTAACTCTTAAATTTATATTGTATTATTTTTTTTATTAAATTTATATCCATTTATCTAATATAAGGACACATGTTGGAATAAATATTTGATTAGAACCATTATATTAATTTAGGAAAATTATAAATACAAAATGTCACTCAGTTTACTTCAACAACTCTAAAATTTTAATATAAGGATTGAAATAGGAAATGTTGGATTCTAAATAGTTATTTAAATATTATTGATTTTTTATGATCAGGGTAATTTATTTTAAATTATTAGTTAAAGAAAAGTTAGCTTAAATGCCTAAAGAACACCAATATATTATTTATTCAATTTTTTGGGCAGTAATTTAAATAATTTTGAAAACTATAAAAGTAATATTTTTTAGTTAGTTATAATAACCAAATATATATATATATATGACATATTAGATATGTTTCAAAAGTTTATATTCAAATTCAATATTTCTCTTCATGTATTAATTGTAAAATTAAATGGTTAATGTAAACAATTCAATTGATGAAATTTTATAAAAACAATACTTTATTTAGTGATTTAAAAAGAACAAAATATTTATCTTCGGACATATAAATTTTATATGGATGAAAATATAAATCATGTTCTATTTGTGGAACATTTTCCCTTTTTGGTTATATTCATAAACCATAATGCGTAGAAAATATTAATATGGTGATATGTATCAAAAGGGGTATGAGGTGGTTAAAACTAAAATATATGGGATATAACATGACCCAAACATGTCATACAAATTAAATGAGTTTATTTATAATCACAATCTAAGTTTATTTTAAATGTATAAATTTTTTCCCTTTTATACATTAAAAAAATATTTATATTAATTTAAAACATTAATAAAATCCCAAAATGCTCATCATCACACTTAACAATAGACACCCCATATCCTTTTTTTACACTAATACAATCAGCCTCACTTAAGAAAATTATAACAATTCACCTATAAAAAACATTATCTAGTTTATATAGGTTATTTCATTCCAAAATACATTCCCTTGGTTTCTTAAGAGGAGATCTAATTGTAGTCAACTGAAAAAACATAATTATTTTTATCGAAACTATCATATTTAATAACTTTTATACTAAATATTAATGAGTTATTACGAAAATAAAATATTAAATATAGTTTCATCAATATAATCATATTTTATTATAATTCTGTAATGCAATATTCTATCTCTTTTTCTTCCAATGAAAAAATAAAACGACGCCCGTGTGTAAATATGGCTTACCGTCTCCACATGTTGGTGTATTTCATTTTTCATCAATGTATTTATAATATGATTATAAAAATGGGTCTAATTTATATATATAATTTTTATTACATAGTTATAATTATAGAATTATAATATCATATCTACCATCTTACCACACAGTTCATTAAAAATGATAACTTTTCTATTGACTATGTATCGATAACCTCCTCCGGGAAATTAGTTGATTTTTTTTAATTTACAATTTATATAGATGGTAATAAGGGATCACATAGTGAATATATATTATAATTAAGATATAAATATTATTTTTGAATGTTAAATTAGTTTTTACCATAATTTAGTTACATTCCTCAGAAATTCAAAACAATGCTCATGTGTACTTGTTGTAAACCATCTCTATGATTGATGTAAATCATTTTTCAGTATCTTTTTTTATATAATACAATAAATAAAAATAATACTAAATATAAATTAAATATATATCATTATTAATATTGTTGATATTATTAATCCGTGATCAATTTACAAGGATCGAAACTACCGAACCACAATGTATATGATAAATGAAGTAGGTATCAACCTGTGTAGTGATTTTAATAAAGAATTGATAATAAATGGGAGTTAAAAAAAATATGTTATAATATATATTATTATGGTTTTATAGTATCTTTATAATAAATATATATTTATTATACATATTTTTTTATTTCAAATAAAGAAATATAAACATTAGTTAAGAGATTTATGGTCTCACTTTTATTTTTGGGAGACTCATTTCATTCTCACTAATCATTTCATTATTGTTTTGTATATAACATTCCATTTAGACTTTATATCATGAATTTTCTTTTTTTAATGACATATAAAATATCATTTTATTTTATTCATTTATTGTGCATACAAATCATAAGATACCATCTTTGTAATGGTTCATCATCACAAATTTTCTTCTTTGAGTAAATTTATTATAATAAACCTATCATCTTTTATGAGGATTATCAATAGATCTTTTTACATGTTATATCATGAATCTCTTTATATTTATATTCTTTAGATATTCATTTGATTTAATTTCTTTCATTTTTTTAAAATTAAAATGTAACCAATGTGTTAATGGTTTATTTAATAATAACATCATTATTCAAGATTGTTTATTTCTAAGTCCCCATTGGGGAAATATTTTTATATTAATATATGAAACAAAATATACTTTCTTATAAACATTTTATATCTATAAATTACACATTTTCATATTATTTTCCACCCGTAAAATAATTAAGATACCTAAATCGTGTTTTCATAGACAATCGAATTTGTTTTTCTACTTTGTCGGGAATCATTTTCTACTATATCCATAAATTAATTAAAATGTATCAAATAATATTTTTAGTAATCTAAAATGATTAAATAATTTTTTTAACCTTGATTGAAATTTAATTTTTTTAAATGTTATTTTTATCCTTCTTTCTAATAATGGAGTATTTCTTCTTTCCTTAAGAAATAATTAAATGAGTGTTTTTTAAATTATATGGTTAGAATAGAATTTAACATATTCATTATCTTTCACAGCATTGAAGAATCTATTATATGTTTTCATTTTTTTAATGGAAAATTTATTTTTAAATATTATGTTTCTAATGTGAATTTCAATTTGTAAATAATGTTTTCTACATGAATGGTTTTAATGATATCTTTATATTATTTTCATTTTAAAAAAATAACCCTTTTATTCTCTGTTGGAAATTTGAAATAAAGATATCATGATTTTTATTTATGTAGATGTTTTGTGGCCAGCTATGTTGAGGAAAGTATTACAATTTTTCAATGTAGTTCTACATATATAAAGAACTTTTGAATAATGAATGATGATTAAGTTGTATTGTTTATTCATATGATGATTGTGTTGGATATATTAAGTTACCTCTGGGGACTGGAAATACATATCACCTCAATTATTAAAACTATCTCACGAGAATATATATTTTTTAATTTTTATGATTCCATACATATTTACATAATTATCATGTAATGATTCCCTAGTGGTTTTGTAGATTTCTTGGAAGAAGGCCCCGTCATTATGTTTCAGATGTCCAACATTATCAATTATATCATTATGAAATTACTTTTTGAAATTCATGTGATTATTTGAATAGTAATGAAATCAATGTATTAGTTCAATGTTATTTTATTATTTATATGGAATCATATTACCATCATTATTTCTACATTATGTTCACTATTGATGAAGTTCTTGATTAAATGGCATGTGTTTCAGTTATCTACCATGGTATTTTAATTATTCAATATTAACTCATGATATATTCCACTATATTTAACCCTTACTAACCATATAACCTCCCTTATATTTTGTATCTTTATACCATAATATGGAAAATGATTAATTTAATGAGTTCAAGGATTAAGAATCATTACTTTAACTATTATTTTTAAATAATTTTTTAAATGTATTGAAAAATTCAATTATATATCCATTATTTAAAATGATTTTGCTATAAAGTAATTATAGAAACAATTCTTTTTATCTTATTCTAATGTAATAAATTAACCCCTGAATCGAGGATACTAGGGTTGGGGTTGTACCATTTGGTATTATAGGATGTTTAGTGAAAACCTTTGGAACAAGAATTAGGATAACATAGATTATGGAACTTGACCTTATGACCAACAATGAGGGTAATTATAAATTCAAGATAAAATACTAATATTTTGATAAGTAAAATATTTTTATTAACATTAAATCCAAATCTAGATACTATATATGGATGTGGTTTTAGAATAGATTAATCTTGGGGTAATAACTGGGAAAAGAGTTTTCCAATTATATCTCATCCATCATTATGGTACATGGGCAGTGTTCCCTTGCTATTTACCTAGTTTGACACTCCTAGGGATATGTTTATGTTAAATCCCATTTTATTTATAGATTGTTATTAGTAACTTGAATAAATGATAAACATGTATATATTATGATAAACGTAAGGTATCTTAGATTTAATATAAGGTGTTATAATTTGAGAAGTTTATGATTGATGTTTTATAATTTACCTATATGACTATTATTTTTCATAGTGATAGTTTTCATTCCTCTAGGACGATACACCCATATGAATGACTCAAAATAAGTGGAGGGTGATTTCTATATTGAAATGAAGCACATAGATCATTGAATTTTCAACACGTTAAATGTCTTATGTGTGCGGATGATTAGATTTATCAGAGTCAATGCCCTAATATAAATGGTTAACTCCTATACCGAGGAATGAACTACTCCATGATAATAATTTAAGTGGAATGATTGATTTGTATATATATTAGGATTCAAGAATAATGTTATAGAAGTTTTATATTAATGGTAATTTGGTTATAATAATCATTAAAAATATAAGAAATCTTCCATTACATCTTTTTTTCTTTGAATGCATATGTTGAATGTTATAGATGACCAAGAAAAGTTATATCATGGCATGAAGATATTTTATAGAAAAATACATGATTGGGGAAAATTTAATACTTTATACATTATTTTTGAATATTAATGATGTTTTTTTTGTATGCATATATATTTGATAATGATGAACTAAATTTTATCGTATTGGAGGCCTTTGAAATGATTATTTATTTTATGATAATGTTATTTATAATGAAATTTACTATGTATTTTGATTTATGTTATATTTTATATAATATTATATTTTAGTTAGAAAATAAATATATAAATAATTTCTATAACTACTAACATATTATGTATGGTTTTATGGTGATAAAGGAATTAAATTATTTCACATGTTGTATAAGGTATATATTATTATGTTAGATGGATTAATGATATTGTAAATTTATTGATATTTTTTTATGTTTTTTATATAAAATTTAGTCAGACTTGTTTTGGATGTGTTTTTGGGATAAATACATATTGAATGGATCATGTTGAACTTTTGATGTTTTAGATATTACGATATTATATTTTATAAATTGTGATAATTATATTCTTTTGATAAATATTTTGAGACAAGCATAATTACTTTTCTTTATTTTTTTAATCTTATGATATGTAGAAATTTAATTTTAGTACATCGGACAAGAAAAATTCATCATAAATAGTCTTCATTCTTTATAGAGGAAGATATTGTGGTGGATGTTGAGTTAAGTATGAAATTATAAATTCCAAAATAGTATATTTCTTTATTTTATTACTCTATATAAACATGTAATTCCATAATTCTAACAAAAGGTTATTGAAAAAATATTTGTCCTATTTGGATCCCCTCGGATGAATTTATGGGTTTTTCACCCGTTAATGATTTATGGTTTTTCGGCTATTAACATTATTCTAAAACTTCTTTCTATGACTCTATAGTAATCCTTGGGAGTTTATTTTCTACACTATTTCTATATTTTCACATCCCATTAATGTTTACTTATTGGGAAATCTTGTTTTGTGATGACTTTTTTATTTCACATTCCCTATTTATATGAGGATGTTTTATTGACTATATTTAGATTGTCAGTTGGAGACAAAAGAATTTTAAAATGTCGAATCAAGAAAATCATGACATTATTATGATTAGATTTGTTAAATGGATGAACCCCCCCCCATATATTTTTAAATAACACTATGTATGATAGCATATACCATAGGCAATAACAATATTAAACGAACCACACAATATTAATATTTAAATATGATCATTATAAACTATTCAATGAATTTAATGTTATGAATAGGGTTAAATACATTATTAAAATATCTATACATGTTTTATAAAATATATTTTTCAATAATAAATGCATGATTATATTACAATAAAATCAAATCATACATAAAAATAACATTTTTGTCAAAAAAATGGTTTCATTTTTCATGTATTGTGTGGGAATTATAATTAACTTCTATAAATTTTATAAATTATATTTTAATAAATTCAAATAATTTTTGAAATAATCCTATAAATATTTAAATTGGATAAAATATTTTTATTTCTCTAAAAATAATGATCTTTTAATGAGGAGTGAAATGTTCTACTTTTTAACAAAAATAATTTTTTTTAGCACAAAAAAGATCCATTTTTTAAATGGTTACATAGAGAAAATAGTAATATTATATTATTAATATTATAATTAAGATCATTATAGTCTATTTTATGGTGTAATTTATTAGAAAAAAATTTCAAATATTTAAAAATTCAATTTTTTGAATACTTTTCTTATTTTATTTCTCATTTTATCATTAAATTTGCTTTTTCTCACCTATAGAAACTGAATAGTAGTAAAATTATCCCAAATTTGGATTAATTTTGTATATATTTTTTAAATAGGAACTTTTTCATTAAAAATATTTACCATAGTAAATTTTGGTCAACCCAATAAGGGTGGAACAGGTAATTAAGAAAAAAAATTAATACAATAAGAACTGAAATTGATGTTGAAACATTCATTTATTTATTTGGATGACTGGAGTTTGTCCATCTCTATTATATTCTCAAATATATGGCCACTCAATGATATATCCATTTTCTTTGTCCATTAAAAATAAAATCTGTAAAAAATTTAATAATAGATTTCATTCTTCTGATATTTATAATTGTAAATTTTTATTAAAAAAATTAAAATAGTTAATGTTTTGTTGTAAAATTATATTTGAATTACTAATACATGTCTTCCAGGGTAATTTATTAAAAAAATTTGGTGAATTAATAATTTTCCTAAATTATTATGTAGTATTGATATAGTATTTATTCACTTATGAGATTAACAAAATACATTATTTGAAAACATAAAAATAATATTTTTTGAGTGACATATTCTGACAAATGAATTTCATAGTTTGATATGAAATATTAGATATGTTTATAAAATAAATATCTTACATCTTTTTTTAATGATGTATTTTATGTGAAATTAAATTAATAGTGTCAAAATGACATTAATGATCTTATATAGAAAATGATACATTGTTTAATGATTTATATTTCATAAATATCATACAGTTAGAAAAATAAATGGAATATTGTTCAATATATCAACCTTGGTCAGTTTCTTGATCATTTTTTCTTATTTCGTGACATTTTTGAATCTTGTATTGTAGAAAACCATAATATAGCTATAATTTTCATAAGGTTTAACGAATGTTAGTAATAAATGATAACTATGAAAAAACCCAATTATTCTCCAAGTATGAGTAGATTAGAAGATAATTAACAATAATTATATTATCAATTAATTAAATAAAATTTGGTTCATTTATACATAGAAAAGTAATTTATACTATTTGAATAATTTATAAAATTGTTAAACTGCCCTCTACACACTTATAAAATGAAACCAATTCCGTCATTCATTTACACCACATTGAGAAATATAGCTCGACAATATCCAAAAAATTGTATTCTATGAATACATATACATGTTCAGGATATACTAGTATCTACAAATTACATCGCTTGGATCCATTGAGAGGATATATAAATGAATTCTACTAAATAAGAGGTAATTATATTTATAGAGAATTTCCTGTTTATTTGTTCTTCAAATTTTTATTACTCTGTTTTAGTCATATTAAAATGAAAAATAAAATATTAGAAATATACATATATGTTATTTTGATTATGTGAAAAAATATTCAATATATTTTCCATCATATGAAAATCCAAAATTATACTCATGCGTACGTATAGTTTATCTTCTCCTCATGGGGTTGTAATTAATTTTTCAGCATCTAATTACATGGTCTATTGTAAAAATCTAAATAATGAATATATATGAACTATAACCGCCATGAAGTGACTTAATTCATTTTTTATTTCAAGTATACATAAATGATAATAAGGATGGATTTAATTAATATATATGATATATATTACCTAAAAATGATTATATAATGAGAAATTATTATATACCATTGTTTTGTTACATCCATCAAAAGGTGAAATCAACATTTTTTCGTATATATAACCTACAATCTCCATGAATGATATATTATGTTTTTCTATATCTATATTTTATGGATTGGTATAAAAAAATATATAATTAATATATATCATACTTATAAAATTATTAAAATTATGGATATGATTTAACCATGATCAATGCACAAGAAACGAATCTACCAAACCAACATGTACATGATAAATAAACCAGTTATCACTCGGAGTACTGATTTAAATAAATAATCTTTAATAAATGGGTGGTAAAAAATAAAAATAAAATTCTATAAGGAATTATATATAATATTATGGTGTGCTATAAAATTTATAATAAATTAATATTTATTAAATCATATTTTAATACTTATAAAAAGTTTGTAAGATATGGGGTATGTGATTTCATGTCTAACATTTATTTATTAGAAACTCATTTCATATTCACTATTCGTTTCATTTCTATGGGGTAAATAATTAAACTAATACATGGTATATAATTAATTTTATTCTCTTAATGATATTGTATTTTTATTTTATTTTTTTATTTCATGGGGTGTATGAATCAAAAGTTAGGGAAATAGTCAGTGTTTTAAAACTCAAATTTCCTTTTTCAAGAAATTTTTTATGTTATACACCTATCATATATAATGAGGTGGAACTATAGATTAATATATGTTTTAAACCATGAATTAATTTATATTAAGGGTTTTTAATTTGTTATTTTAATTTATTTCACTCATGGTTGTTATGATTCAGAAGATACCAAAGTGTTAATGGTTTATTTCCCAATCTCATCATTATTCAGAATGGTTATGTTTAATTACCCATTTGGTAAAATTTTTTTATCTTCTTATCTAAAAAATAATAAATTTTATTTGTCAATTTTGTTTCAATAAAATTACATTTCTCCTTTTATTTTACCCTGTTTTTGTACAGAAGATTCCAAAATGATGATTTTATGGAAAACTAAATTTTTTTACTACTCGGATGGGAATTTTTTTAAATCACATACATATTTTCCATAAATATTTTTAAAATATATTTTTAAAATAATCAAATGAGTTATTAAATAAAATTTTAAACATGTTGGAATTATAAAAAATATTTTTAAATAAATATGGAATTTTTTTTCAAAAATTATTTACCTTTTATATTCTCATACAAAATTATATAAAAAGTGTTTTCTAATTTTAATAGAAGAAATGAAATTTAGTTCAATAATTAATGAATATTTATTTAATGTATACTAATATATTTTACAAGATTAAATTCAGATAAAAAAATTTCTTAATATATTAGAGTTTTAAATTCATTAAAATATAATTCCAAGGTATAAAGGGTATTTTCTTCAATTAGTGATCTAATTAAAGATTTTACATTAATAAAAAAACCATTTATTCTCCACTAGGTATTAATTATAAATATATTAGCCATATTATTTTTTTATAAGTTTTATGATCATCTTTATAATGGAATGTACTGAAATTCTTTATGTCCCATCCTCATATACAGACATATTTTGAATTTGGTAGGTTGATTATGTTTAATTTTTTATTCATATAATAATTGAATAAGAATTATTATGTGACGAGTGAAGGTCAAAATATCATAGAACCTCAATTAATTAGAAGGACTCATGGGTTCAAAAAATTCTTATTTGGATGAGGCATTACCCGTGTATGTACATTTTTAGAAAAAGGCATTGGAGGAATTTTTCGAGTTATATAAATAATGCCTTGATAAAATGTTTCAAATTCTTGGCATTATGTATCCCAAAATTATGAAATTTTTTATTTATGTCTATGTTATAATTTATATATTTTTTATATCCATGAATAAGTTCAAGTTAGGTTACTATTTATGTAACATCATTGGTCAGCATTTGTTCCTATCATAGAATTCACAATGATGAGCTTTTTGATTAAATGGAAAGTGTTATAATTTTTTTACCTCTCTATATTGATTATTTCTTATTTAACAATGATATATTCCACTATAAATTACCCTTACTTATCATATTATCTTACCCTTATTTTCTTTTTTCTCCTTGGAGTGAAGGAGTAGTCATTGAATATGTTCAATGTTGTTGAATATAGACAATATCTTTTTTCTCTATGTATTTTGTTATAATGAGAGACTCAATAATTTATCTAGTAGACCAAGACTACTAAACTATTTGGTACTTCAGGATATGATTCCTTGTATCTAGTAAAAATGTAATAATATAACCATAGGTTCAAAGCTACTAGGTTGGGGGTTGTCACAACAAGACGGTGGGAGAAATATAACATTAAAACTACATTGAACAAAAATAATTTTACAAAATATAGAATATATGGACATTTAATCTCAAATAAAATACATATACCATTTTATAATAGTATATTACAATGAGACTATAAACATGATAAATAGAGAATAAATCATAAAAATATGACATCATAATTTATGATAATAAGAAAATGTATAATAATAAGTAACAATGGAATAAAGACATATTCTCATAAAATCCTATAATTATGTTCATTTTTAGTAATACCCACATTTATTTCCATGAGAAACCCCAATCACGAACACCGTTTATATTGTTTAAAAATCCCAGAAAGTTCATTATTTATTATCTCACAAGATATGAAACCTTATCCAATATATTATAGGGTTATTTATGTCCCCCCAAAAAATACAAATATATATCTCCCACATCATGTAAATCATTAATCCTAATATAATAAACCCATTGAAAGAAAATTGTTCATAATATATTTTTAGATACTATCACAAAAAATGATATCAATAATTAGATTGGATAATAGCAAATTTTCAAAATCCCAAATAGTAATATTTCTTAAATGGAATTACAATTTGATTCATAAAATTTAACACTATAAAATATATATCCTTAAAAAACAAATATTATCATTATAGAGGAACCATAAAAGGCGTTTTCTATAACAAAAATCATAACGTTATCGTAAAATAAATAATTGTTATTTTCATTAAAATTCATCTTATATGAATTTTAAATGAAGATATTTGTCAATCATTATTTAGAAATAAATCCAAATAGTGGATCCATAATTATAAATAAATTTTAGGTAAAAAAATATGGATTTCAATATAAAGGATATAGTGTTTAAAGAACATTTTTTTTAAAAAACCGAATAAATGCCATTATTGAAACTCACATCATTAAAAGACTAAAATATCATCATTTTGAAAAGGATGATGAAAAATATCCAGATCATAATAAAATAATTATATTTATACTTAAAAATAAGATGGATTTTAAATTTTCAAAATAAATAATATCGAATGGAAGAGAATGGTCTTATTGATGAGAATGAGAACTATTATTAAAAATATTATAAATTTATAAAACTGAAATACCATGTGAAATACGTTCTGAATTTATACTAATTTTATCTATATATATAATAAATAACATAATTATAAAATATTAAGGTGTTAGAACCATTAATAGAATAATAATTATAATGAAAGAACATTATAACAATAAGAAATAATATTTGTGTTATAAAATATATTTGGGATGTTTTAAAAATTGAAATAACCTAATTGAATGAGTCAAAATGATATAGATTTTTTGATTCATTGAATTTCATGAGTGTTTTTACAAATTAAAATCATATATAAGTAAATACACCACAAAAAAAGAAAAAAGTGGTCAATATGGAATGCGTCTCCAAGGAATAAAGATTATATTAGAAACCCTTAATTTTAAATTATTATAAAAAATAACTATTTTAAATCCAATATGTTAAACAAAATAATCATGATAGATTATTTAATAGACATATTAATATCGTTTATGATTCATATTATTTAATTATAATAATTTATTTTACATTATTTAAAGAGTTATTATTTATTTTCCTCGGATGTTTGTAAATTCTATTTTTTGTGCATATTTCATAATTGAATCATAAAACATCATTAGTTGATATTATTTTCATCATTCATAGTTTATAAAAGATATTAATATCCATTTTTCTATTATTTTTTAATCTAAATGATCATTTAATGGAAAATATGTGCATGGTATTCTAGAACGAGATCCATGATGCACTTGTTACAAATAATTTACTAACACTAATGGGTTACTATATGTTAATAATTAATTATTATTTCATAATTTAGTCAATACATTCATGAAAAATATTACATAATCATTTAAAATAAATTTGAAAACTATACATGTAAAATAGTGAGGAAAATCTAAATACAGTTTTCAAGGATGTGGTAGTTTGGAAGTTAAATGTGATTTGTTTTCATTTGATTAAATGGTTGGGGTGATGTAATAAAATGGTTATTAAATAAATATATATATTTTATTATATACTAATGATACTTATTTAATAATAATTATGTGTTTATAATATAATTATATGAGGTGCAAGATGAAAGGTTTAAAATAACGTAGATTAGAACAAATCCTCTCCTTTGATGTATTCTCTTGAACTTTACCATAGGGAACCTTGAATTGTAATTTTAAGTAGACCAAAACCTTTAGAGTTTAAGATATTATATTTGGGATATATTTTTTTGTAATTTTATGTAGTAAAACTTCTTATGGTGTGGGGATAAATAGTGGTGAAGTGATCCTTTTATAATAGGGGGTGTCTTCTATTTAATATTCATTATTTTATGATAAATACATGTCACCATTGAACTAAGTGGCTATGATAGTGTAAAATAATGGATATGGGTTATTTATTTATTTTATATAATTCTTAATTAAAAAATTATTTGGTTTGGTTTAAGATATTTATGTAAAGACCAGGAAATTCTGGGGAATTTTTTTTCATAAATACATGGAAATTTTTGGATTCCGCAAAAATTGACAGTGCATCATTCTATGGCCCGGTGTTCCCAGAATCAATTTCTGAAGTTTTGTTCAGGAAGGTTTAGTATACGTACGAGTGGGTTTTTATATCTTTTAAACTGAGGCTCAGAATTGAAATCTAAGGGCACCGTTGAACTCGCAATGCCAATATTCTCCTAAGAAGACTATCTCCTTGACGACAGTGGGTCAAGATTGAATGTTAGTTTTTTGGTTATTATGGAAAGTAATAAAATAAATAGAACTTTATTTTTATTTGATCCACCAAGTGGGTGTTTGGAGGGGATCCCACTAGATCTACAACCTCCTTATGGAGGTTGGATGTGGGGACCACCAGGACATAACCTCCCATGAGAGGTTATGGTGGTTGGTACCACCCAAGGCAACTTATCCTCCAAATTTGAATAATAGGAGTGGGTACCCCATGACCCCAATTAAATGAGAGGATAGGAAAACCTTTCAACCATCTTTAATGTGGAGGAGCCTCTTGAAAATCCTCCACATTAAAGTGTCCAACACACCCATTTAATGAGGCCAAATCCTCCCATTAATTTGAATGTGACAACTAATTTTTAGTTTTCTTTTTGGAATCTTACCAACAACATACTAGAATTTATAATCTATTATTTGGCACATCTATTGTTTTTTTGGGAGAGGAGATCTTGGGAGAAATAGTGTTCCCCAACAAAGACCCTCCTTTTCCAACGAAGAATGAAGAATGTGTTCTTCCAATAAAGAACTTCGGAAACCATCTTCTTCGATCTTCATCCCCAGACACCAACAAATATGGAGCATCTTCCACAACCGACGTGCGAACTCAGGATTGGATGTGTTCGGTGGACACGATGAATAGCGAAAACACCATCTTCATCCCCGTGACTCCGTCGACGAATGATGAATAAAGGTAGGAGTGTGTTTGATTTGATCAATGTCATTTTCTTCTCATATGTTTTCTTATCCCTTTGAAACACTTTCTATCAAACTAATACAGTGGGACCGGGCCAACCTAATAGGTCCCTATTTTTCCACTGTACTTTTTGTGGTGTGTTATTCGAGTTCTTCTCGGGTGGTGAACAATGGAACGTTGTGGGTTCATTGTGTGATACAACGACCCCTAATTGAAAACCCAACATCACTATAACCAAGCGGAGGTGCGACGATGATAGAGGGTGACAGATCATACCATACCGGGGAGAGCATTCTTTGACCGTTCTTAGAGTGGGCGAATCATAACGTGTTTTTGGAGCCAACCAGAGGCCTGAAAACGCTGATAATGATTTCAGAACTTCAGGGCGACCTAGGGTATCCAGTTTCATGGTGATCGGACCATGTAACCAAAGAACCAGCATCACAAGAGGCTCGATAGCCATAAATATTGTTTCTGAAAAATTACAGAATACACGGAGTGTACTTCTAAAGAACACGCCATGTAGTACAGGCGTACTATGGTTAGGGTTTCATGCGTCAGACGCTCATCACACAACATGTGACATTTATAACATGTCGTGTACTCTTCACATAGCTCAGAAGAGGCAGCTACATAAGACTCAGCATGTATCTCGGGGATACGCGGACACGGGGTGAAGTACACTGGCATGTACTCCACCATATGGCCAGGCAAAGCCAGTGACACGGGCAACCCCATGTACCAGTTACACGGGTTGGTGAACACAGGTTGATTTCGTGTTTGGTCACATGGCCAGCATACACGGAGTCAACCCCAGTTTCATGGGCATGGCATGAACCCATACAACACGTCATGTAATTTATTTTCTACCCAACCGACCTTTCGATATGGTCCGTTGCACATGGGAAGTACCTGAAGTCTAACTACACGGAATGTACCTTATTCCAACACGTCATGTACTTTCGGGTAAATGGACTGGTCATTTTTCCTCTGTGTCTTGGACACTAATTGTTTGGTTTGGCCCCCTATGACATGGCAGTCCTTTGAGATACTTCTACGTGGGACAGTGTGATAGTTGGAGTATTGACCATTAGCTCATCGATCAGATCCTCCTGGAGATGAGAGAGCAAAGCACAGGGACCTAGTAGTTTGATGTAATCTTACGAATGCTGACTGATTCAACTCAGAGTGATTCGACTAGCTGAGTGGGGTGCGCCTTGGTGTAACGGCATACCCACAGTGGGGTGCGCCTTGGTGTCGCGGTAGACACACAGTACTCGACATGAAGAGTACCTCAGCAAGCTACGAGGGGGAGCGACGTGGTGATGTGGAGTCCCCACTGTGGGGAGCGCCTTGGTGATGCAGCAGACCCACGGTACTAAAAAAGAGAAGTACATCAGCTATCCAAGGATAGTGGGAAGCACCTTGGTGTCATGGCAGGCCCATTGTACTCGATAGAGGAGGAGTTCCCCAATAGCAGAAGTTCTGACCATGTGACTAATGATGTTATTAGATACTACCCATTGAATAAAATCTGAGATTGAGGTGAGTCAGTAACTTATGTGTTTACATCGTGATTGAGATGGATTACTTGATAACGTAGGCATATGTATGGGAATATACCTAAGTGAGGTTATCTTTTGAATTCACACTTTTTGGTTTACCCTTTGTGTATTTTGTGAGACCTTGAGGCTCTCGGGGTCCTTACTGAGTATCATTATACTCACCCCTACACGGGATATGCCCACAACACGTTTTGTTGGATGTAGATGACGGATAGCGCTGACTGAGGCAGAGACTAGCAGGACTAGGCGGTACTCGGAGTTGGACCTTATGATGAGTCAGTACACTGAGGAGACTGACAGACATGGATTAATAAGGAGTCTATATGTAACTACCATTTAGGTAGGAATTCCGAAGGACGACCCTACAGTTGTTTTACCTTTATTCTGTTATACTTGTTTTTCAGATGTACTTGTACTTTCCTTTTGGGCTTGTATTCTGGCCCCATTACATTCAGCACTCTCTTTTTGTTATACAGTTATCTTAGTGTTTTGTATCCTGTTGTATACTCTGTTTTGTGTTTTTACACTTTATAAAGGAAATTCCTTTACAGTTTTAGAGAATTACGCCTTTGGTTCTTGTCGCGAGCCCCTGGCCTATAGAAGGTGGGCTTGGGGTAGTCATGGCACGAGCCTCGAGGGACGGGTGGTGAAAAATTTTTATCAGAGAAGTCGGTTCTACTGCAAATATTGGGACTTCAATCCTTTCTATGAAGAAATAGTGTTAAGAGTACTATGTGTGGTTTTTATTTCATGGGGTCTAGTGTTGGTGCGGCGGCCTACATATCCATACACCAGAACCATTGCTACTGATTTCTGACTCAGTGCACGAAAACTCTGACTGTGTGTGTGTTTTCAAAAGTTTAATTTAATACAGCTCAACTAGGTCAACTCACCAGGTATAATCTTTTGACCATGTCGCATCTGTTTCTTTCAGGATGCCTCTCCACGGATGACTCGCTAGAGCCCCGAGAGTTGTACGTGCTGATAGCCCACCGAGTGATGATGCCTCGGTGTAGGGCCTTTTTCAAGCAGAGGCACCAGCGGTACGACTTCCTGTTGGGCCACCAATGCCACCAGCCCCAGTAGCAGACGATGTATGCCTCTTGAGGGCACTGCATGAGATCCAGTGCCATAGGCCTCCCAGGTTCAGGGGCGAGATGGACCCGCAGGCAGCTGAGGATTGGCTGGAGGCTATGGTGAGAGTTTTCAGACTAGAAGGGAACCTAGCTAACTTCATGGTGATTCTTGCTTCTAGCCTCCTTCAGGAAGAAGTTGGAAGATGGCGGAGCCTGATGCTCCATGTGCATGATGAGGTGACACTACTCTAGGCAGACTTCGACATACTGTTTTAGGAAGAGTTTTTCCCAGCCACCTTCTTTGCAGTGCAGATACAGGAGCTACTTCACCTACAGCAGGGCATCATGACGGTGTCATAGTACTCAGTGAGGCACACATACCTCTTACGCTACTCCACCGATATAGTACGGGACACATTCTTCTTGTCCTGGACCATTGAGCTGGGGATCAGGAAAGATATTATGGCTTTGATGAACTCCCTCATCATCTCGACGCTGAGATGGGTGTTGGAGAGTTCCCTCTTAGTGATGATATTCCTTGCTGAGTAGTCTCCAGCAGCGAGACCTACCACTAGTCACCATGCAGTGGAGTCTTTTGCAGTTGGCAGTAGAAAGATGTCACAGAGGTCCAAAAGGACCAGAACCATGGGTGGATGACCGCATGACTCAGAATCAGTTGTGCGGGGAACCCGGGGAAGAGAAATACATCCCAGGAGCAGGCAATGTTTCTCATGCAGCAGGTCGGGTGACATGGCTCATGAATATCCGACCAGCCATTTGGATGATAAATGGACGGTTGATGGAATGCCCAAGCTGAGACAGAGATTCGATCGAGGCAGTTCTCAAGGAGCAGCCAGACATGTTAGAGGAGTTGGTCGTATAGCTGTCGGTCAGTGACGTTTCGAGGTTTTAACGCCACCACCACTAGAAGATCCACCCCGACCACAGGGAGTAGGTGGACATGGGAGATCTCAGCCCTAGGAAGCTGAGGCTTATGATCACGGCACTACGGATATGATTAGAGGTAAGATCTATGTTTACTCCACCGTAGCTGCAGTTCTTATTAACACAAGTGTCAGTCACTCTTTCATTTCCACTTCCCTCGTTCGGATTTTGGAGATTCCGACAGAACCATTGGCTCGATCCATAGGGCTAGAGACTTTTACGAGAGAAAACTCGACGATTATGCACTGGTGCCAGAAATTTGGTATTACTCTAGGAGGAAAGAGCATTGGCTGGGATCTGCAGGTAGCGGGGTCTAGGTCATAAGATGTCATCTTGAGTATGGATTTGTTATCTACAGTCAATGCTCAGGTTGACTATATTAGGCTCAAAGTGAAGTGTTTCCACATAGATGGGACTAGGTTTACCTTCACCGATGAGGAGTGAGCCTTTGCAGTGCAGGATGGACATTCCCGAAAGAGAGTGCAGCTGATCACTGATCAGTTGGCTTGCCTTACCCTCAAATTAGTTGATGTGGAAAGTCCAACATATCCTGTAGTGGTGGACCAGTACGCGGATGTTTTCCATAATGATGTCCCAGGTCTACCTCTTTGAAGAGATGTGGACATATACATTGACATGTACCTCAAGACGACACTGATATCTACATCAGCATATCGGATGGCTCTCGTTGAGCTTCGTGAGCTACGGGTACAGCTGGAGGACTCGCAATAGAAGGGATTCATCTGGCCCAGTGTTTCTCCCTAGGCAGCCCCGATTCTATTAACCAAGAAGGCTTATGGAAGCTTGAAGATCTGTGTGGACTACCGCCTCCTGAACCAGGTGACCGTGAAGAATAGGTACCCACTCCCGAGGATTGATGACATCTTTGATCAGCTAAAGGGATCACAATGGTTCTCGAAGATAGACAACAGATCAAGATATACCTAACTCAGAGTTTGAGATGAGGATGTACAGAATGCAGCCTTCAGATGTCGGTATGGACACTACGAGTTCTTGGTTATTTCATTCGGTGTGACCAACTCTCAAGCAGTGTTCATGGGACTCATGAATATGATCTTTCAGTCGTACCTCGATCACTTTGTTGTAGTCTTCCTTGACGACATTCTGATCTACTAGACTACCAAGGAGGAGCATCCTTACCATTTGTAGGTATTATTGGACACACTCCATGAGCACCATCTTTATGATAATCTCTCGAAGTGCCAGTTTTGGATCTGAGAGGTTCACTTTTTATGGCATGTCATCATGGAGGCTGGATTTGCAGTGGACCCATCGAAGATTGAGGTGGTACTTGATTGGGAGCCACCCAAGAGTGTGATGGAGTTTCAGAGTTTCCTTGGGTTGGATGGTTACTACAGGGGTTTCATTCCAGACTTCTCCAGAGTTGCAGAACCACTATCATCTTTGAAAATTAAGGGGAAACCCTTCGTTTGGTTGGAGATATTCCTACAAAGCTTTCAGAAGCTGAGGCAGAGGCTAACAAGTTCCCCTATCTTGAGGCTTTAGAGGAATCCATAGGGTACATAGTCTACTACGACGCACCAGGGATAGGACTCATGTGTGTCATGATGCATGACCGAGCAGTGATCGCGTATGGTTCTCGACAGCTGAGACAACACGAGAAGAACTACGCTACCCCTAACTTGGAGTTAGCAGTAGCGGTCTTCTCCTTGAAGATGTGGAGACACTATCTGATGGGTGAACGGTTTACCATGTACTCTGATCACAAGAGTCTCAGGTATATCTTCTCTCAGAAGGATCTGAACCTGAGACAACAGCGATGGCTTGAGTTCCTTAATGACTATGACATCGAGATAGTTCATACTCCTAGAAATGGTAATGTTGTAGTAGATGCACTCAGAAAAAGATATGTTATACAGCTTCTAGGCAAGGCGACAGAGTAGTTGGCTACCTTATAGATATTCTTTGTGGATAGAGACAGGGCAACCTTTCTACTATCACTTATAGTTACTTCTCCAATTCATCAGCGAGTCAGGGAGGTTCAGCATGGAGACTCTGACTGTGAGACACGACGTGCTCAGATATCCATAGGGCAGGCTCCTGATGGATTTTCTTAAGGTGGGGAGCACTTCATCCTCTTCAGAGGACGTACTATAGTACCAGTGTCACTTCAGGAGGAAGTTTTGAGGGAGTTTCACACATCCCCTTTAGCGGTACATCTAGGAGTAGAGAAGATGTACCCAAACCTTCGACGATAGAACTGGTGGTCGGGGATGAAGAAGGTAGTTGCAGTGTTTGTCTCTCGGTGCCTCACTTTTAAGCAAGTGAAGGCAGAGCACTAGGTACCAACATTATTAGTTCAGCCTTTAGAGGTTTAAGAGTTTGAGTGGGATGGGATATCAATGGATGTCGTGATGGGTCTTCCACGAACATCCAGGGGTGATTACTTGATTTGGGTGATCTTTGAATGACTCCCCAAGTCGGTCCACTTTCTACCAATCAGAGAGAAGGGTTCAGTAAAGAGCTTGGGACGCCTCTATGTTCAGGAGATTGTGTGACTACATGGAGTACCTTTGACGATTGTCTTCGATCGTGACACACAGTTTACTTCCTGGCTATGGATGGGGATGCAGGAAGGTTTCGTGACGCAGCATTGTTTGAGCATCGCCTTCCATCCGCAGATGGAAGTTCAGACTAAGCGGATCATTCAGACCCTCGAGTACATGCTACATGATTATGTCCTCGACTTCGGTTGCAGCTGGGAGGGCCACTTAGCATTGGTGGAGTTTTCATACAATAACAGGTACCACTTCACCATAGAGATGGAACCTTTTAAGGCGTTATACAGGTGACCTTACAGATAACTTTTGTTCTAAACTGACCCTGGGGAGTCAGCACTAGTGGGACCAGAGATGGATCTAGCTACCATGGAGAAGGTGTAAATCATCAAGGATCAGATGAAGACTGCTCCGAGCTGACATAAATCGTATGATGATAGGAGAATGATACCTCCAGATTTTGAGGATGGTGACCACATCTTTCTATGGGTCTCACCCCGATGAGGTCTACGAATATTTGGTCGAGGAGGAAATTTTTCTTCGAGATTCATCAAACCGTTCCAGATCCTCAGTAGAGTTGGTGAGGTGGATTACCGCTTAGCTCTTCCACCTTAGATGAATCGGGTGCATGACGTCTTCCATGTATCTCAGCTAAGGAGATACATGGATGACCCTTCTCACATCATCGACCATGTAGAGCTGGACGTCGATGATGTGGTGACATTCAAGGAGGATCCAATGTAGATTGAGGATCGACATGAGGAGGTCCTATGTGGATGTTCGATACCATTGGTGCGTGTTCGCTGGCAGCATGGGAACCCCCAATAGAGAACATGGGAGAGGGAGTCTCAGATTCGTGCTCAGTACCCCCACTTATTCCCTTAGATTGAATTGTAGCTTACGGGGACTTAAACCCTGAGGTGCAGAGAATGTTAAGACCCAGAAATTCCATTGATTTTTTTCCTAAAATACATTGGAATTTTACGAGTCCGCGAAAATTGACGGCACATGATTCCGAGGCCCAGTGTGCCCATAATCAATTTCTTACATTTTGTTCTAGTACGATCGGTAAACGTATGAGCGGGTTTTTATAACTTTTAAACAGGTGCTTAGATTTGAACTCTGAGGGCACCATTGAACTCGCAGCTGTGGTATTCGCTTCAGAATACTATCACCTCAACAAAAGTGGGTCGAGATTAAAAGTTAGTTTTTGGGTTTTCGTGGAAAGTAATAAACTAAAGTGAGCTTTATTTTTATTTGATACACCATGTGGGTGTTTGGAGGTGGGTCCAATTGGATCTATATCCTCCTTGTGATGGTTAGAAGTGGGGACCACCATGCCATAACCTCTCTAGAGAGGTTATGGTGGTGGGGAGAACCACGCCTCAACCTCCCATGTGTGGATTAATGTGGTGAGGACCACCCGAGACCACTTAACCTCCCTATTTGAATAATAGTGGTGGGGACCACCCGACCCTAATTAAATGAGGGGAGAGGAAAACTTTTCCACCCCCTCATTAATGTGGAGGATCCTCTTGAGATTTATTCACATTAAGGTTTCCAACACACCCAACTAATGAGGCCAAATCCTCCCATTAAATTTGAATGTTCCAACTAATGTTTAGTTTTATTTTTCAAATCTTTCCAAAGAAATAATAGATTTTATAATCTATTATTTGGAACTTTTTTTGGGGGGGAGAGTAGAGCTTAGGGTAAAAGGATTTCTCCAATGAAGAACCTCATCTTCCAACGAAGAACGGAGATCTCTGGAAATGATCTTCTATAAACATCTTATACAGACACCTACCGACGTGGAGGGTCTTCCGCAACCGACGTGTGAGCTTTGGACTGGAAGTGTGTGGTAGATGCGACAAATGGAGAGAACACCGTCTTATTCCCAGTGACTCTATCAATGAACAATGAACAAAGGTAGGGGTGTGTTTGATTTGATCAAAAATGTTCTTATTTTTAATATGTTGTTTTATTCCCTTGAGCCACATGATATAAAACTAATATGGTGGGACCGGGTGAAACTGACACAACCCGATTTCTCCGCAGTACTTCTTGTGGTGTGTTCTTCATGTTCTTCTTGGTTGGCGAACAATGGAATGTTGCATGTTCGTTGTGAGACACAACGATCCAAAATTGAAAACCCAACTTCACGACAACCTAGAGGAGGTGAGACGATGATAGTTGGTGAAGGATCTGACCAGACCGAGGAGATTGGTTTTCAACTGTTCTTCGAGTGGGTGAATCAAAAAGTGTTTTCGGAGCCGATCGAAGTCCTGAAAACGCTGGTAATGATTTCAGAACTTCAAGGTGACCTAGAGTCTGTAGTTTCATGGTGATCAGACCATCAGAACAAAGAACGGGCATCACAGGAGGTGCGCTGGCCAGAAATGTTGTTTCTGAAAAATTCAAGAATACACGAAGTGTGTTTCGGAAGAACACGCCGTGTAGTATGGGCGTACTGTGGTTAAGGTTTCAAGCATCATATGTGCATCACATGACATTTGACCCCTGTAACACGCCATGTACTCTCCACACATCTAGGTAGAGGCAGCTACACAATACTCGGCTTGTATCCCAGGGATACAAAGACATGGGGTGAAGTACATAGGCATGTACTCTACCACACGGCCAGGAAAGGTCAGTGACACGGGCTACCCCGTGTACCAGTTACATGGGTTGGCGAACACAGGTTGAGGCCGTGTACGGGCACATTGATAGTTTACATGAAGTCGACCCTAGTTTCTTGGACATGGCGTGTGACCATACAACACACCATGTACTTTCTTTTCTACACGACTAGCCATTCGACATGGGACATTGCACACAGGCACTACCTGAGGTATGACTACACGGCGTGTACCTTATTCCAACACAACGTGTACTATTTGGTAAATGGCTTGGACATCTCATCCTCTATCATGGACACAAATTGTTTTCTTTTTCCCTCTATGACGGGGTGGACCTTTGAGATACTTCTACGGGGGACTTTCTGATAGTTGGAGAATCGACCAGTTGCTCGTGGAGCAGATCCTCCCGGAGACGAGCGAGAATAGTGTGTAGACCTTGTAGATGGATGAGGCCTAATGAGTAATTACCGATTCTACTCATAGTGACTTGACTAGCCTAGTGGGGACCACCTTGGTGTCATGACAGACCCACAGTGTTGAGCGCCATGGTGTCGCGGCAGACCCACGGTACTCGACAGCATGAGTAACTCAGCAGGCTACGTGGGGGAGTGCCTTGGTGACATGGAAGACCCATGGTGGGGAGCGCCTTGTAGATGTATCATACCCACAATACATGACAGGAGAAATACCTCAGCAGTCTAACCTTAGTGGGAAGGGCCTTGGTGTCGCAGCAGGACCACAGTACTCAATAGAGGAGGAGTTATGCAGTAGCCCAGGTATCGACAGTTTGACTGGGGATGTTACATGATACTACCTCTGTAATATAATCTGAGATGGAGCTGAGTTAGTAACTTTTGTATTTACCTCATGATTGAGATGGATTAGTTGATAACTTAAGTATATGTATGGGAATACACCTAAGTGATTTATCTATTGAATTCAGACTTCGCGGTTTACCCTTGTTTGATTTTGTGAGACCTTGAGGGTCTTGGGGTCCCTACTGAGTATCATTATACACACATCTGCATGGGCTATTCTCACACCTCGTTGTGTTGGATGCAGAAGACAGACAATGCTGACTAAGGCTGAGACTAATATGAATAGACGGTACCCAGAGGTGGACCTTACGATGAGTCGCTACACGGAGAAGACTAACAGACGTGGAGTACTGCGGAGGCTATTTGTACCTACCCATCAGCTAGGAATCCCAGAGGACGACCCAAAAACTATTTTACCTTTCTTCTATTGTACTTTTCTTCATTTGTATATGTACTTTCCTATTGGGCTTGTCTCCCAGCCTCTTTACTTTCAACACTCTCTTTTGGTTATACAGTTTTTCTTAGTGTTTCATATCCATTTGTCTGCTCTGTTGTGTGTGTTGACACTTTATAAAGGCAATTCCTACCTAGTTTTTTGGAATTACGCCTTTGGTACAAGTCGCCAGCCCCTGACCTATGGAATCCAGGCTTGGTGTAGTCACGATATAGGCCCCGAGTGACATGTCATGAAAATTTATTCCATCCCCCCTTACTTTAGCTTCAATACAAAAAATTTACACTTACCATGATTACTTGTTATATATCCTCAATAAAAAAATATAATTAATATAAAATTTAAATAATTAACTAATTTAGACATGTTGATTAAAAATATGATATAAATTTAATAATTTTTTATTTATAAATTTGATAAAAGTAAATTCCAAAATAATAAATATATAGCACATAAGATGGTTTTTAGAAAAAAAATATCGTCTGTTCTAAAATGTCAAACAATGATTTTTTATTTTAAAATATTATATTTAATTTATTAATTAACCATGTTAAAAATAACATTGGTTATATAGAACTTTTTATATATTTCTTACTCATTTTTTATCCTAATTATGTTATAAAATACATTATAATTAAAAAATGGTATTTTATACTATTCACATAACTATCATCCTTTTTTGAATAATCCAAAAATATGATAAAATATAATATTTCCATGAGGTGTCTAATTTTTCTTTATTTTGAATTAAAATTTTAAAATTTATAATTTAACCTAACAAATATAATCATATAATAATATGAATTTTTTATATAAAAACAACTATTTAAAATGTTAATTTTTCTTGTTCATTTTACATGTTAATTAAAAAAATAAATTGGTGTTAATATATTATTTGTATTAAATATATACTTTAGCATCATTTAAAATACGTATATTTAGTTTCTTAAAATAAAAATTCAAAGAGCATAAATTGATGTTTTTGTGGAATAAATTTCTAAACATTAAATATATTTATTCTTATTTCATGTCTATTTGTAATGTCCTAACTCAAGAATCATGAATTTTTTACATTACATTGTTACATTGGCATGATTAAAAACAATAAAATACCAACTTAATAAACAATTTAATAGTTTTGGAAAACAAAATTACATACATGATTCTCATATTAAACTGAGAGATATAAAATAATACATAATACATAATAATGACTAATTAAATAAAAACTTGGAAAATATTCATATAATTAATCATTCTATCTTGGGGAAGGAAAAAATTAGTGTTGATATGAAATTCTTAGTAATGATTAGCAATAAGTATGTTTATTCATGAATCAATACGAATAAACATTATGCAAAATTATATTACTGATCACACATTCCATTTAAACTATTGTATAAGGGATAATATATAAGGAAAGGTAGTGTACTAAAAACACATTCCACTAAATAAAAAATGATAATGAAGTGATTCTAATGATTTTTTCATAGTGAAAATAATTTTGATAACAATAACTAAAATGAAGGAAATGCTAAATTATTAGAAATCATGTATCTTGCACATGAACCACTATTATCAAGACCTTTCTCAAGATGGTTTCAGTCTGTCAGTACAAACCCATATATTATTCTAGGAAAAGAAACTCGAAGAGTTTTATCCTAATTATTTCATCTCATGATACAACAGATTCATGAAGGGTATTTATTTATATTGTCCTCATCCCATGTCTTTCATATCCATAGCATACCTCAAATATCAAATAGTTGAATTAATTAATAGAAAATTCACTTAATCATAAAATATCCATATATAATAAATAAAATTTATTTATCAACAATTTATTATTATAAAATATATAACAAAATTTTTTCTTAACATCTATTAATAAAAATACAATTGAATGTTCATTACATCATTCTTCAAAAAAATGTTCATTTAAACTATTATATATCCAACGAGAATTTGATATATTTGAACGATAATTTTCATGAATGAATATCATTAAAATAAACATATAATATCATGATAAAAAGTTAATTAATGATATTACATATAAATGGGAGTTATATATACGATATAAAATAATATGTGTGTGTAACATTTCAATATGGCTCAACAAAATGAAATTGAGACAAAAATCTCATACCTTGAGTCTGACCTGTCACCTATTTCTTTATCATCCAAACAAATAAATTAAGTTACATATTTAGATAATTTTATAAATATGTTAAATTTTAATAATTTAATTTATTTCACTTATAATAATGGTTTATATAAATATTTAAATAATTAGGTTTACATTGAGTGTTTGGACCAAATTACTATCATATGTCATAAATGATTGTGGCAGGTTGACTATGGTCTAAGGGGTCATTATGTAAATATATAAATAATATTATTATTATTAATGGAATAATTATATTATCTATATATCAATTATTCATTTAAATCAAACCATGAATGATGGTTCTGAAAAATGAACCAACATAATGATCATTGAGATAGTGGGTCATACGTGTGCATGAGTTACATTCTTATTTTTCGTTGATCTGTATGGAACGATTGTAAGTAAAAAGATATCGTTAAATATTTATAATTATATCAAAAATAAATTTTTATTTAATAATATATACTTTAATATAGAAATATATTGATGTAACAAGAAACACATCACGTCGAGGATAATGTATTCCACATGTCATTGAATGAAGTTAACTTTTTTTGTCTGTGTGGAAAGAGTAATAATAAAAAAGATGTATTATATTTCAAAAAATATAATTATTTCAAGAATATCATATAGATTTAATTTATTTCACCTATGTTTAATTACATCCATCTTTAATACATTTAATGTAATGTGTGAACGTTTCACATCGCTTTGAGGAGATAGTAATCCACATATCCACAAATGATTTTATCACATTTACAAAAAATGAAACCAAAAACATGTATGTCATATACAAAAAAAATTAAAAAAAATAATACATAAATATAATATAAATCGTATTAAAATACTATTTCTATCATAATTTACTACTGTGAGAGGTGGTGAATTAAAAAACTAAATCATTACACGAGCCATTTTTCCAATGTACTCCCGAATGAATTTTTTTTTACCTATTTGATGGAATTATGTGTAGGTGTAGATCAAACCATGAAAATAACAAAATATTTGTATATTTAGGATATATATATTATTATATAATCATGGAATGAAAAAAAATATACTTTTAGAATGAAATAAAATAAAATATATTTTTGAAAAATGTTACCTCTTTTTCGGGGATCTCCTTTTCGTTTTCACCAAAATACATTATTTCATTACCTTATTCCCAATGTTATGATTTAAGGATGATATGAGGGATTTTGGGATAATATTTATGTGTATGTATTACAATATAATGTGGCCTTAGATGTTTGGAGAATTGGAGAAGTGTAATTCTTATAAATATATAAAGGTAAAAAATATTAGCAGGTCTCCCTTACCCCATTTTCCTAAAAATAAAAAAATAATGGATTAAATTGGTTTTTATCATCGATCCAAACCTCAAATACACAAAATTAGTGCATTTTGATAATTTATCTCCTTAACTTCTATGTTTCCTCAATTTTACCATTTTGGTTTTTTAAAAAAGTATGTAGTTTTCTAAACTAACATATTATACAATTAATACTACATTATAGATAAATTTATATGAAAATATAGACCAATTTTACTCTAAATATTATATATAATATAAAAAATATAAAGCCCATGTGTTTTGGAAATTAAATTTAAAACAATCCCATCTAATGTAGAAAAACAATTCTTTAACTCCGAACATGCTGACAATATTTTTTCAATCTATAAGTGAATATGATAATTAAAAAAGATTAATTGGTGTATTAATGAAACATAATTTATATATATTAACTCATAAAAATCAATTGGAATAATATATTATTTTTATTAATTTCAAATCATTTTAAAAATTACAATATATTTTAAAATAACATTAATTTCTATTTTGTGAATGTAGTCTGATGGAAAGATGGAATTGAATAATCGAGTGACATCGTGAAAAAAATTATTCCAAAAACTATTATTTTTTCTCTTAAATTTCTTGACTTCACCAGATTAATTCTCTTGATCTATCAATATATCATAGAATCAATCAACTGAGAATGGAAACACTCCTTTTAAAGGACCATTCCAGAAGCATTAATTGAAAAGGTTGTGAAAGAAGATGATCCAAATCTTGATCCAAAAACTAAATATAAAATAATATCATTATTATAAGTTATAAAGGGAATGGATCTATAAAAATAATCCTCTTTTAATCTCCCTTTTCAGAAAAATTGGGGATGGAAGATTCTCTGTAAATGCAGATATGGAGTGTCCTATAATTAAGGATTTACCTGGGTATGTTCTCTATTATTGGGAGAATTTAATATTTAATGTGGGATGGACCATGTCTATTTTCAGATCTTAATCCCAGAATCATTCACTATTTTGGAAAACCCTATTATAAACTTGTTCTAATTGGATGAAGCTGTTAACACATTATACATAGCACCCAGAAGGATTTAATTTTCATCTAGAAATCTAGTAATCCATAGTTTCAACCTGGATTCTTATGAATATATGAACAAGATCTTTCTTTTAATGCTACCACTAATAAAAAATTTATGTAACTCATATGTATTGGGTTTCATTTCCTAAATTTGGTCTCTTAGCACCCATTTTGTCTAAATGAGATTTCCTCAACATTTGTGTTTTGTTGATGATCGGTCAATGTACCTTAGATGGGGAGCTAAGAGTATATAAAATATTAATGTATGAGGATAATTTGGATTAAAAATTACAAGATGAAATTAGATTAAATACTAATGACTATCGAGTTGATATCAGTATGTAATATGAGTAGAATACTCCATTATTTGATTTATGTAGGATAATTGGTTATTCTATTTCCAACTATAAAGTGCTAAAAAAGTAGGTAATATCACACACTAAAAATTAATGGATGTTTTTTAAAAGTTAAAAAAATGTTATGGACCTATTACTGATAAATATACACCATAAAAAGGAATAAAAAACGTATGTGGTTGAGGAAAAATGATATCATGCACGCCTCAAAATATGTTTCTAGAAAGTGATGTGTTGCTTTAGCTGAGGAAGAAGAAAAAGGAGCTGACGATGAAGACAAAAAAATAATATTGTTAAGACTTTCTCAAATATTTTCATGCATACTCATAAGTAACACTCTCTTGAATACATGAATATTTTAAATGAAATAAAAATTGTACACTATAACATAGTTTAATCCTCTATATTGGGAAATGATCTACAATCCATCTCAAGCATCAAACATTTTCATAGTTCCCTTAAGGAATAACATGAGGATGCAGCTGGGGATAAAGTGACTTTTAATGAAAAAATTTAATATGATGATCTTGAATTCCCACCTAAACTATGCAATTTTGATCCAAAGTTCACTTTGGAAGTCCCTCTCGAGTATTTACACTAATCATCATAGTAATCTAGAATATTTGAGGATTTCATCACTTATAAATAGATTAAGGATATTAGTATTCTTAGAAATTTTCTGATGTGGAAAACTGTAAACTCCATTGTTTCTATTTCAATAATAAGTACTATATCTGGAGAATATGACACTATGAAACATGAAACACAATATCTATAAACTAGCTCAATTCCCCTAAACTATAACAATACCACTTGTGAAGGAAAAAACACTCTGACTATTGTAGTGTATGGTATATAAAACTTCATTAATTGTCATACTACTTTTATTCCTATATAGGATGAAGGTTTTTCTTCTCCTTTCCTCAAATTGCTAAATATATTATCAAAACAACATATATAGAGAGATATAGTGGTAAATATAATTTTTATTCGATTCCAAAAAACAGTTTCAAATAAATATATTATGTTGTATTTATTAGAAAATATAAAACCATGGCTACATAGATTCTTAAAAAATGATTGTATACACTCATAAACCAAGAAAAATATATTTATGATCTTACAAATAAATTTTATTCTATCTCTTCTAGTTTATAACATATTGGCTATGTATTTATTGGAGCTTACACTACCAAATATTCTATGAAATATCTTTTTATTTTTTCACACTTCACTTTAAATAATTTTTGTTATTTTTATATTGATGACCAATCCTTCACCTAGGAAATTACCATTCAAAATTATCATATGTTTTTTACCTTAATTTTTTTCCCAAAAATGTTTATCAAGATAGGAGGAGTCTCTAACATAATTTTCCTTTTTTTAATAATATAATTCACAATCCTTTGATAATTAGTGGATATTTTAATGTAATCCATAAGACAAAATAAAAAATGGCCCTAACTCAATATATAATATGTTCTAAAGTGTATAAATATTTCATTAAAGATAATAATTTCATTGAGAAAAACCTATTTGGGGAAAAATATACTTTGTATATAAGGAATTTTAATTTATTAATAACTACAATATTTGAAGAGCCTTTTATAATGATCAAGCACATTATAAATGGTATATTATATATAGCATTAAAATTCCCTAATTAAACTCAGACCACCATCTGATTTTAGTTAGTCCCACTACCGAATGTTCCTACCATATCCTTCCTTTTGGATTTTAAAATTAATGGGCCTCACATAATTAATTTGATTTCATTTGATAAATAATTAATCAATTCATTGAATTATGCCAATGATTTTTTCTATTATACTACGAATTAAAAATTCACAAATAAATAAATCAAGTATGGTGAAAATAAAAAGCATAGGAAATGTAAAATAAACATTCATCTTTTTAATCCAATCTCTATAAAAATTGGGATGAGTATACTAAATATAATTTCGTTATTGATCCTCAATAATAAATTTAACTTCCTTATAAATATAACTCTCTTGTTTATAAAAATGATAAACCTCAAAATTTGTTCTTCAATATAAAATGGATTAAATATGGTGATAAGAACAAAAAACTCTACAAATCTCTTCAAATAACCTGAAAAGAATTTATTACCCTGATATTTTCTAAAAAATGGAAAAAATATTATTGAAGTGGGATAAGGTCTTGATAATCAGATTGAAACTTACTTTAGTAATATTTTTAATTGGCCAAGCCTTAACAAATATTTACTTCATGAAGTCATTCCTTTCATTTATATAAATGTTGAAATCACCTTCCTAACTAGTGTCACCATTGACTGTTGGATTAAAAATATGGTTTTAATTTTTAATCTTGGTAGTTCTCCTAGTCTTGATGGTTGTACTACTATTTATTTTCAAAATTATTAGGATATCATTTTTTTGATTTCTATAACTTGGTTAAATAATTATGTTCCAATGGAACCCTTGAACATAGTCTTAATTCCTAATATCTCTCCTTAATTCCCTAAATGAAAAATTTGTTGGAAATTTATATTTTCAGACCCATAAATCTTATAAAAACTCTCTACAAAATAATCTCCAAACTCATTGAAAATATATTTTCTTCAATTGCTAATAAAATTGTTTCTCGGAAGTAGTTTGGTTTTATAAAAGTTAGATCCATTAAATACTGCATATGTTTAGCCTCTAAACTAACTACTGTTTAAAAGATATCTAATAGGGGGGATGAATTACTATTAAATAAGACAATAGAAAAGTGTTTGATACTGTGTTTTATAAATAAGTTTATTCAATGATTTGGATCTCATGATATTTTTAGTAATAAAATTAAAACCCTTTTAACCCTTCTCAAATTTTAGTTCATGTTGATGGTTATATGAATAGTTACATCAAAATAACTAAAGGTATCAGACAAGGTGAACCCATCCCTAAAATCCTTCTTTCTATTGCAAAGTGTTATAAGATTCAACTTCACACTTTTTTGGTAAATCAAGGTAAACTAAACCCATTATTTCATCTAGATATTTGGATGTTTTTTAACACCTCCTATATTTGGCTTTCATTCACTTATTTTTATAGAGAGTCAAAAAGAAATTTAAAAAATTTAAATGAACACTTTCTGATTATGATTATTTTTAATGTCACTACAAGAACTGTAGAAAATGATTTTTCTTCATTGTAAAAGGATTTCCAGTATCTAAAAAAATATATAGCCTAAATGATATGGGTCACAAATAGATATCATTCCCTTTCACCTATCTTGGTGTCACTATTTTTTGGGGATGTTATAAAAATAAATACTTTAAAAAATAGTAGATCACATAAGAAATAACCTCTCCTTTTAGTAAGGATAATCATTATCAATGGTGGAAGGAATTTTCTTTATCAAATTTATCACTGTTTTTAAAATTATTTATTCCCTGATGGTTTTAAAATTTCCCATTCTTTTTCATAAAGTGCATAATTATTCATCAAAAATATATTTTAGAGTTTTTTCACTCATAAATGAAATCTTGTTAATGTTACATTGATTATTTTTTGTAAGATTCTTTCTAATTATGGGCTTGGAATCAAGAGCCTCTAATTATTAAATTATTCCATACAGGATAGGCCCAAATAAAATCATCTAAATAAAACATATATTGATTTTAATATCATTTTATGTAGGCTTCTTAAAAATTTGTAGAAAGTAAAGTTTCCTTATATAAACTACTCAATCACACCTTATATCAAATCAAACATTATCGATCATTATGTCTCACTATAGATTGATGGCCAAGAGTGAGTTTTCTCTATATTTGTGTTACTATAAATGGTTTAGATCCCCTCATGGGTGATCACATGAACTCACTTGATGATACTAATGTTTCAATAAATGATATCTTGATCTCTACAAATTTGGATAAATATAATAATATTAATATTACAATCATAAATTTACAATTTACTAATTTTGAGCATTTTTTGAATGGGATCCTTTGAATTATGTAATTTTTTATTTGAAATGTTCTACAATAATAAATCAACTGGTTCAAATCAAGATTTTTCATGGTTGAAAACAGTTAAATGCATAGTATTATACCATCTATATTTAATATTATTTGGAGATTTTCCCATTATCAAAAACCCATTGAAAACTATCTAAAATAATTGGTATAATACTTTTCTTTATATGGAACATGTACAGTGCACATTGAAAAGATGAGGACCATCTATTCTTACCTTATGCTATCGCCTATTCTTTATAGAAGTGCAAATTTGACCTCATTGAAATAAAATAGATATATATAGACTCCATATGAATGCGACTTCATTGATGTCATTATGCAGACACATATTCTCAAATGAGACACCTCTTCCAAACTATTTTTTCCAAATTGATGTGTGAAATGCGGTATGAAATAAATGATGCTCTACACCATAATAATGCTTTTAATTTTCATTAAACTCATGTGATGATACTCAATAATATCAAATAGTTTTGATTGATTAAAACAATTGATTTCCACAAATCCCTATAATATTTTACTTTTCTATATCTCTTGGGAATAAATTTAAGGTACATATAACCTATTAGTACGTTTTATGTTTTCAAGAAAGTCCCTCTCCCCGTCTGGATCAAAGTAAAAGAGGATGGAACCTAAAATTTTATATCGAGCCCCTTGGGATATGGATTGGTTTACAAATACCATAGTTGATAGATTAATTTTTACATTTATGATACTAATGGTATTTCCTCCTCACTAGAATCTTAGATGTGTAGTGTCATCACTATATTTATTTTTTTCAAGAAAAATTAGTTCTAAAACATATAGTTTGAAAAAAAACCTCACCACCATTTTTTATGCCTTATATAATGGTGTAGTTCATATTTCTTTGCCTCTTATAAATCAATTGATGGACTACCTCCACTCCCTTTCCAGGATCAACCATATAATCTATCATGTTTATCATGAGGCAAACTCGGTGGTGGATGGTCTGGCCCACAAAGGATTAAACAAGGACATCATGTGGTCGGATGACCTTATAAAAGGATTTACAACCTCTTCTAAAAAAATTCTAAAAAAGAACCTCTTTCATAATTCTTTAACATTTTACCTCCATTATTTTATTTTTCATTGGACTTTTTTACCCTGACATCTCCATTTTAAAAAACATTAATGTTAATTTTTACATTATTTATTTAATCTTAATTTAAAAAACATCAAAAAATTATTTGAATCTAAATCTATTAGGATAAATCTTTGAATCAATGTATATTCATATAAAAATTAATTGAACAAAACAATTCATTACATTTACCTTAATTTTAATGAATTTACCATTAATTATCATATTTCTTTTATTAAACATATTTTCAATGTTTCATCATTTGTTAAGTATTTAATGTAATTATTTCATCCAAAAATTATTAGTAAAATTATTAGGTTAAAAAAATAATTTACGTCTCAATTTAATGTTTATAACCGAATCTATATATCTACTTCCATACTCTAATGGTTTCTAGATGATAAAGGTATGTAATGATACTTTTTTGTATTTTTCCTTACTTAATAGATTTTATGTGTCATGTTCATGAAAATTAAACCCACTAACTCATAATATTTTATCTTAGAGGGGATATTATTGAAATATATGCGTCGAATTTCTTTTCAACAACATTAATGGTCATTCTATAACATACATTTAAGGTTTAGTCCCTTTTAATGCATAATTTTAGCAGAGTACATGTAAATAATTTTAATTACATCCACTATTATTTTTTGTAAAAAAATATATTATTATAAATAAAATATAAATATTAAAACAATTTATTTATGTTTTCCCAATTCAATTAATAGATTTTGTAAAATTAAAGTTACAGCTAACCCAATAAACATGGCGAGAAAGAGGGATTTTAATGTGAGAATGTTCAAATGTTCAAAATGTTATGATATCTAAATTAAATATTAAATTGATTAAAATGACATAAATTGGATTAATAGGTATAATAATGATCTATTTTTACTTTTAAATATATTCAAAATATAATTTATCAATCATAATTATTTAAAAATTAATTAGTTTTTAACCAAATTACATTATTTTCCACTATTAATCCAAACAGGTGACATAATAGAAAAAGATAAAAACTGACCCTAAGCTAATATTTCCATTCTGAATTCAAAATTGACTTTTATATTGACAAATAAAATTTTGAAATATTTCAAAAATTATTCTTAATAAATATTAACCATCAAAGGAAGGTAAAACTTAGTTTTTTTAACATAAAATAACTCAGTTTTTCATGCACTGTAATCTTAACAAAGTGTTTTATATAAAACATTATAGGAAAAAAATAGTATAAAATGAAATTATTTTAATGTCTTGGTTTGTTACATTCTCCCAACATTAATTAATTTTCTTCCTTCAAACAAGCATATGATATCAGTAATATGGGGTATGATATTTGAAAATACTTTTTTTTTACAATACCACATCATAAATAGGGTTAATTACACATATTCTTAACAATAGAGAATGTAAAATTTTAATTTTAGTACAAAAATAATCTTTTAAATTCAATAACATTAGTAAAAACCATGACATTGATGAAATGTAAATCTACTATGTTCTAAAGGAGAGTGATAAATAACATGTTCAGATGAAAAGTAAAAGATGAAAAGTAATCAACCAAATTTATGAAAAATGGCATTTATATAAAAAAATGATGATAATAGGTCACCAGTTTTATTTCAAGACCCTTTACCAAAAAAAGAGAAATCATTTCACACTCTAAAAATATATGTAAATATACATTTCTATATTATTTTCTATTGATTCTTCCTTTATCAATTTCAACTTCATATCATCGTATATATTATGTCATATAGTGAAGTAATACCTTAATCTCAAAATACTCATTCAAATATCAACATAAAACATTCCATAAATGATTAAATTTTATAAAATATTATGATCTATCACATTAGAATGAATTTCACTTCGTTTCCAAAATTGCCATATCATTATCCTTTAATCAACATAAATAAACACTATATTGTCTCATTCAAAACATTTGAATACCTTCATCATCGATTCTCTATAAATTTTATTATAATAATAATTTAAATAAAATTTTATTTGAAACATGTATTATTCCTTATTCTAATTTAAATTTTATTCTTTGGAAATATTTTTAAATCTAAATGTTTTGTAAACTCCATTAATGATATCATAAACCTTGTTGAAAATAAATCAGTAACATATTCCAATGTAGTATTAAATATCCAATATAGTTTATCCATATCAATTAAATATTTTTTTAACATAATTGATTCATTATTCTAATAATATTAAGGATTACCTTTACCTCGTCCATGTGTTTTCCAAAAATGGTCAACATACAATTAAATCACATATCTTGGTTATCAGTTCTGATCAACACATAAATTTAAATCATTGATTAAAAGTAGTCCAGTTCGATTATTATATATTTTATAATTTTCATGACTGTTACCTTAGTGATAAAATTATCAAATGAAATATTTCATGAATCCAAACATAATCATAGTAGTCATTACTCATCTTCTAGAGTATAAGAAAAATGTTGACCACGATCCATTAGCCTCTTTTTGAGTTATATTCATTTAAAACATGATACATTGATTCATTTGGTGTTTAATCTCCCTGTCATTGAATCATTGTACACTGGAAACCTCATTATTATCATTTCCCTCACAATAATGGTTCAAATTCTCCTCAAACAAGTAGAAAATTCAATTCTTATAATACAAGTACCATGGTGATTATTTCCATAATTACTACATGTGGTGAAATACTAATTTACTTATTTATCTTTATCTACAAGTAATAATCTATTGCTCAGGCTTCCCTCTGATGCCATAATATATTGAAAATTATTTCTCTGTATCGTTAGAACATTATACCATGTCTTCATGTGATGAGACTGATTGTAATACTAATTCCATTAGTATAAATGGATTAAGACCATAAATTTTATGGTCCTTGTTAAACATTGGATCATGTAAATCAGTGATTTTCATACTTCTTCTGATATGAACCATTTTTACATTATGATGTACACTAAGATATAACATAAAACAATGAAACATAATCAATAATAAAAAAATAGAAAAATACATAACATAAACTGATACACTTCTGCCTATCTAATATCATAATCATAAACATGGTTTTTTGATATGTTATACAACACTTATCCACAAATTCCATCATATAGTTATGTTCTCTAATTACCTTTTTCAAAATCATGTTTCAAAGGTTTATATTTAACATCATTTGATACTAAATGTAATTACACAACCACATATTCATAGATTTTGTGCATTATATTTTTACATAGGCATGTTTACAAGGAGTCAAATTATGAATTACAGAACAATTTTGTAGTTTTGTAAAACTATATTATTTAAATTATCCACATATTAAATAGGGAGACATAAAATAAAACATAATACATAAAAAATAATAATAAACCTCTTTCGATTTATTTATGTGAATTAATCAATTTTTCATGGGGGAAGGAAACCGAATAAGGGAGAGATCAAATGCTCAGTAATGGTAAGAGTAAAACCAAATTAATCATTATTCAATATGAATAAACAATATAAAAATTCATATAACTGAATTAAATTTATATTTAATCAAATATATAAGGTGAAATAAATATAGAAATGTGAATTTCTAAAAAAACATACAATTTAATCAATAACATGAAAATTAAACACATCCATCGATTTTTTTCATTGTGAAAATCCACAGTATACTAATAAGTAAATGAAGGAAAAGATTAATTATTCAACCTCTTGTATCTGAATCATGATCTAATAACATAAAGTAATCTCACATGATAGTTTCAGTATATGGGTAAAAATATATCTATTCTTCTTGGAAAAAACAAGATGGTTTTTTGGACAATTTATTTCCTCTCTTGAGAATAATGATGCATCATGGGACTTACAATAAATGGTCCCCAACCCATGTATCTCATGTCCAAGTCATTTCTAATATATATATTAAAGGATTTAATTAATGAATAATGATCATTATCATAAAACATCTATATTTAATAAATATTAAATGATTATAAATAATTCCTTAGTAGAGGATATAAAACAAAAAAAATTATGACATTTTTGAATTGAAATACCCTTGAATCATCATTGAAACATTATTGAGGAAAAGGATCAAAGAAATTTAATTGTGTCTCATAACACTTTATAACATATGAATAATTATACAGATGATGGAATGACAACAAAAGTGTCTTATAATATCAAGAAAACTACTATATTCATGATATAACATTTCGAAGGGTAGTATATACACAATATAAAGTAAAATAAGTGTATAAAATTACAATATGCATTAGTGAAATGAATTTCATACAAAAATCCATTACCATGGGTCTGACTTTCCATGTGTGTCTTCATCTTCCCTAATAATAAAATTATATTGATTATTGAACTTCTTTATGACCATTATTATGATTATTATTATTTTTATTTAAATTATTACAATGTTTTATACTACTTCTTAATCAATTATGATTACATCAGAGGTTTGGGCCATATTTGGTTTATGTTTCAAAAAAATTTAAGTAGGTGGACTTTGGTCAAAGGGGTTCTTATAAAAACATATCCCTAATAATAATCATGAAATGATTATAAAAAAAATACATCGACTATAATTTCAAAACAAATAATTTCTGATAGTTATTAAAATTGAATTAATGTTACAATCCTGGATACAATTTGTCAATTGTAGGCATGAGTAACATTCTGACTTTTCAATGATTTTTACCAAAAAAGGTATGTAACATTGTATAATTCCATTCTGAAAATTATATCAGAAAAAAATTTATTTAATCATTTATAGTTATATATGTAATTTTAATTATGTAAAAAGAGTGACATCGCATCGAGGAGGCAGTATTTCACATGTCCACGAACGACGTTATCATTTTTTTAGTGTGTGAAAATGGTAATAATGAAAATGATATATTATATTCCAGAATAATAATTATGTTATGAATAGAAAAAATATTTAATTTATTTAAATAATGTATAATTAAAACAATATTTAATACATTTAATGTAATTTGTGAACATATCACATCACATTGAGGTGGTCATAATCCAAACTTTCACACACAATGTTATAATATTTATAAAAAATAAAAATAATAATGGATTATGTTATATTAAAAGTGTAAAATTTTGAAGACACGATAAATATCATATATATATATATATATATATTATAAAAATATCGTGTCCATTATAATGAACATCCATGAGAGGTGGTAATGGAAAAAATGAATGACATTATTTCACGAGGTGGTAGTCCTCTGCACTCAAAAAATTTAATTTAGTAACCCATTTGTTAAGTGTGTGTGTTGGTGTAAGTATAAATATAACATAATAAAATCTCAGTATATTTCAGAAACTAATGTTATTATATAATCTTGGGATAAAAATAATTCACTATTTTTAGATAGAATTGACACAAAACTAATTGTTGATGAATCTGGCCTCTTTTTTTGGGTAAATCATTTTGGTTTTAACCAAAGGACTTCCATGGAATTTTTCCTACCAAAAGATATTATTCGAGGATTAGGGGAGTGATTTTGGAGCTTATTTTTATATATTTTGGATGATACATTGTTACATTAGAAGTATAAGGAAGGGGGAAGAGTGAATTCTTTTTTATATTGGAGGACGAGTGCATTTCTTGTAAATATAAAATAGAAATCCCTATTGAGAGGTATCACTTAACTCATGTACATAATTCTAGAAAAAAATGTATTAATGTTAATTTATCATCAATCCAAATCTCAAAAACATGAAAATAAATTCATTTTAATAATTTTGTTCCATAACTTCTATGTATCCCCACATCTAACTTTTTGGTTTTTATTATATTCACTAATTTTCTTTCCCAATACATTTCACCCTTAATATTAAATAAAAGTTAGATTTTGTAGAAACTATAAAACCACTAATTTATAAACAATATATCTAAATGAAAATTTACAATTTAAAATTTTGGTGGAAATTATTTTTAAAATAATAACATGTAATGAACAATAACACTGCTTTAACTTGTACTGTGCTAGAAATGTTTTTAAATTTATGGGTGAATATGTTAATGATAAAAACAAATTATTACATTAAATAACTTTATTCGATTTTAATTAAAACTTATAATTCACATGTAACAACATATTATTTTTCTTAAATTTAAATCATTAATTAAAATGACATTGATAGTAAAATAACATTAATATCAATTTTTTTAAGAAATATTATTTAATATTAATTTCAAACTAAATAATAATATTTTTGAATTAAAATATATTATGGTCATATATGTGTAACAAAATATAATAATCTAAAAAAAATGAAACAGACAAATTCATTAAATTTACTTTACTTTAAATGTTTTATAATCTATTATTTATTTAATTATTAATTAAATAATCCTTGCACTATCATTTTCTAATTGTATAATATAATTATATCATATCAAAAAAATAGTTTAATTATCATGATAAAAAATTATATTCCATTCAAAATAATTTTTATAATTAAATCTAGGTATCTTTTTCTATACCCTAAATCTATTTAAATGTAAATGGTAAGGGAGGTTCCTTTTTTCATTTTACATACATAAATTTTTATATGGTTATCTACTATGAATATTTCTCTATATGATTCATGAAATTATATATAATATTTGATTTTTTCAAAAAAAATAGTTATCCAATGTCTTTAAGAAATGTTTTTATTCCATTATTGTCTATAACTTTAAGATTTACCCCTTCCTTAAGATTAATTTAACCTAAATCACTATAATTAATTTTAATTACATTCTCACATAATTTTAGTGAAATACTATGTTCATATTATTGGAATATAAATATTACACTGATTAAAACTGTGTATTTAGGTTTTTCCAAATTCAATTCACATAAGTGGAAAAATTGAATTAAATTCTAATACCGAAGATGTGGCGAGTTAGAGGAGTTTTAAAGGGAAAATGGTCAGAATTTTAGAAATAATTATATATAAATTAATTATAATAATTATTCCACTGATATGAATTTGATTTATAACTATATAATTGAACTATTTTTAAATAGAAAAAAATAAAAATATAATTTATCATTAATAATTATTAAAAATGTTTCATTTTTCACAAAAAAATTAGTATATTCCCCTAGTATTAAAAAAAATGAAACATCCCAAAATATATCATAATTTTAAAGTAATATAATTTTTTTATATCGAGTTAAATGATGATGTTTATTTTAAAAAATTAAAATTTTAATATTACAAGAATTTAGTTTAAAATATATGTTCTGTTAAATTTAGATTAAACTCAATTATACATTTAACAGAAATTTCCCATTGTTTTTTGTAGTTTAATATTAATGTTTTGTTGTTTATAAATCAATCTAGAAACAAAAATAATTTTTTTTGAAGAAAAATATTGTAAAGCCTTTGGGTGTTAAACTGTCACCAAAATAATTAAATTCATTCTTTGAAATTTAAACATTATCTCTGTAATTTAGGGTTTGATATTGAAAAATACCATTGTTGGAATAACCTATACAATAAACATGTTTCATAATAAATCTTATTAATAAGGGGGAATTTAATATTTTAAATTCATAAAATCATGTCTTTCTAATAGAACAATGTTAGTGAAAACATGGATATGGAGGGAAATCTAACTATAAATTTCTGATGGCGACTGATATAGAACATATTCACTTGAATGTTTATGACCACAACGTTGTAAACGAGATTTATAAAAAAGTTCATTTATATCATAAAAATGATGATGATAGGGAAACAAATTCCAAGAATCTTTCCTCGAGTATATAAATTCAATCACACTCTATGATTATATGTAAATATAAGTTTCAATATTATTTTCCATTGATTATGCCTTGATATTATTATACTTCTTCTCATATCACAATATTCATGATATAGTGAAGAAATAAAATAGAATCTAAAACCTCCTTCTATCATCATCTTAAACCATTTCATAAATTCGTAACATTTCCAAAATATTAGTATCCAACACAATAGAAATTTTTTTATAGATGTTCCATAATGAAAATATAATTATCAATAAATTAACATGATGCATCTCTAAATTGTCACATTCCAAACATGTGAATACCTTCATCTTGAATTCTCAAGAAATTTTTTAATAAATTACATCACCATAAAATGTTATTTGATACATTCATTAATCCTTATTCTATAAATAAATACACATGATTTTGGATATATTTCTTAATTATAAAAGTGTTTAACCTCCATCAATGATATCATAATCCATGTTGTCAACATATCATTAATCAGGTCACTGAGAGTCTATAATGTCCAATATAAATAAACTATATCCATAAAATTTTTATCCAAACATCACTACATTAACATTAAAATAATATTAAGACATATCATTCCCTAAACTGTTTGTTTTCTAAAACTGTTGGGAAAAAATCCCTCAAGGCATCATTGAAGCATTTTTGAGGTGATTGTGTTTGTTGACAAAGTGGACATCTGAGTAGTGCTTGTTGACAAAGAAAAACAATGGCATACAAATTTGTTGAGAAATAGGATTTCATGGTGGAATGATGAATTCAAGAGCTGAGGTCAACGATCCATGTTTGATTCAATAATGTCGACAAAAGGAATGGATGATCTGGAGGCGGTACAAAAGAACAGATACAAGGGGGCGTCATTTTGTAGTGTTTGCCAAATTTTTGGGCCTGAAAATTGAAAAATGAAGAAAGGTGTTTTTGGCAAAGGGACTTGCGCGCCGAGGACATGGAGTATAGGAAACTTGTGCGCCATATGTTTTTCAAGATCAGAAGATCAAAATATAGCTATGGAAATAGGTTCACGCAAGTTTGGGAGTTGGTCGCGCAAGTGTCTAAAAGGACAGAAGACTTGCGCGCCGAGACTGGGTCGCGTAGGTGAATTGCGCGCTGTCGTGCATGGTGGTCAATATTCCTATAAATATGGGACCACCCCTCTTCATTCATAACCGGAGTTGAACACTTTGAGAAATCAGAGCTCCTATCACGCCGGTGTGGTGGTCGCGCAAGAGGTGTTTGTGGTCGCGCAGGTGGGACTTGCGCGCCAGGGTGATAGTTTCACGCTAGTGTTTGATGTTCCGCGCTAGTGTGGAGTTTCACGCCAATATTGGATTGAGCATAAAAGGAAGTGAGTCGTGCGGGTTTAGAGTTGAGGAAGCTTGAGTCGCGCAAGTGTCTGAGGAGGACTTGCATGCCAGTTGTGACTTGTGCACCGATACTTGCACGCCGAGATTGACCTGCGTGCCATGTATGGTTTGTTTCCAGCAGTTATTTCCGGGCAGCGTGGAAGCTGAAAGTTTTCCCGATACCTTCAATGCAAAGAGAGATTCATCTACGGGTGAAAATTGGGATTCAACAGAGCATCTACACACATAGGAAGTTCCATTCCTTCATGAAAATGAAGATACCTACAGGTCTATAAACATTGGGTGGATTCCTTCCAAGAGAAGTGAGAAATGGATGAGAAAAAAGGTGATCCTCTCCACCGGTAGTGAGCTAGAGAGAGAGAAACAGGGATTGACCCTTAGGGAAGCAGTGAGCTGACCCTAAACATTGTAAAGGCAGTGATCCTGGGAAAAGAAGGGATCTAGCCCGAACATTGTAATCCACAGCTAGTGAAGTTTAGTGGAATTGGTATGACCGGCAACTTGTCGGCGTATGCTCTTTGGACGTAGCCCTTTGCGGTGAACCAAGTAAAATTTTTGTGTCTTGTGCATGCTTTACGTTCTGTTTACATTGTGCAACCGGAAAGGGAGAGAAGTGTGTTTTTCTTAACAGCGAAACAAGATCATAACGGGCGTTAATTTTAAATTAGTCTTACCCTGATTCACCCCCCCCCTCAAGGTATTCAACCTTGTTGACCTAACAATTGGTATCATATGGAATGGTTTAAAGTTGTTCTTCTCACAATGGATGTCACTAATCATAAAGGGATTTCGATCTTCGATGGATGTAATTTTCAGATATGGAAGAATCGAATGAAACACTATTTCTGATCTTTGGGAATGGATGTGTTTTCAGCTGCTATGCATGGTATCACAGCTGATATTGATAGTGGTGCATTATTAGAATCTGAACATATATAGTTTGATGCTGATTCCAAATCAATTAATGCCTTAGGGGGATCCCTCTCCAATCCCATCTATACAAAGGTGATGTCATGAAAAATGTTACATGGCATGTGGGAAACGATTTTGAATATATATTAAGGGGATACAAAGGTGAGAGAGGCAAAGCTGCAAGTGTTGTGGAACAAGTATGAAGATCTGAGAATGAACCTGAATGAGTATGTTGATGAATTCTTTGACGGTGTAAATGTTGTGGTAGAAGACATGCGGGGTCTTGGAAAAATTATCGAAGATATAAAAATTGTGAATCGCATATTGAGAAAACTTCCACCTCAGTTCAATCCGAATGTTTCTGTTTTGAAAGATAAATACCCAATAGAACTGACATTAGATAACTTGCACAACACTCTTGTTGCATATGAAATGAGAAATGATGATAACGAGACTGTGGAAAAGGGAAAATCCAAAGAGGTCGCATTCAAGGCCATGAAGAAGCTCACAATTGAAGATTCTAATGAGGAAGAAGAGACAAATGAGGTGATGTCATTCCTTTCATCAAATATTCAAAGATGAAGAGTGAAGTTTAAAGGGAAACTTCCACTAGCATGCTTTTGATGTGGAAATGTTGGTCATCTTGCGACAATATAGCCCATGAAGTTTCAAGATAACGATAATGATGATGATGAAGTTGAAATTCCCAAGAAGAAGACTTCAGCGTTTGTAAAAGGGAAGAAACAATTCACGTGAAATTTCTTCAAGAAAAAGAATTTTCTTTCACAAGAATTTGAAAGTTCAGATGAGTCTGAGGATAAGGAGGATGAGGAAATAGAAAATTGCAGAGATCGTGGGGTAAATGCCTTGGTGGTTATTATTGGTAGTTCTCAGAAAAAGGAAGAAGCTGACGCTGAAGATGAAGAAGAAATTGAAGGGAGAGTTGATATGGAAGCTGAATTGGAAGTAGCTCTTGAGGAGATAGACGTTTGGAGAGCCAAAACGACGAAATCCAATAAAGTGGTTCGTGATGCCAAACTCTATACGAAACAACAGGATGGAGAAACGTCTGAGCTGATAGAAGATATTGATAGACTAAAATCCTCAACACCAGAGAGCTCAGAAAATATTGTTGAGTTTAAGCTTAAAATTGAGGAACAAAAGAAGGAAATTGATTATTTTACTAACACAGGAATGGAGCAAGTCAGATGTATCAAAGAGCTTGAAGAAGAAGTGGTTAGTCTGCGACAAATAATTAAGGATCAATAAAAACTCTTGACCCCCAATGTGATATCAGAGAAGCAGTCCATTCAAAATAAAGAGAAGATGAAAGAGGAGCCTAGTAGTTCAGCAAGGAAGAAGCAGCAATTGAGCTCAGATGTTAAGGTTGTTTCAGGGCTGAATCAGGAACAAAAATCTGTGACAATTGCAGTCAGACCGCAAGCAATCGTCCCGAAAATGAAGGTTGATTTGGGAACAAAAGAGAATCAGAATATTCCGAGATCCCAAAGGGAAAATCGTAGTGATGAAGTATCACGAAGGAATGCCTCCTATATCAGATGTTATTGCTGTGGAAAAATGGTACATTCACATTATGTGTGTTACATAGCCAAGAGATATATAAGGAAACAAGAACAGAGATGGCAGCCAAACAGAGAATGGTTTTCCAGAACTTATTTCGAAGGACACTGTTTTTGGTGCAGAGGATTTGGACACAAGGCTAGGTACTGCACATCGACCATTTAGAAAATTCTGCCAAAGCAGAATCAAAATGTTCGCAAGCAGTAGATCAATAAACCAACAAGTGAGTTAAAAGATCAGAACAGATTTGCAGCTCTGCAAGATGAAGCTGGTACATCATACTCTGAGAAATAATAGAAGCTTCAATCCATGCCGAGTATTAAATAAAATGTATGGACCAAGAAGAAGAAAATTGAGAAGGTCGTAGTTGCTGAAATTGCCCTTAAAGCATCAGATCGTTCTGGTGTGTGGATTCTTGATAGTGGTTATATGCCTCACATGACAGGCAATAAGGATCTGGTTACAGGCATAAAATATGACAAATAAGGAGTTGTCAAATTTGGAAATGATGAAGGCCTGAAGATTGTTGGCTCAGGAAAAGACAAGTTTGGGGGAAAAAGAAATGAGACGTGCTGATGTCTTGGTAGTAGAGGGTCTCAGTCATAACTTTCTTAGCGTCAGTCAACTATGTGACTCTGGGAACTCTATCCGATTTACTAAGAAGATGTTTATTGTCAAAGGAAAAGATGGAGCAGTCATTCTATAGGGAAAACGAACAAATGGAAATATTTACCTAGTAGGTGGGGAAGATGATTCGTGCTTTTTATCCAGAGAAGAAGAAAACCAGATGTGGAAAAAGTGACTTGGCCATCTATGTCAACCATCCATGGAAGATCTGGTAAAGTGTGATGCCACTAGGGACCTTCCCAAACTATCACGTGATCACACTCATATGTGTGATGCTTGTCCACAAGGGAAGATTATCAGAAAAACATACAGACCAAAGGAACAGAAATCATCCAGAGTGCTCGAATTGGTACATGCTAATGTATGTGGACCTATTTCACCACGAGCTATAAATGGGTAAAGGTACTATGTTCTTTTCATTGATGATTATAGCAGAATGTCCTGGGTATTCATCATTACCCATAAAACATAGGTGTTCAGTTGTATAAAGTAGTATAGGAGGGAATCAGAAAAGATGCTTGGGAAGAAAATTCTGAAGTTTCGTACTGATAACGGTACAGAATTCACAAATAGTCAGGTTGAAAACTATCTCGAGAAACATGGGATAAGGAATCAAATTTCATCAGTAAGAACTACCCAATAGAATGGAGTGGTTGAAAGGAGAAATCAGATCATCAACAACATGGCCAGAACAATTCTTATTAATAAGGACCTACCAGAGAAATTTTGGAAGGAAGCAGTTTTGACATCGATCTATGTTTCAAATAGGTATCTGTTGTATCTGAAGCAAGGGAAGACTCTGTATGAACTATGGTACGGAAAGAAGCCAACGTTGAAATACTTTTGAATCTTTGGAAGTAAGTGTTTCATTCTCAACAAAGAAAATCATAGGATGTTTGAGGCACGGGGAGATGAAGGGATATTCCGTGGCTACTCAGGGAAAAGTAAAGCATATAGATGCTTCAAAAAGAGGCTGGGAAAAATTGTTGAGAGCAATGATGTCACTATAATCGAAAATGAAAAGAATGCTCAACGAACTAGTGAATAATTTTTGAATGAAAGTGATGATGAGGTAAGCGAAACAAGGGGATTAGAAGTGGCAGAGGCTAACTCCGAAGAAGATACTGATGATGGACAAGAAATTGTAAAGTCTGTGTCTACAAGGAAGCCAAAGATTCGAGCTGAAATTGATAGGTAGAATATCATTTGTGATCAGACAGCTCCATTTCAGACTCGAAGAATGAAATCATCACAGCAAACATCATTTTTATCTCAGGTGGTGCCGGAATGTTTTTCCGATGCAGCTGAAGATGAAAACTGGGTTCAGGCTATGAATGAAGAGCTTGATCAGATTGAGAAGAACCAAACATGGGAGATTGTTTCGAGGCCAGTAGAAAAGAATGTCATCGGGACTAAATGGGTCTATCGCAACAAGATGAATGAACATGGCACGGTGATTCGGAACAAAGAACGACTAGTGTGCAAGGGGTAATCCCAGATCGAGGGAATAGATGTAAATGAGACATTTGCACCGGTTGCAAGGCTGAAGACAATCAGATTATTTTTGGCCATAACAGTGCAAAGAATGTTTGAATTGTTCAAGATGGATATCAAATCCGCATTCTTGAATGGGGTTCTGGAAGAAGTGGTGTATATTGAGCAGCCAGATGGTTTTCTCATTCATGAGGATGAGAAAAAGTTTTCAGGCTGAAGAAGGCATTGTATGGGCTGAAACAAGCACCAAGAGCATGGTACTCAAGGCTTGATCAGTACGTGAAGAATCTTGGTTTTCAGCATGGAGGAGTTGATTACAATCTCTATTTCAGTAATGACAGTAATCAAAGGATTATGGTGTTGGTTTATGTCGATGACATAATATTTGGCGGATCAGATGAAGCTCAATGCAGACAGTTTTCCAAATTCATGAAAAATGAGTTTGAAATGTCAATGATTGGAGAGCTAACATTTTTCCATAGTCTACAGGTGACACAAGGAAGGAATGGAACATTCATTTCTCAATCTAAATATTCCATGGAGGTCCTGAGAAGGTTTGGAATGGAAAATTACAAGGAGATGAAGACTCCAGTTGCTACCCGGATGAAATTATCAAAAGATGAGGATGGCAGGGCAGTTAATATCATAGAGTACAGGAAAATCATTGGATGTCTGTTGTACTTAACCGCAACAAGGTCTGATATTGTTTTCACCACATGCCAAGAAGCGAGATATTAGTGAAATCCCAAGGAAAGCCACATGCTTGAAGTGAAAAGAATACTTCGGTATATCCAGGGCACAGTGGAGTTCGGCTTGACATATACTGACAAATCTGACACAGAGTTATTGGGATATAGTGATGCAGACTGGGCCGGTTCAGCAGGTGATAGAAAATCAATGTCAGGTAGTGCAATATATCTTGGTGGGCTATGTATTTCTTGGTTAAGAAAGAAGAAGAATTGTATTTCGTTGAGCACCCCAGAAGCTGAATATATTGCGGCTACTCAAGCATGCACATAGTTATTGTGGATGAAGAAACAGCTTGAATATATGGGAGTTGAAGTGAAGTCTCCGATTGGAATCTAGTGTGATAACCCAAGTGATATAAATCTCAGAAAAAATTCCATCCATCACTCTAGGACATATCACATTGACATAAAGTATCATTTTATCAAGGAGAAGGTTGAGCAGGGAATCGTGAAGTTGGAGTATGTGCCTACAGAGCTCAAGGTTGCAGACACTCTGACAAAGGCCTTACCCTAGGATGCTTTTGAGAGGCATCGACTGGATCTGGGAGTTCAGTCGATTACCCGCTCTTAAAATAGTGTGGATATGGAATCACCCCCTCTCCCCGAGGTATAATGTGTTTTTCCCTAATGTGCTGATATGTGTTCTCTACTATGTTACAGTCTACAAAGGAGTGACCTTTGGGATCGTTGTCAAAGGGGGGGGAAATAGTGATTGTTCTAGGGGAGATAGTGTGGCTATTTGAAAAATCATGACAGATACGGGGAGAAGCTGACCAGTGGAGTAGCCAGATAGGGAGAGAAATGAGAAAGGGGGAGATTTTTAAATCTGACGATGCTAGAAGTGATTGATCAAAGAATATACATAACGATAACTGAGGATTATGATAAAAGCAGAACAATGGTGTTGGAATGGTGTGAGAAGGTGTCCAGCTATCACCAATGGGTATCATTGTGGATTAATAATTGGTATCAATTTTACAATTGGTGTCAGTTTGGAATCGACAATTGTTTTCTGACATGATGTTATTTATTGATGATCTTTTCATACTACTCTTGTTTCTCATGCCAAGCATTTCCCATATGGGCTTAGAGTACGTGTTAAGTGAATCCTTGAATGCTATCAGAATCACAAGAGGCAAACAATGGTAGCTGATGGAAGAAGAATCAGTGAGGTATCAATGTGTAGAAAATTATTTTGAGCAGAGTTGTGAAGAGTTGTCAAAAAACCCAAAGGGGGAGATTGTTGGGCAAAAATCCCTCATGGAATCATTGAAGCATTTTTTAGGTGATTTTGTTTGTTGACAAAGTGGACATCTGAGTGGTGCTTGTTGACAAAGCAAAACAATGGCATAAAAATATATTGAAAAATAGGATTTCAAGCTGGAATGTCGAATTCAAGAGATGAGGTCAAAAATCCATGATTGATTCAAGAATTTTGACAAAAGGAATGGATGATCTGGAGGCGGTACAAAAGAACAGAAACAAGGTGTCACCGTTTTCCAGTGTTTGCCAAATTTTTGGGCCAGAAAATCGACAAATGAAGAAAGGTGTTTTTGGTAAAGGGACTTGCACGCCGAGGACTTGGAGTATAGGAAACCGGAGCGCCCTATGTTTTTCAAGATTAGAAGATCATAATATGGCTAAGGAAATAGGTCCGCACATGTTTGGGAGTTGGTCGCACAAGTGTCTAAAAGGACAGAAGACTTGCGCGCCGAGACTGGGTCACGCAGGTGACTTGCATGCCGTCGCACAGGGTGGTCAATTTTACTATAAATGCTGGACCACCCCTATTTATTCTTAACTGGAGTTCAACACTTTGAGAAATAAGAGCTCCCGTCGTGCATGTGTGGTGGTCGCACCAGTGGTGTGTGGTCGCGCAGGTGGGACTTGCGCGCTAGGGTGATAGTTGTGTGCCAGTGTTTGAAGTTGCGCGCCGGTGTGGAGTTGCGCACCAATATTGGATTGGGCGTAAAAGGAAGTGAGTCGCGCAGGTTTAGAGTTAAAGAATCTTGAGTCGCACAAGTGTCTGAGGAGGACTTGCGCGCCAGTTGTGACTTGCACGCCAATACTTGTGCGCCGAGATTGACTTGCGCACCAAGTAAGGTTTGTTTCCAGCTGTGATTTTCAGGCTGCGTGGAAGCAGGAAGTTGGCCCGATACCTTTGGTGCAAATAGAGATTCATCTACAGGTGAAAAATGGTCTTCAATAGAGGATCTACACACAGAGGAAGATGCATTCCTTCATGCAAATGATGATACCTACAGGTCTATAAACTGTGAGTGGATTCCTTATAAGAGCAGTGAGCAAAGGAAGAGAAAGAAGGTGATCCTCTCCACCGGCAGTGAGTCAGATAGAGAGAAACAGGGAGTGACCCTTGGAGAAGTAGTGAGCTGACCCTAAACATTGTAAAGGCAGTGAGAATGGGCATAGAAGTGATCTATCCCGAACATTGTAATCCACAACTAGTAATGTTTAGTGGAATTGGTACGGCCGGCAACTTGTCGGCGTATCCTCCTTGGACCTAGCCCTTTGCGGTGAACCAAGTAAAATTGTGGTGTCCTGTGCATGATTTAATTTATGTTTACATTGTGCGATAGGAAAGAGAGACAAGAGTGTTTTCCTTAACAGCGAAACAATATCAGAACAGGCGTTATTTTTAAATTAGTCTTACCCTTATTCACCCCCCCTCTTAGGGTATTCAGCCTTGTGGACCTAACAAAAACGTTGAACTTGATTATAAATAGCTTATCTTTATTATCAGTACTGATCAATATATGATTTTCAATCATTAATGAAAAAAATACTATAGTACAATCATTATATTTTATAATTATCATGACCAGTACATTACTGATTATAATATTAAAATTAAATAAATGTTTAACCCAAAAACATAAATATTAATCATTACTCTTCATCTGTTGTAGTAAAAAAATACTAACCATGATCCATTAGAATATTTTGGGTTATATTAGTTTGACAAATGTGTAATTTCTTGAAATTTCTATATAATTTTTTTTAAATTATATGGAATTATTTTGAGACCCGGAAATGAGACGACACATGATTCTGAGGCCTGGGGTGGGAAAAATGTAATTTTGAATATTTTTTAGTTCATTTAAGTAAATGTTTGACATTTTTTTCTAACATATCAACCAGTTCTCAAATCACAAATCTAAATACATAACAGAACACAAAACGCCAGGATTCACCTAAAAATGACATCACATTGATCATAAATGGTTGGACGGAAATTTAATTTTTGGGTATTTTCAGAAAATAATAAAATTACTTTTAAAAATGTTATTTAATTATATTTTGCAACATTGAGCGACTGATGGTGGCATTGCGGTGCAGCGATGAGGTGATGACGAGGTGGATAAACGGAATCCCCTTAATTGCTCATCAAGATACATCATAACTATGCAATGTCACAGTATAAAAAACAATGAAATGTGTCACCTTTTTAATTATCTAATGTGTTTGGGAGTTGGGAAATAAACAGTGGGCAATTCTCTTACAAACCTACAGTGAGTTTCCCCTCCAACGAAGAAAGAAGAATGCCGAGAGAACTTCATCGACTTTGATATTCCTAAAATAACGAAGCTAGGAATCGTTGAACTACAATGAACTCTTGAACCCTCGATGATGGAACACTATGGAAATGAATGTCAAACAAGTTATAGGGTTTGTTTTGATTCCTGTTTTTCCCAGCTCTTATTCCAAATGACGAAGGAGGGTTAAACCAAAAACAGGTTGATTCACGGAGAGTCTATTTCTATGAGATGGTTATATTTTTGGGATTTCATTTATGGATTGAATAATTTTTTTTATCATAAATCATTCCTGATGATCCCCTAAAATAAACTTCTAACACAGAAGGTGCAGGCCGACACGAACAATGCCTGACCCCCTCCGGCTTGTGTGTTCTTGGTGGATGAGTTTTTGAAATGTATGTAAGGGAAGATCAAGAAAATTGCAGGGAAGGTGAATTCCATATGGTCTTGTAGGTGTAGTCGGATCGAGAAACGGACCACCGAAGATACTCTTGTGGCCTGTAGAAGGAACCACCAGCACGCTGATGACCTACGGTAGCGGCCACGAGTGGAAGTGGACGGTACGTCCGTCAGTGTACCTTGGTTGAAGAAATCCACTACCGGCTGACCATATTTGAATAGAGAGGCGACGCCAACTGGCACCACGTGTAGGGTCGGCCTGCGTCTGGGCTTCTCAAACGAGCAAGAGGCACGCAGATGAAGCCTGGGCATGGAAACCCCAATTTCCTAGATTGGTTGGCCACGTTGCTTCTAGGACACTGTCCCTGGACTATGGAGGAGAAATGACCCCGCGAGGAACTTCGGGGTGAGCATGGGGGAAGATTATGGCATCAAGCCGCGTCCTAGCCAGGTCGATGGTCAGTACGCCTATGGGGAACCAGGCCGAAGGCGGGTCTACCTCTGGGGGACCATCCCCCCTCACCCATCATGCTAGACCCACCCCAGCTTGTTGAACCCCCAACCCAATGTGTCAGACCCAAGCCGGTCTGGGTTTGAGTTAGGTCGGGGGGCTTGGGTCAGGTTGTGTAAGTCCAACCGTGTTGGCCAGGACCCTGACCCTACCAGCCCCTTTTTGTAAAAACCTCAATAACATGCATACTAGAAGTCTGATTGATGCACCATTTGTTCCATAAGGACCACTGCATGAGGTAGTTCTTTTGAGATACTATACATGTGTTTTGGTAGAGTACGAGGTATGGTCGGGTTGGATTGGACTCAAATCCAACAAAACACTTTTTACAAAAAATGTTCATATCTTATAGATGAGGGGTCTATTTGATGTGTCGTCTGTTATGTTGGGACCCTTATGATGAGACAAATCTATGGGTTATTTTATGTGGTACTTCATGGAGGATGATGTATGGAAGAGGGATTAATGATCATATTCTCTTATAATCATGCATGCAATGTATGATAATATATTGACTGGTTGTAACGTGAAGAATAAAGAGCGACCCTTTGTGAATCAGCATAAAAGAAACCCTTCATGGATCAGCCTAAAAGTGATATTTTTTGGTTCATAATACAAGAAAACCTTCATGGATCATTATAAGGGTGGACCATCATGGATATCCATGATAGATACCCTTTCTAGATCAGTAGTAGTGTGACCCTTCATGGATAATAAGTAGTGCGACCTGATGTGGATCCACTGTAGAGCGACCCATCGTGGATCAGCAGCAGAGCGACCCATAATGAATTAGTAGCAGAGATACCATACTTATTTTAGAAGTAATTCCTCTCAACATAATAATATAATTTATCCTTATGAATAATCATATTTAAAAATTTACATAAGTTATACCTGGTGTGATAAGTCTTTTAATTTGTTATATTTATTTGTGATCTTGCTTTGCGGTATTTACTCTTTTGTATTTTTATATTGTGGTATTATCCTTTCTGGATATCTGAGAGAACATTGGGGGTTGCGGGGTCCCATCTATGTATTTTTATGCTCGAACCTGCACTATCTAATCCCACACCTATAGTGTCTTTTACAGATGATAGATAGATTTGAATATGACTTTGGGGATCTAGGGATAGATAGTGCTCGGAGATGGATCGATTGACATGATGTGCTACAGTGAAATTCAATAGTGAGTTAAACCTACCCTTCAGGTAGGATCCTTCGAATATTACCTTTGGATATTGTAATTCTTTTTTTTGTACTTTCATTTCAGTTTGTCTTGTATTCAGGCCCCCTTTAGATTTAGTTTACACCTTTTACTCTCTATTTTGGTACATTGTGGTGGTTGTACTACATTCCTACCTGTGTGGTTTTCTTTGTCTTGTATTCAATGTCTACGTGTGTTCATTTTTAAAGTTAATCCCTTCCCTTTTGGGGGATTTGTCTTTTTGGTACTATTCTACATCCCTTGTCCTATGGATGGGGGATTGGGATAGTCATGACACGGGCCCTAGGGGACAGGTCCGGACAATGTGGTGTCAGAGGGAAGTTGCTTCTACACGAAGAACTAAGAGTCAACATTTTCAATGGGGGAAATAATGTTATGTGTATTGAGTTTTTCATTCAGTCTGGGGAGTCCGGTATTGTTGTGGAAGACAAAATATCCACACAATAAGACCCTAAATACTGTTATCTAACTCGGTAGACGAAAGCACTAGTTTCATGTGTTTTGAAAATATTTTTCTCTTGATATATTTTGAGGTAGGTCAAAAGTTATAACTTATTGGATGTGTCAACTCTACCTCCCTACATAATTATTCCATGAGGATAGCCACCTATGATTCTTGGGATGGATAATAAAGATGGACCACCAAGTGATGATGTGTCGTTTTAGTGACCACTTATAGTGATAGCACCTTCTGGTGGTGAACGATCCCACCATCACCAAGAGAGCTGCATTTTCCACCATCCCAATGAGTGGACAATGCATGCTGGCAGAGCATGATTCTTGTGTTCTAGAGATAGAGAAATCTAATGTTTCGAGGTGAGATATATCCTTAGGGAGCTGAAGATTGGCTAGAGGCAGTTATGCAGTTTTTTCACCTTGTAGAGACACCTACAGAGAAGATAGTGGACTTAGCCACTATCATTTTTCTAGGCATGATAGGGATATTGTGGATCTTGAATCATTAGAAACACAAGGAGGAAACCCTTTCCTATTTGGACTTCAAGATCCTCCTCAATCCATTGTTCATAATAGTGACACTATGCTCAGTGTGTGTACATGAGCTACTTCACCTACCATAGGGCAGCGTGATTGTGTCCTTGTACTCGGTGATATTTAACAACCTCTCCTACTACTCCACTAACATGGTAAGTGACCCTTTCATAGGATCAAAGACCTTTCAGAAGGGTCTCTAATCGGATAAACATGCATTTATGATTTCACTCAGTATCTCGACGCAGACTGGAGTTGTAGAGAGAACTCTAATTGAAGAGAGCTTCCGAGATGAGTAGGCCCACAAGGTGACAACCACCACTAGATGACAGGTGGATGGTTCATCTACAGGAGGAAGTAGGTAGACGATGCAGAGGCTCATATAGGCCAAACCTTCTAGAGGACGACCCTAGGATGCAGCGTCGGAGGTGTTAAGCTTACGAGGCAGAGGAGGAAAGCTAAGGGTAGAAGTTTCGTACTCCTATGGCGGGCAGGGGAACATAACTCATGATTGTCTCACTCCCTGCACATATAATCAGTAGATGGTCGAGGGACCACTAAGACAAAAAAAGTTATTCATGCATGTTTTTTCATATGGCGGCAGACGTGGAAGGGGAGCAGGCTGAGCAGCATGTGGTTGATGACTTTTCAAGGTACTACCACCACCACCCCCTGGTGCGCCACCACAAGATCAGGGAGTCGACGGATAGGGGCATGTCCAACATTAGGCAATGGAGGAATACAACCTCAGCTCTCCAGAGATAATTAGGGATATGAAATTTTTATTCACCACCATAGTTGTAGTTCTTATGGACATATGTACCAGCCACTCTCTCTTTTCCACAGACCTCGTTCGAGGCTCCTAGATTCTTATAGAGTCGCTGGCTCAATCCTTACGATTAGATACTCCTATAGGAATGGATTTGATGATTATATACTTCTTATAGAATTGTAATATTACTCTAGGAGGAGTGAGCTTCTTTTGGGATCTCTTAGTAGCATCATCAAGGCCTTACGATGTCATATTGGGTATGTACAAATTATCTATAGTTCATGAGCAGATCGACTATTTGAGATGAAACGTGTTGTGTGTCTTCCAGGATTGGACCAGATTTACCTTTATCGGTGAGAAGGTAACTTTTACAGCACATGATGGAAATTCATGGATGAGGGTGTAGATAATCACTCACTGGTGGGCTAGCCTCACCCTCGATGGGGAGGATGATATGAGTCTAAGTTTTCCTATAGAGGTGGACGAGTATGGGGATGTCATTCTTGAAGATGTCCTAGGACTGCCTCTTCATAGAGTGGTAGACTCCTACATCGACTTGTATATAGGGATGGCATCAATATATATACTTTCATAATAGATGGCTCCTACAGAGCTTTGTAAGTTGAGGGTACAACTGGAGGACTTGCAAGGGAAGGGATTTGCAAAGGCTTCAGTTTCCCCATGGGCAGCCCTAGTGTTGTTTTCCAAGAATGAAGACGGGAATGTGAGGCTATGTGTGGACATATGGTGCCTGAACCAGGTGATTGTGATGAACAAGTATCCACTGCCAAGGATTGATGACCTCTTTGATCTGATAAATAGAGCTAGGTCTTTCTCAATGACTAAAATCATATCAAGTTATCATCATCTTTAGGTACATGATGGAGACGATCCGAAGAAATCCTTCAATTGCCGGTACAACCACTAAAATTTCTTGGTGATTCCCTTTAGAGTGACCAATTCTCCAAGAGTTTTCATGGGACACATGAAATATTCTACCCTTATGTAGATTGTTTCATGGTAGTATTAATTGATTACATCTTGATGTACTCAGTGTCAGAGGATGAGCATGCTACACACCTACAGATAGTCCTGGATAAACTCTGATATCACCAACATTACGATAATCTCTCAAAATTAAAATTTTGGATTCCGGGGGTCCGCTTCCTTGGACACGCCATCTCGGAGGCTAGAATTGCATTGGATCCATAAAAGGTAGAGGAAATTATTTCATGGGACCCAAACCTAATAGTGTGACTGAGGTGTGGAGTATCTTAGGGTTATATGGGTTCTACGAGAGGTTTGTTTCTGGATTTTCCAAAGTAGCAGCACCCTTTTTATTTTTGTAAAAGAAGAGATAAACCATAGTGTGGATGTAGAGGTTTTGGTAGAGTTATTAGGAGTTGAGTCTATGAATGATGAGTGCCCCCATCTTGAGACTACAAGAATAGGGCATTGGGTATGTAGCCTATTGTGATTGATTAGGGACCAGACTGGGTTGTATCCTGATGTAAGAGCGAGCAGTTATCACATATAGCTCACTGTAGTGGAGGCATCATGAACAGAGCTACACAACCCAAGAACAAGATTTAAGAGTAGTGGTCTTTTTATTCATTATTTGGTGGAACTAATTGATGGGTGAATGGTTTACCATCTACTCTGACCGCCAGAATCTGAGGTATATCTTATCATAGAAGGACCATAACATTAGACATTGATAATGGATATAGTTCCTCAATTAATATGACTTTGAGATAGTCTATACTCATGGGAAGGAGAATATAGTGAATGATGCACTCAAAAGGTGGTCTGATTTATAGCTACTGAGTGAGGTGATAGAGAAGCTAGCCACGATGCTATATCCTTCATGGATAGTGATGGAGCATCTTATCATCTATCTATGACTGTCACTCCACCACTCCTTCAGCGAGCTCGGGGCACAACTTGTTGATGTTGACTACAAGGCCTGACTTTCAATAATATCCTCAAGATGGGTTCCTAATAGATTTTCTCTATGGTAGGATATTCTCATCTTTTTCAGAGGATGCAAAATTTTACTTGTGATATTATGGGATGAGGAGTTTTGGGAGGTCCATTTATCCCCTTTAGAGATGCATCCTGAAGTGGTGAAGATGTACCAGGACCTACGACGTCAATACTGCTTATTAGGGATGAAGAATGGGATGAAAGAGTTCTTTACATGATTCCTCACTTATCAACAAGTGAAGGAAAAGCATCAGGTCCTAGTAGGCTTGATAAAACCAGTTGAAGTACTGGAGAGGAAGTGGGATGGTATCTCTAGGGACTTATGTGATAGGGTTTCCAGGCACGTACAGGTGTGACGAGTATATCTGGTTGATCGTTGACTGACTCAAAAATACAGCTTACATCATACCCATACAAGAGTAGGGATCATTAGAGGGTTTTGGATTCCTGCACATCTAGGAGTTTTATGGATTCACATGGTTCCTTTAACAATCATCTCAGACCGTGATGCATGTTTTACAACCCAGTTGTGTAACGGGTTGTATGAGGAATTCTGGACTCAAATGTGCTTGTGCATATATTTTCACTACCATATAGATGGTAATAAGGAATGGACCATATAAACCATGGGGGATATGTTTTGTGCTTGTGTCCTGGATTTTGGTTGCAGTTGGTAGGACCACCTACAACATATAAAGTTTGAATAAAACAATAGTTATCAATCTACCATTGTAATGGCTCTGTTTTAGGCCGCTTACTGTAGGCCTTGTAGATTACCTCTATGCTAGAAAGACTCATGTGAATCAAAACTCATGCGGCTAGAGTTCGTATGGGATACCACTGAGATGTTGCATATTATCCAAGAGCAGATGAGGATAGAAAAAAGTAGAAAAAAATTGAATGCTAATAGAAGGAGGACACCCTTCGAGTTCGTTAAGGGAGACTGTGTTTTCCTTCTAGTTTCCCCCTAGTGGGGATTGAAGAGATTTGGCTAGGGTGGTAATTTATCTCCATGGTTCATCAGACCTTTCCATATTCTCAGCAGATTTGGTGAGGTTCTGTACCACCCGACTCTTCCCCCACAAATTCTCCGAGTGCCTGATGTTTTTCATGTGTTGTAGATTAAGAGGTATGTGCATGATCCATTGCACAAAATCAACTAGCGAGACGAGTAAATTGATGATGGGGTGACTTTTGCGGAGTTTTCAGTGCATATAGAGGATCAGAAGAAAATTATTCTTCAAGTAAGGTCAATTCACCTAGTTTACATTCTCTAGTAGCACGGGAACCACCAAGTGAGAATATGGAAGCGGTCGACATAGATTCATGCTCATTACCTCCATTTATTTTTTTATCCATTGTGTTGGATATTAGGTATGTGAATCCCTAATGTGGACAGAATGTAATGTCACAAAATTTCATTATAATATTTTTAAAAAAATTATATGTAATTATTATGAGACATAGTGATGAGACAGTATATGACTCTGAGTATTGGAATTCCCGAAATGTTACATTGTAATTTTTTTAGTTTAGATAAGTAAACAAGCGAGAATATTTTCTTACAATTGAACCCGTGCTCGAATCAAAAATCTGAGGGCACCATTGAACTTGGAACTCTGGGATTCACCAAAAAACAAATTTACATTGACTAACAAGGGCCGGAGGGAAAAGTTATTTTTGAATATATTTTTTAATATAATAAAATAACATTAAGAAAAGTTTTTTTTATCCCATTGTCGAGGAGCAGATAGCAGCACTGTATTATGGTGACAAAGCGATGGCGAGTCATATTAATGAAATCCCATTAATTACTCATTAAGATATTTCATAACAGATACGTTGTTTCATAAATGAAAGAGCGTATTGATGCAGCATCGCAGTGTAACACAATCTCTCTGATATGTTCCCTTTTTAATAAGATAATTCATTGTAGAGATGTGAATTAAATAGTAGGTAATTCTATGATGAACCTCCTGTGAGTTTCCTCCCCGTCGAAGAATGACGAATGGTGGTGAAAAATAATCATCTTCGACATACCATGAAGGATGAAGCTAGGAATTGATAAATTATTTGAACCACTTTCACCCTCGAGGAAGGAACACTACAAAAACAATCATCAAACAATGTTGGGGTTTTTTACTCATGTTTTCACCTATTTTTTTCTAAACGACGAATGCGAATCAACTCAAGAACAGGTTGATCCGTGGAACGTTTGTTCATGCGGGAGGGTGATATTTCAAGTATTTCTTTTTTGGGATTGATATATTATTGTTAAAACATCATTCACGATCATTCCCTATTTTAATCTTCTAAAATAAAGGGCACATGCTAACATGAACATGGCCCGAATCCACTCCACCTAATGAATTCTGTGTGGATGAATTTTTTAAATGGTGGCAATGAAGGATAAAGGTCATCACATTTAAGGTGGAAGCCCTAATTTCCCATTGGCATAAAAGGTTAAAGAAATGGACAACTAAAGAAACTCTTATGGCCTACTGATGTAATCATTGGCACCTAGGCGTTGGCTGCGATGGTCATAGGCAAAGAAAGAGGGTGCACCTGCTTGCAGAAATCCACAATCGGCTGGCTAAGTAAGTGTAGAGATGTGATGCCAAATAGCACCATGTGGACGAGTGTCCCACATTCAAGATTCTCATGTGAGCTGGCAGAACGCAGTCAATGACCATGCGCATAAATCCCGGCTGATCAGATTGGTCGACCACGTCACTATCAGGCAGTGGTCGGTTGACCACGATAGAGAAAGAGCCTCGTGGTGAATCGTAGGGCGAGCTGGGGATCCGAATGCGGAATCCATCCGGTATTCTTCTAGGGGACTGAGTCCCCCCTACGTCTGAACCCACCCAACGTCCCAACGGGCCAGACCCATGCATGACATGGTCTAGGTCAGGGTGGTGGAACCAGGTTGGGTGGGGTCGGTCTGACTGAGTTGGCTCGGATCGGTACCTGACATTCCCCTTTATTGAAAAAGTATATATTTTGCCGACAAGGCATCCGACTGATGCTCCATCAACAACACGATGAACCTTGCGATAGGGGGGGTCCATTTGTTATACTATACGAGAGTTTTGGATGAGGTTGGTGTAGGGCCAGTATGGATTAGACTGGAATCCAACTGGGCCCTTTTGACAAAAATGTCCATATCAAATAGACTAGGAATCCGTTCAATGCTCTATAGGTTGTGTATTAACCCTTATGAAGAGAAGGTATATGGGTTATTATATATGGGACATCATGTTGGTTGAGGTAGGACTGATGTATTGAAGAAAATCTTCTCCCAAAATCAAGCGTGTTACATGTGAGAATCCATTGGATCGTTGTGACGTGATGAATAAAGAGAGACCCTTCATGGATCAACATAGTATATACCCTTCATGGATTATCATAAAATAGATCATTCATGTATCTACATAAAAGTGAACCTTTTTGGATTCTCATAACAGAGACCATTTATGGATCTGGATGAGAGAGACCCTTCATGGATCAATAGGAGTGAGACCCTTCTTGGAACAGAAGTAGCACGAATCGAAATGTATCGGCCATAGAATGACCTATTGTGCATTAGCACCAAAGCAACCATTCATGGATCTATATCTGAATGACCCTTTCTAGATAAGCAGTAGAGCCTATCAACTGAATAAGATGATATATCCTTACAACTAATCATATTTACTTCTGTACTTAAGTTATACCAGGTGAGAGATTTCTTTTACATTGTCTTATTTATTTGAGATCTTGTTTAGTGGTATTTCCTCTATGGTATTTTAATTTGTGGTATTTTTCATTGTGGATTTCTGAGGGACCATTAGGGGCCTTAGGGTCCCTATTGAGTATTTTTATAATCACCAATTCACAGTATTCTCCCTCACCTATAGTGTCTCTTTCCAACAACATGCATCATTGATTGGGTCATTGTGGAGTGATGGCTAAATGTTGCTCAGAGGTGAATTGAAAGACGTGGTGTGTTGTCGTGATATTCGATGGGGATTTTTACTAAAAATTATGGTAGGATACTTGGAGGAAAAACTATGGATCCTTTACATCTTTTTATGTACATTCCTTTTATTGGGCTTGTATTATGTCCCCCTTTACTTTATGTGTACATCCTTAGTCTCAGTGGTGGCACTTTATGGTGGTTTTACTAAATTATTTCCTTTGTGGTTTTCTTTGTGTAGTATTCTCTATCTATGTCTGTAATTTTTTAAAAATAATGCCTTCCATTTTTTGAATATTCCTTTTTGGTGTTAGTCTCTATCCCCTGGACTATGGAAGGTTGGCTTGGGGTAGTCACGACATGGCCCTAGGGGATGGGTCATGGAAGATGAGAGATTTATTTTCATAGTGTCTCATGTCTTTGTAGTTGAATAATTTTATATTGAAAACCATTTTCGTATCCATTCCATCACATGCATGATGTCCATTATCTCCACAATTATATCAAACTCCCTTTCTATTTAAGCGAGCACTAGTGTGATTACTTCATCAATTTTCACATATGGAAAAAATACATATTTATCCTCTTCATATTATCAACTAGTTTTCCTCATGTTCTCATGATTCCCTCTAAATCCATAATACAAAGATAAATATTTCTTTCTATCATTAGTTGAGGTTACTATGTCATCAGATGATGAGAAATCTTAGGATATTAGTTCTATTCAAAATACTAGCATTAGAACATAAAATATATTGTTATTCTTATTCTATATATAATGTTCATCAGCGAGGTTCACATTCCTTCTATTAAGCACCATTTCCAAATTACCTAATACCCTATGTTATATTATATCACAATAAAACATATTATCTATCCCAAAACTAGAAAAATGTAAATCCTAAAATGAAATTTTCATGCGTACTTAATCTCGTAATCATAAACATTGTTTATTTTGGGTTTTCCACTATAATTATCATCATATTCTATAACAGTATTGTTTTCCCTAATATATATGTTCTAAATCATGTTTTTATGTGTTCTACTAAACTTATTTTGATTCTGACTATAACAACCTGACCACAAAAGCCTAGATATGGTGCATTACTCTATTAAATTGGCATGATTACAAGGATTAAAACCTCGAAGGACTGTACAATTTATATTTTTATGGACATCCATATTACAAACATTATTACCATATTACATTAGGAGATTGAAGAAAAACTTTTTACATAACAAATACTAATAAACTATATCCACGAAAAATTCCACGAATTCAACCTTTTATAATGGGGAATAAAATAAAAATAATTGTGAGATCACGTTCTTAGAAAGGGTGAGGGTACAATGAATGTAATATAAAATCAATGAGAATAAATAATATGGAATGGTAAATAATTGGAAACATTTTATTTTTAACCAAATAGATAAAGAATAATCAGTGTGGAAAGTTAATGTATTGGAAAACCATTTTATTTAATCAATTTAGTAAAAATTAGAGGCATAAATAGATTTTTTTTCATAGTCAAAATTGTTTGGATAATAATAACTAAAATGAAGGAAATGATTAATTATTTGACATCATATATCTATAAAATTAACCAATACCATCACAAAATTTTAAAAGTTAGTTTATTTCCCTCTGTAGAAACATTTCTATTCTTCCTGGGAGAAAAAACAAATGATTTTTCAAGTGATTTCGTCTCACGAAACTACTGATGCATCAAAAGGATTACATTAAATAGTCCACAACCTATGTTATTCAAGTCTAATGCATTACTCATATATTGAATAATTTATTTAACTAATATTAAATGATTATTATCATAAAATATCCATATTGAATAAATAACACATATGTATCGATAATTACCCAGTGGAGGAAAAGTATCAATAAGGGTTGTTAATATCAATGAATGGAAAAAACACTAAAATATCATTAAAACATTCTTATTGAAAATTATATTTAAACATTATAAAGTGTCCCATACCACATTGATACATTTTAATCATAATTGAAATGAAGAAATAACATAAAATGAAACATATAATATCATGGGATTAATGATTTTTTGTTATATAATTCATAAAAGGCCACTATATATACACCACATAAAAGAAACTAGGTGTCTAACATTACAATATTCCACAATGAAATTAAATGGAGACAAAAATTGCTTACATTGATTCTTACATATCACATATTCTTTTATATATCTAGATAATAAACATGTATTCATAATTTACCGAATTTATAAATTTATTAAATTTTATAATTACTTTTATTTCACTTATTACAATGTTTTATACAACTACGTAACAAATTATATTCACGTCAGATGTTTTGTATAATGTCGATTCATGTGTCAAAAAAACATCTATTTTATGTTGAATATGGTCTAATTATTAATTATTTGAACATATCCATAATAATAATCTTGAAATAATTTTAATATTTATACATAATTTATACTTTTGAAACCAATCATGAAGGACAGTTGTAAAAAATGAACCAGTGTTAAAATCATAGAGAGAGTAGGTCGTATGTACGCATGAGTAATGTACTCATTTTTCAATGATCATTATAGAAAGTAGTTATGTAACATTATATCATTCTATAATGATCATTATATAATAAATTTCGTTTTATTTAATCCTATATACTTATATATATAATTACAGTGAAGTAAAATGAATAACATTGAATTGAGTAGGCAGTAGTCCACACATCTATGTACAATGTTATTAGTTTTTTAATATGTGAAAAGTGTAAAAAAGAATATTATATATTATATTTCCAAAAAATATAATTATTCCAGGAATTCCATATATATTTATTTTTTAAAAAAATTATGATTCAACACACCTTCAATACATTCCATTTAATGTCAGAATGTGTCACATCACATTGACGATGTGGTAGTCCAAAAGTCCAAAAATGATGTTATCGTATTTACACTAAATGGACATTATAAAAGAATGTGTTATATAAAAAGTATAGATGTATAACAAACATAAATATTAGAAATATCATATTAAAATATTTTTTCCATCATAATTCCCTTCCATGATAGGTGGTGAAGGAAAAAAGAACGACATCATTTGGCGAGGCAATAGTCTGTCGTACTTACGGATACTAATTTCATTACTCGTTTTATGGTTCTATGTGATGGTGTATGTAAAATAATTAATATAATATAATATTATTATATTTAGGATACTTATTTTATTATATATTCTTGAATAAAAACAATACAATGATTTATGAAATAATTATAACAAAATTTCTCTTTCAACATTGTTATCTGTTTTCTGGTAACTCATTTTGGTATCCAGCAATGGTCTTCTAGGGATCTATTTATGACCAAATAGTGTCTTCTATGATTATGAAATTTATTTTGGGTCTTATTTTAATAGATTTTGAATGATACAATGTGGAATTATTGGTGTTACGGAGGGGAGGAGTGAATGCCTTTTTATAAGGGATGATGAGTCAAATTGTTGTGAATATAAAAATGTAACCACTATTGGGTGGTATCTAATACCTCATGTGGATGATATTGGAAAAATAAGGGAATAAAGTGAATTTAATGTCAAGAAAACCCTCAAATACACAATAATAAGTTCATTTTTATAAAAATGTTACTTATCTTCTATGTTTCCCTAAATTTACTATTTTGATTTTAATTAATGAAACAATTTTTCTAGGTTATGTAAAATTACCATTATGATTAAGTTAAAGTGTTATTTATAATAAAATATATACTCAATAAATGATAAATATTATTTATAATTTAAAAAATATAAATCCCATGTGTGTGAGAAATTAATTTTAAAACAATCCCATATAAGGGACAAAAACACATCTTATACTTAGACAGTGATAACAACATTTTTATTATCTATGGTGAATATGTCCATTATAAAAGATTAATTAGTCCATAAATGGAAAATATTTCATATTTATTAGCAATTTAATTTCACTTTGCATAATATTGGAGTTTTATTAAATTTTAATCATTTAACAAAATATCATTTATTGAAAAATAACATTAATGAAAATTTTGACATTTTTTATTTAATAATACATAAAATACATAAAAAAATTATTTTAATTAAAATAAAATTATATTATTTCTTTTTAAAATGACATATTCATCTAAAAAATGTAACACAATAAGTCATTAATTTTTTTACGTTTCAATGGGGTTTTGTAACATTTATCTTATTTTTTTAATAACAAAATAATACCTGAATTTTCGTTTATTAAAAATTTAACATAATTATATAATCTATAAAATAATATTTAAATGATTACAATAAAAATCCCATTTAAATTTTAATTTTTTTATTACATAGTCTATGTAGCTTCTTCTATACTAGAAAGAATTAAAAATGTTAGTCATGAAGAAGACTCCATTTTCTTTTCACATACCTAACTTATTATATCAGTCGCAGTCATGAATATGTGTCCCAATAATTCATACAATTAGATAATTGTGCAGATATTTTAAAAATATTTTCATATAATGGCTTTTGGACAATTTTTTAGTTCACTATGACCTTGCGTTTAAGGTTTAGTCTCATCTTATGTTTAATTTGACCTTCTTTTCTGTAATTTATTTTAATTAATTACACAAATATTTTTGGTTCAAAAATAGTGTTAATATTATTACAATATAAATATAATACATATTAAAACTATTCATTTCCATTTTCTAAATTCAATTCATAAATGTGGAAAAACTAAATTAAATTCAATCCCACAGAGTTGAAAAGAATGTGGTTTTTTAATGTGAATGTGATTTGAAGATCATTAAGTCTTTATTTATAAATAAAATATAAAAATTCATACTAATGACATTAAAAGGAAAAATAGATATATAATAGATATGTTTTTACTTTCAAAATAAAATAAAATATTATTTACTATGAATAATTATTAAAATGAAAACATTGTTTTCATCTAAAATGAAGTATTTTCTATTCTTAATCAGAAAATAATTTCTCAAAAAATATCAAAAATTCACCCTAATATAATTTTGAAATTCCTAATTAAAATATTATTCTCAATTTGGAACATAAAATTTATTAATTATAAAAAATATAATTTTAAAATATAGTAAAACTCGGTTTTGTGTGTAATGTAATATAAAATAGTGTTGTGTATAGTGTATAGTTCACAATGTGTTGTGTATAAATCATGCTAGAAAAAATTTAATCTCAAAAGAAAATATTGTAAAGCCTTGGGGCGTTACACAATTTTTAACTATTAGATGTGTGTATATAATATTAATATAATTTTATTTAAAATAAACATTAATTAAAAATAACTTTATAAAGGTGAATTATTTCCAAATATATGGGATATATATATATATATGATTTATTATATTGATAAATATACTTTTATGTGAACTTAATTTCTATATACATAACCTCTGAAAAACCATGTATAGGACTTAAAAATCATTTAATATGTGGTGGTAGTTGTGGGTGGAGCTTCAGTTGACATTGGTCTCATAGAATCATCTATGATCCTAAACATCTCCAAAAAATGATTTCTCTCAAACCACATTTTTTTCAGATCATCTTGGACATGATAAAAGGACTACCCTAGGGACAATACCTCCCTTCAATTCATGGAACAATGAGATCCAAATCTAAGACTTATATAATACATTTAAATTTCTTATATATTATATATTGGTTTGAAAATATTATTTCATAAATTTATAATTGTATATTAAATGTCTATGTTACCATTTTCAGACATCAGTTATAATTTCTGTCATTTTATTTTAGTGTTTCATGTAAAAAAATATATAAATATTTTATTTATTAAAAAAATTAATTTTAAAATCATGGTTTTTTCTTGGAAGTGTTTATAAGAACCTTTTATTAGAATATTGGGGTGATATACTATAGAGTTTCACTACTTCATTTGGATCATTGGTTATACACATTATATCTATATTCCACTCAACGTCCAAAAGGGGGGCTATGAAAAATTATACCTTCAATAGAATAATAATTGTTCTTCATATTGAATAAAATAAACACAAAATTGTGGGGAGTGGTTTTTTTCATCCAAAAAATATTAGAAGCATGGTTGTGTTGACTTATTTAATGCACATTCTAGTACATTGTAAGAAAATATTTTCTATTATGGAACTAGATGAAGTCAGTTTCAAGATATTTTTTAGGATTCAGCACGTAAACATTCACATAGATCTCTCGTTATTAAATGGGTATTGAGATATCAGACATTAAATGTCAATGAATAATTGGATGGTGAAAATTTTTATAGATTTCATACTTACACTAATTTGTAGAAATACTTCTTAGGGAGTCTGTAACACCCCGAGCTTCCACGATACGCATCTCATTCAATAATGCAATAGCTTGAATTGTACGCAACTTTGAGTTCTAACACACCGAAACTAATCAAAGTAGCCGTTATGAATAGTAATAACCACTTTTTAAATTTATAGAAATTTTATATTTCAAAATGGACTTCATTTTTTAATTCCTAATATCGAAATTATCCTATGTTGAATTTTTGGTAATTTTCTGAGAACTTCCAAATTTTTATGAATAGTGAAAAATACATAAAACAACTTTTTTAATAAAAATAATTTATAGTGATAACTTATACTATTGAGTGGTTTTAAAGTATAATTAGAATATATTTTTACCATTTTATCCAATGGTGGTCATTAGAATTAATTTAACATTGAAAATGGACATAAACAATTGCCAATCTTTTGATATAAATTGTTTCTTAAAAACACGCTATTTGTTGTGACAGCGGAAATTAATTATAAAATTAATTAATGCGACTTATATGTTTGGAATTTTGTAAAATAGACATCATTTTTGAATTCGGAATATCAATTATAGCTTAGGGTGAAATTTTGGCCTTATTCTGAAAAACTTCAATTTTTGATGAATAGTGAAACCACTAAGTGGTTGTTAAAAACTGATTTTTTTCGTTAAAATGAAATATAACCACTTCTGTGATTTGATTTTCAAAAATCCGACATAAATGGTTGTCATTAAGAAGTAAAATGTGGTTCAATGAGATTAAAATATTGGTGAATAGTAACTTTTAAGTTCTTAATCGCGATTAGAGGTAATTAGTATAGTTTAAGGTAAAAACAATGTTTTAATAATATGATATGAGCTTGACACTTGTCCTACTCCTATTGGATGAGTCATGGCAGACCAAGACAACCCATGGGTCAACTTGGGGACCCCATGGAGCCACTTTGGTTGGAAAATGACATTAATATATATTTATTTAATGTTAAAATTAAATTCACTCAAACATGAGATGTTTTACTAAAACAGTTTTTAAGTGGGGTTACACAAGTCCAACTTTTGATTATAAATATTCATTAGAAAGATAAAAAGATTTCATACATCACAGTATTTGTTTTCTAATTTTTAGACATTAAATAAATTAAATTATTTATGACATCATTATGATGCAGTGATGACCTCATTATTAAATGATTATAATAAAATGAAAAGATAATGAAACATCCAAGGCATAAACTTGTCCAAAGCCTATTGGATGAGGATATTTCGAACCCTTATCACCTTAGCCACGAATTATATAAGTGTGGGACCTTTATAATCCGAAAAGCATTGTATAATAATGTAACATTTCAATCTTTCCATAAGAGCCCCTCCTCTCCACTTATAAAAGGCCCCCAACTCTCCCACCTTATTCACACCTTCAAGCCATTTGGCTCGGCCAAACTCTTCCCAAATACTCTCCCAACTTCCCCCTCTTACTCCTAGAAGCCTAATTTTGGGAGTAACTCTTCTCAAGGAAGCCTTTGGCTCAAATCAAAAAGAGTTACCCGATTTTGAGGTAATGTCTTCTCTAATGTTGTTTTGTTTTATTTTTGTTCTCCAACCCCCTAAACTCTTTTTATTCATTTCTTTTGTAAAAACACCATTATACTCAATATACTAGGATTTTTTTATATGAATTATTCTAGCTACACTTACACACACCTCCATCTAATGGTTAAAGAACATACGGTTTCTGTGGATGGCGAATTTCTGCCTCACGAAACGATGATTGTTCAACACTCATATAACACCTTCAAAGGTGGCCATTAAGATGTAACTATATTTATATATGATATATAATGTGTTTATGTTTTACTTATGCTTCTGTATTTCTCATTTATGGCATACTTTATGATTTCCATTATGGGTAAAACGCGATAATTTCATTTTAGGAAGTGCGGACTACCGCCCCCTCAAAGTGATGCGAATCGTTAATGCCATATGTGGGATGTATAAAGGATGGAGTAAATGATATTATATATGATATTATACTGGAAATATATTATAACTTTATATAATTATGATTTCATTACATTAAATACGAAATAGAAATGAAAGTAGCGTTCATGCGTACGTACAGATTACCGTCTCCATGAACGGTGCATTTCATTTCTTACCTATAAATGATACGTAATATTATGAATGAATGTATATACTGGATATATATGATATATATGATATCTACATAATGAATATAATTCTGGATATAATGGATATTTCACCACATGAACAACTTGTAATTATAAGAAGGTTATTGTTGACACAAGTACCAAAGATCGACAAAACGACCGTTATTAACATAAATAATTACATAACGTTCATAACATTGTAATAAGTGATATAAAAAGGATAATGAAATTTAAAATGGTTCTTAATAAGGTAGATATTAACTCTATTTTATTATTCAGGAGGTTAAAGAACGGTTGAGTCAAGTCAGACACGAGGTAAGGGAATTTCTTAACCCAATTTTCACTCTTTGGGTTAATCTCCTACTTTCAAATTATGTCATGATATTATTATGTCCTATATTGTATTTGTAAATTATTTATGTGTACTTATAGTTAATACACATTATAGATGTACTTTATTTAAAAAAATGATCTTTTTAAGGACTTCGTCTCAATCCCCTTTCATTGAGGCATATTTGGTTTTATACACAACTTTCTTTTATACGATGTATAAACCCATTTGACTTTCATGTTTATTCAAAAGGAATCTTTTTTTTATACGAAGCGTTTTTCTAAATGACAAAAGGGAATATTTTTCTTTCCATACTTATGCGGCGACAACAGATTCTCCGCCGCCGTGACCATTATTTGAGTTTCAGCTTCCTCTACAAGCCATCATTTTTTTAATGAAAAATAAATACAAAGTTTTAACTTTCTTTTATTTTGGTATTGAAAATGTTTTTGAAAGCATTTTTATTATATCAATGTGTTGTATTAATATCTTGTGATTGAAATGTGGAAATATTATGTTTCCTTTATGCATGTTTTATGTGATACGATTATGTTATGGTTTATGATATGTTTAAACCTATTCATATGAGGAATGCATTAGACTTAATAAGTGACGGGTGGAGCCCGCTATAGCTCCTCGATGCATCGGCAGGTCTCATGAGACAAACTAGTGTCTTGGCACAAGGCCTTGACAAAATCTTATTTGTGGTCTTGGCACGAGGCCTTGACTACGTGGTTATGATAGTCTGGCATTATGCATTCCATCATTATGAAAGTGGTTATTGATGTTGCATGTGATTATTCGACCAGTAGAATATCCATGTGAAGAAGTAAATGACATTATTTCATTTTCCTTTTTCCATATTATGTTGAAGTTCAAGTTTAAAAGGCTTTTGTTTTAGTTATACATTGACTTAAATCATAATGTTTATTTATGAAAGCTTCCGCTATATTGTTAACCTTACTGAGCATCTGAGCTCACACCTTTCAATGTTTTAATATTTTCCAGGATGTGAAGAAGTATTTTATGAATGACCTGCAGGGATAGTCCGAAGAGGATAGAAGTGTGGACTATGGAGACTATGTTATTGTAGTTTTTCACTTTATGATGTAATGTAACGTTTACGAATGTATCTAGTGTTTCCAAGGCTACTAAACTAATCGGTCTTTCGAGACTTGATCTTTTGTGATCATGCCAATGTTACGAAGTAAAGCACCGACTCTGGGTAGCTGGGGTCGGGGCGTTACAGTTGGTATCAGAGGCAGTGTAGTACTAACCTTGGAAGCTAGATTTAGATAATCTCTGATTAGAGCATATAGCCCAAAGATAGAATTTAAGGATTAGTATAGAAGAACTTCCTAGAATTTTGGTATTATAGAGATTTTGTGAGTTTTCCGAGCAATACATCCCAGTCTGGATACGAGCAGGTAGAGGCGGCTCTGGCACAGATGTACCTAGGGGTAAAACCCGAAAACACCGCTTTGAGCTAGACTCGAACGGGAACTGGTGCACGACAACGGGCCTTGCTGCACTCTTGGTTACGACACTCCCGGGGGATATGCTTAGGATAATTCTCATTTTCGTTACAAACCACTATGAAGGGTTTTGATTATATACATCCTTAAAGAAAACATTTATATGATTATGGATTATATCCATAAATTGTTCAATTTATTATAAGTGTTTTCAAGTTCGTTATTATGTATTTCGATTCATAAACTAACCTAGTTTATGGCATTGTATAGAAATGGCGCCTAGTAGAAGGAATGTGAACTCCATTAATACGTATGATACAAAGAGTAAGAAGGATCATATCTTTCATGGTATTAACCCAACATTTAGAAGGGAAATGTTCTCCCATGTGTTATCAACATATGATGAAATAGTATCATGTGTTAATAAGATAAGTAGAGAATTCTCTGAGTCTTATGGATTTGAAGGGATGAAAGAGAAGAAAAGGATGGAAGAGAGAATGATGGATAAAGGGACGAGGGAAAAGAATAATTTTCCAATATGTGGTAATTGTGGGAAGAAACATCATGGAACTTGCCTAAAGGGAATGTGAGTTTGTTATAAGTGTAGAGAAAAAGGACACAAAGTGCGTGACAGCAAGGGTAAGAAAATGTTTTCAAATGTACAATGCTTCTTCTGCAAGGATTGGGGACACTAGGCAAACCAATGTCCAAGTCATCAGAGTATTCCCCAAATGATGTTATTGGATAATAATCAAGTTATGATACCACCACAGATGAGGAGTAATGATTAGAGTTCTTATGTTGTTATTGAAGAATTTTGTAATTTGAGTGTTGTATCAATTATGTATTGGTTATAATAATTATGGAGTATATAAGGATTGTACTGCAGTACTTGTTGATTTCAGTAAGGTTTTAATATGTTGAAGGTAATTATATTTTTAGTATGTGACAATAAGAGAAACTTTACTTTGTTTGGGGAATCTGAAAAATTGATTTTGGAATTAAGAGACCTTTTAGAGAATGTCTGGACAGAGGTATTTTGGATAACTATAAAGGTTGGAGTGGATTAAGTTGATCTTTGGATAGTATTGTTTAAGGTTAAAAAATTTATGAAGATTATTTTTGGATTATTATGATACTATAGGAAAAGGACAACCTGCAGGGTGGGGCATAACCCGTCGCGTCGGACAAAGATGCAGGAATCGAACCCACAATCATAGTGCGACATGCCTTTATTTCCTACCACTATCCTACAGGAAGTCCCTGGTTAATACAAAATAATTTTACTAATCTAAATGGTATGTGTTAACATTTGGAACCTTATACAATTAGTTTAAGTATAATATTTTTGAGTTCTATTATCTTTTTGAGTGAAAGATGAGTTGAAGGTTGAAACTATAATTTTCAAGCATAAATATATATATACCTATCTCTTATTCAATGAATAAATTAATTCTTAAACTTTAGTAAAGGGATATTAAAAAAAATGTATTATCCTAATACCTTATGTCTTGTTGAACTGATGATATTTTAAATCAACATAGATTAAAGGCTTTGAGGCCCTCAATTTGACAGTTGATTGTGATTGATGACCTCAATCACTCCCTACAAATATTTACGTTTTTCCTCCAATTATATTTCTCTAATTGCCACCAATGTTCTCCTTATCGAGATCATAATTTGGTGGTGACTTTCTTATTTCCATTTCCCTTTTATTAAGGCTAAATTTTATTAATCTTATTTTCGATGTGGGTTTTCCACAAAGGTATTTTCTCTTTTCAACCTTTTATTTTCAAAGAAAAATTTCAAATTGCGAGGACACAATTTATTGAAGGAGGGGAGAATGTAACACCCCGAGCTTCCACGATACGCATCTCATTCAATAATTCAATAACTTGCATTGTACGCAACTTTGAGTTCTAACACACCGCAACTAATCAAAGTAGCGGTTATGAATAGTAATAACCAATTTTTAAATTTATAGAAATTTTATATTTCAAAATGGACTTCATTTTTTGTATTCCTAATATCGAAATTAGCCTATGTTGAATTTTTGGTATTTTTCTGAGAACTTCCAAATTTTTATGAATACTGAAAAATACATAAAACAACTTTTTTAATCAAAATAATTTATAGTGATAAGTTATACTATTGAGTGTTTTTAAAGTATAATTAGAATATATTTTTACCATTTTATCCAATGGTGGTCATTAGAATTAATTTAACATTGAAAATGGACGTAAACAATTGCCAATCATTTGATATAAATTGTTTCTTAAAAAAACGCTATTTGTTGTGACAGCGGGAATTAATTATAAAATTAATTAATGCGACTTATATGTTTGGAATTTTTTAAAATAGACATCATTTTTGAATTCAGAATATCAATTATAGCTTAGGGTGAAATTTTGGCCTTATTCTGAAAAACTTCAATTTTTTATGAATAGTGAAACCACTAAGTGGTTGTTAAAAACTGATTTTTTTCGTTAAAATGAAATATTACCACTTCTGTGATTTTATTTTCAAAAATCCGACATACATGGTTGTCATTAAGGAGTAAAATGTGGTTCAATGAGATTAAAATAATTTTTTGGTGAATAGTAACTTTTAAGTTCTTAATCGCGATTAGAGGTAATTAGTGTAGTTTAAGGTAAAAATAATGTTTTAATAATATGATATGAGATTGAAACCTCTCCTACTCCTATTGGATGAGTCATGGCCGACCAAGAAAACCCATGGGTCAACTTGGGGACACCATGGAGCCACTTTGGTTGGAAAATGACATTAATATATATTTATTTAATGTTAAAATTAAATTGACACAAACATGAGTTGTTTTACTAAAACAGTTTTTAAGTGGGGTTACACAAGTCCAAATTTTGATTATAAATATTAATTAGAAAGATAAAAAGATTTCCTACATCATAGTATTTTTTTTTATAATTTTTAGACATTAAATAAATTAAATTATTTATGACATCATTATGATGCAGCGATGACCTCATTATTAAACGATTTTAATAAAATGAAAATATAATGAAAAATCCAAGGATTGAACTTGTCCAAAGACAATTGGATGAGTATATTTAGGACCCTTATCACCTTATCCACTAATTATATAAGTGTGGGACCTTTAGAATCCGAAAATCATAGTATAATAATGTAACATTTCAATCTTTCCAAAAGAGCCCCTCCTCTTCACTTATAAAAGGCCCCCACCTCTCCCACCTTATTCACACCTTCAATCCATTTGGCTCGGACAACCTCTTCCCAAATACTATCCAAACTTCCCCCTCTTACTCCTAGAAGCCTCACTTTGGGCATAACTCTTCTCAAGGAAGCCTTTCGCTCAAATCAAAAAGAGTTACCCGATTTTGAGGTAATGTCTTCTCTAATGTTGTTTTGTTTTATTTTTCTTCTCCAACCCCCTAAACTCTTTTTATTCATTTATTTTGTAACAACACCAGTACACTAAATATACTATGATGTTTTTATAAGAATTATTCGAGCTACACTTACACACACCTACATCTAATGGTTAAAGAACATACGGTTTCTGTGGATGGCGAATTTCTGCCTCACGAAACGATGATTGTTCAACACTCATATAACACCTTCAAAGGTGGCCATTAAGATGTCACTATATTTATATATGATATATAATGTGTTTATGTTTTACTTATTCTTCTGTATTTCTCATTTATGTCATACTTTATGATTTCCATTATGGGTAAAACGCGATAATTTCATTTTAGGAAGTGCGGACTACCGCCCCCTCAAAGTGATGCGAATCGTTAATGCCATATGTGGGATTTATAAAGGATGTAGTAAATGATATTATATATGATATTATACTTGAAATATATTATACCTTTATATAATTATGATTTCATTACATTAAATACGAAATAGAAATGAAAGTAGCGTTCATGCGTACGTACGGCTTACCGTCTCCATGAACGGTGCATTTCATTTCTTACCTATAAATGATACGTAATATTATGAATGAATGTATATACTGGATATATATGATATATATGATATCTACATCATGAATATAATTCTGGATATAATGGATATTTCACCACATGAACAACTTGTAATTATAAGAAGGTTATTGTTGACACAAGTACCAAAGATCGACAAAACGACCGTTATTAACTTAAATAATTACATAACGTTCATAACATTGTAATAAGTGATATAAAAATGATAATGAAATTGAAAATGGCTCTTAATAAGGTATATATTAACTCTAGTTTATTATTCAGGAGGTTAAAGAATGGTTGAGTCAAGTCAGACACGAGGTAAGGGAATTTCTTAACCCAATTTTCACTCTTTGGGTTAATCTCCTACTTTCAAATTATGTCATGATATTATTATGTCCTATATTGTATTTGTAAATTATTTATGTGTACTTATAGTGAATAAACATTATATATTTACTTTATTTAAAAAAATGATCTTTTTAAGGACTTCGTCTCAATCCCCTTTCATTGATGCATATTTGGTTTTATACACAACTTTCTTTTATACGGTTTATAAACCCCTTTGACTTTCATGTTTATTCAAAAGGAATATTTTTTTTATACGAAGCGTTTTGCTAAACGACAAAAGGGAATGTTTTTCTTTCCGTACTTATGCGGCGACAACGACTTCTTCGCCGCCGTGACCATTATTTGAGTTTCGGCTTCCTCTACAAGCCATCATTTTTTTAATGAAAAATAAATACAAAGTTTTAACGTTCTTTTATTTTGGTATTGAAAATGGTTTTGAAAGCGTTTTTATTATATCAATGTGTTGTATTGATATCTTGTGATTAAAATGTGGAAATGTTATGTTTCCTTTATGCATGTTTTATGTGATATGATTATGTTATGGTTTATGATATGTTTAAACCTATTCATATGAGGAATGCATTGGACATAATAAGTGACGGGTGGAGCCCGATATAGCTCCTTGATGCATCGGCAGGTCTCATGAGACAAACTAGTGTCTTGGAACAAGGCCTTGACAAAATCTTATTTGTGGTCTTGGCACGAGGCCTTGACTACGTGGTTGTGATAGTCTGGCATTACGCATTCCATCATTATGAAAGTGGTTATTGATGTTGCATGTGATTATTCGACCAGTAGAATATCCATGTGAAGAAGTAAATGGCATTATTTCATTTTACTTTTGCCATATTATGTTGAAGTTCAAGTTTAAAAGGCTTTTGTTTTAGTTATACATTGCCTTAAATCTTAATGTTTATTTATGAAAGCTTCCGCTATATTGTTAACCTTACTGAGCATCTGATCTCACACCTTTCAATGTTTTAATATTTTCCAGGATGTGAAGAAGTATTTTATGAATGACCTGCAGGGATAGTCCGAAGAGGATAGAAGTGTGGACTATGGAGACTATGTTATTGTAGTTTTTCACTTTATGATGTAATGTAACGTTTACGAATGTATCTAGTGTTTCCAAGGCAACTAAACTAATCGGTCTTTCGAGACTTGATCTTTTGTGATCAGGCCAATGTTACGAAGTAACGCACCGACTCTAGGTAGCTGGGGTCGGGGCATTACAGAATCTCAATTAGAAGGGGATAAATAATCTAGCTACTAAGAGATTATAGAAATATGGAATCACATAGTTCAAAAAATGGAAGGATTATATATTTTGAATTAATTGGAAGGGTTCCTTTAAAATTTAATGGAATACACTGATGGAATGGAAGATAGTGTTGGTTCACACACATGTTTGGGGACCAGATCAAATGTTCTATCATAGTGGTTCACTCTTCTATTTAACCTTAATCAATGATTAAAAATGGATTGTGTTTGTGCACATTATAAGTAATATGATTAATTTTTCATGTACATTCTTCTAGTATAGGGAAATGTTGAAAAAGGATACTAGGAGTAAGATATTTCTATTATGGTTAAAAAATACAAGAGAGTATGAAACTGTGGAGTTCTAGTTATTTTACTATTAGAAAGGGAATCAGTTTGACAAGACCTTGTGAGGAACTCAAGAAACAAATTTCATTATGGTAATAATTAATCAAGAAAATATGAAAAAATAGGATCATTCATATTTGTATTTGATTTCTTGCATATTTTAGGGTGTAGTGGGGACCATTTCTACCTATATACACAACAAGATTTCATCACCACAAATTATAAAGAAACTATAGAAATCATGTTAGTCTGAAATGATTATTGAATTCAAATATCACAGAGTCTTCAAGGAGTTTTCTTATTTCCATGATGGTTGAAAAGTCCAATATATGTTATATTACATGACTCAAGTATATTAAATTATGGACTATGTTGATATATAGTTTTTTAACATCGTGGTGATGATATTCAAAAGGATGATCAATGTCATAACATGATCTTATTTTATGGGATTTTGCGGAAGTATCAGAACCAATAAGGAATTTCTGATCATAATATAAATCTCATAAAAATAAAAGTTCCACCTGGATGGGAACAGGAATACAATAAACATTCCATAACATCCAATAAAGGAAAGTTTTAAAATAATATATTAGTAGTACAAGAATTTATATGGGGGTATGATTCTGATGTTGTTTCTAAGGCTTGATGTACATGAGGGTTCAAGGATTCTGGCATACTAATCATCATAATTTTACACTATAAACAAGAATGACTAAATTGATCCCTTTTATAAAGAAAGTTTCAGTGGTTTAAAATAGATATGTTTCAAGTTAAAACATGTGAATGTACATTAAATTACTTCATTCTAATATATGATGGTGAACATAAAATAAAATATAAGGAATGGATATACGAGGATATAATGTAATGGTGTTGATTCAATAAGTTTCCCTATGTATTTTCTATTCCTTTATGTTTGTAAAATCACAAACAAATTTTCCAAATGAAAGTTATCTTTCTATAGGAAACAATTTAACAAGGAAACTATTCTTTTTTCTGAGAATGTTTTTTAACCATACCTAAGAACTTAAATTTATTAACAAATGTTTTCCTATATAAACCAAAGAATATTTTCCTGAAGACAAATAATTGAATTGTTATATTACTAATAACATTACAGTTCATTATATTATAGTTTCTCCAGATTTCCTAATATAATTTCTATAGAATTTAGAATCCGATTTCTCTAGAATTCAAAATATGTATTTTCAAGAATTGTGAATCTTATTTCATTAGAAATATGACTCTAATTTTCTTGGAAATTAGACTATGGTTATCATAGAAATTAGACATTGTTTCCCTCCGCGATCATCCTCTTGTTCTCTCAAAAAATGGAGTCTGATTCTCTCAGAAATCGGACTTCGATTCTCTTGTAAATTAAACTCCGATTTTTAGTTTTCTTGGAATCTGTTTTTCAATATTTTTAGACTCTAATTTACACAATCATAAGTATTTTATTCAATTATCTTCATAAAGATTCCAAATTTCCTTCATATAATGTTCCATTTTGGGGGATCCTAAATTTGATAATATTTATTAAGCATAATATCGTTTATCATAGTTAGGTATATTAAACATTGTCATCCAATCTGTTTCAACAGAACTGTTCCCTGAGTGGCACCGGTACAGGTCCCTGAACAATTCAAGAAAAAATTTAACCATTGGAGAAGAAGTCTGTCATTGGATATGTTTCTTATAAATACCCAATCATTTAAATTGGACCAGAGGTAGAGTTTTCTTGTTGACATATATAATGAAGGCACACTCTATAAGAGCTCTACTCAAACCTTCGTTTTACGAATTCTATGAACAACATTTTCAAGCGGAGAACATCTCATTCAACCTTTTTAGTGTGAATTAGATAATTGATACTATCACTTGAGAGAATTTCTGTATAATAAGATAGATTTTCTGATCCCATTAATGATAGAGGGCATGCGGGTTTAGAATTATGGATATTGATCATCATTTCAAGGGTTTACCATAGTGTGGGTTATATATACTTTATTGAAATTATAAACCAATGGATATTTATCAAGGGTTGTTGGATACCCATCTCTTTGGGTTAAAACAATTGTTATACTTATTTAATTTTTATTGTTACATGTTTTATTTTTTCTTCATTTGGTTATGTTTAGAAAGTGTAAATTTCTTAAAATTTATTATACTTGTACAAACTATGATTAAAATTCTATACGCTTCAAGGTCGAATCTTTCTTTTAGTAATATCGGCTTATGTTATTTGACTATATCAACTTTATCAAATCCTATGAAAGATAGTTTCTTAATTAAGAAATAAATATGGCTTTTAAATTCATCTTTTTTAACATTGGTAAACATATATTTTCATATGGAAGAAAATGAATGTTTTTATACCTACAATTCACACACACCCCTCTTTTAATTGATATATATACATATACTTTATGATCCTATAAACGAGAGTTATATGTGAGGTATGAAATTAAATATTTTATATTTCTCTAGAACATGGAAACTAATGGAAATACCTTATGGAAATAATTCTCTCAAGACACGTGGGTTTTTCAAATAATGGATGAGTTATAAAGATTGAACAAATTATAAACCCCGGTCAGTTGTCAATGGATGTTCAAAAAAAATTCTATATTTCACTAATATTGTTTCTCCTATAGTTAATAACATAACAATCTACAAATTATTAATCAGGCATTAAAACTAATGATTATATCTGGGAGATATTGATTAAAAATAAACAGTTCTTCATAAGATTTTAGCAGAATATATATTTATAGAAAATAAAAAATTGGTTTAAAATAACTAATTCTGGATTGTTGTGTCTAAGATAATTTATTTACTTAAAATCATAAAGATATTTTAAACAAATTATAATTAGATGTATCAAAAATTTATAATAGATCATAAGTCTTTCTAGAGAAATGTTGACCATTGTTTTTTTTTAATGTGTTTGATGATGAGTGATTTTTCATCCTACCAATTCATGTGGTAGATATTATTATAGTATTTATGTTGAAATATATGATTTATGAGCTAAATAAGAGTAATATAGAGTTTCTTAAATTAAGTAACTCAACCTAGATAAAAATATTTTAGGGATGTCAATTATGAGATACCAATGTTATTATATGTTATATATGACTCATAAAGATTACATTCATATGTTGTTAGAAAACATTAGAATGAGGGAAGTGAAATCGATGAATACACCCATGGATTTATGTTTGAATATGATAAAGGAAAATCAATCTTGAAAAAAATTATAAGATAAGTATAGGGAAAATTATCTTTCTTTGTCATCAATCAAATGATTTATGTATTACTTGTTTTGTTCTAATCTAATCATTGAAAAAGTTGTTAGAGTCATTTATTAATTCATATTTTTCTCCATAAGGGAACACCGGGAGGATGCGAATTGAATTCTCTTATATAATAATGACTATAGAACCATAGAACATTTAATTAGAATGAATGAGTATATATAGGGCTTCACTAATTCATACATCGGGGGAGATTCAGACCAATTAAATATCACTTTTAGATAAATTTTTTCATTCAGTGTAAAAAATGTCTATTGGATGTAAAAACAATAACCAGTGGTCACACATTCAATAAAAGTGGATTATTACATTTATTTAATGGAATATATAAATGAAATGATTTGGTTGAATTTTATGAATGATATTATAATTTTATAATGTGACGTGAGGATCGTTGTTGATCCAAAAATAATGATTCACTTATGAAAAAATAAAAACAATTATTCAATGATAAAAAACACTATTTTTTAGTTTCATGATATCTAGAAGATGATATAGGATATGGATCAAGACTTATGGAAAAATCATGTGATGTGGAGACCATTGGAAATGTTAAATAATGTGGTCACTCTATATTTCATGAGGTGCTTTTACACCTAAATTAGTATGGATTTCCTAAAGGAAGTGGTTGGAAACCATGATACAACATTGGGAAATTTTAAATAAATGATGGAGGTTTTCTTGAGAATGAGGGGGAATATTATATTTAGCCTAAATATTTTATTTCATTGTGAGAAATTATTGGGATATTTCCATGTTTTGAAAAGATTTTTTGGATAATTTATGGAGATAAATTTAATGAAAAAATATATTGTATTTACTTCGTAAATAATGATGGTGTGGTGGAATAGAATATATAATGTTTACATGAACAAAACCTAGGGGGAACATATGCCGAGGAAGACCCATTTACAGGAATTCATTCCATAAAAAGATTATCACTAGATGATTTAAGGGAATGTATAATGAATCAAGAGATCTATGGATGCTGGAATAGTTCACTAGGAAGAAAATTTAAGGTAATAGGGATACTATACCGAATTAAGGATCACATGTTAAGGTTAATTGAGGTAGACTTCGTCCAATAAAAATCATATGGTAGAAAAAAAATTATTTTATAGATTTAAAGTCTTTCTTATGGTGGGATGATCACTAATTATCAGTGTATGCTAATAATTTCAATCATTATATATTTCTAAAAAGAGAAGTAATGTTATAATTTTCTATGTAGTATGGTCAAATCTAAAACTATCTAGTATATTGTTATATTTTTTTATTATGTTACTTTTTATCATTCTTTCCATTTAAATTTTTTGAGTTATCTAGAATAAGGGTGTAACCATGTGGTTTTTTGAGAGTTATTAATCATTCTTATTATGAACACTAGGGATAATGTTTATTTTGAAATATTGTTCCATAATTATTTATTTTAGTAGAGTGGTTTCTGATATTTTTATGTAAAGTGATAATATCCTCATGATCCTACATATTTTTTACTTAGAATCAATTTTGATCAAGAGAATAATAGTCATGATGATATAATAAAACAAGAACCTATTATATGGATACCCATTAATATAATATTTCATTAATTTTATTTCCTAGTTTTGTAATCTATTTTTGAATATATTTTTATAACCATCACATTGATTATTTTCTTTTATATTTATCAATACCCAATGGAAAATATGGTACGATAAATTCAAAAAAATGACACAAACTATTAATAAATGAACTATAAAGTAGAGATATTTTTCTACCATCCCATAATTTTACTCCAACGTGATTATATCATTGTTTTAGATTCAATTAATCTTATTTTTGATTTTGTTTGTTTTGAGTGAACATTAATAACATACTTATGTGGGAGAAAAAATTATAATGAACCATACAAATCATACACAAATATGAAATAAAATTAGATTAATATTTAATTAAATAACACTACAATCCACCCCAAAATCATATAGGTTTAGTGTCTTTTTAATCATTGATACATATAAAACTAGTTCATAATATTTATTCACTATATCCCACTTGTATTTATATAAATAAAACCCCATTTAGATATATCATACAAAAAACAATTCATTATAACCCATGTAATGAAATCATAAGAAAGAGTGATCTCTGATTCCATGTAAGGGTAAATATGAGATTTATCAATAATCACTTAGACATCACGTGAGAATAAGGGTATGGGATAAAGAGATTAACAATTTAAAACCATGCATATCATTCAACACTCCACAATTTAGAAACATTTTCTAGAATAAATTATTTTTATTGATGTATTTTTTTATATGCTACACCAATTTATTCTTATTCAATACGCAATATCAGCTTACCTTTATTTAGACACAACTCTTGGTTTTTAGGAAACATCATTTTGTTATTATACTAATATAAAATATAAATTTATAACCAAGAAAGTATTATTTAATGAATGAATAAGATTAAATTATTTATGAAATAATTATTGATAAAGGATTCTTTTTTAAATTAATTATAAATTACTATAAAACACTTTTAAAATAAAAGGAAAAGTTTTTCTGAAATTTTTTTATTTACATGTTTGTTTTTACCAATAAATAACCAAATAAATATTGATGAACTATATTGATAATATTTATATTATATTAAATCTAATTTTTAAATTTTATCTTAGGTGGATTATTGACATGATATAAGAACAAATCAAATTTTTTGCATAAGAGGAGCATTTTTCTAAAATGGTTGTTTTTTCCACCTTTTGATGGAGCAAATTTTTTTTAAATATATCATTATACACTTTTATAAATGATATTTTACAAAATAAATTTATTATTTTAAATCTTTATACCAAAACATCCTTTAGTATAATTTTTTTTATTTTTCTCGTAAGTTTCATGTTTTGATGAATAGTGAACAAATAATGAAATTTAATTGAAGACACCCTTATCATTTGAATAATTTATAATGATAAATTATATAATTTATTGTGTTTAAAGTATAATTATATAAAAAATGTATTATTTTAACCAATTTAATTCATTGTAATCATTTTTACATTGAATTGAGATATAAAAACAATACAATGTTTTGATTATTTTCACTTTAAATACTTACATTTTCATTTAATCAATTAGATTAATTTTATACAATTATGTGTTTTTACTTATGAAAAAGAGATTCCATATTTGGAATCATATGGTCAAAATTTATTAAAAAGGTCCCTGTTATTTTTGGACAATATCAGTTACATGTTTGGTCATTTTTATTACCATGGTTAAGGGTAAAATAGTGTAATCAATGGTAAAAATAATGTTATAAATATTTTAAAACTACCCTAACACTTGATAAAATTTTATTTCATGTTTTTAATTCAACTTAGATAACCCAATTATTTTAAATAGATTTATTTAATAAACACTTTTCTATGAAAATTATATATATATTATTAAAATCAACGAGAGGGACAAAATATCACACTCTTACTATTTATAATAATAATGTTATTAATATGGGGATAAATGGAAGATATTCTTGACTATTTACATTATTTTGAAATATAAATGTTTATATAAATCATAGTAAATTTGATAAATTTTTATTAATTAAATAATTATCATATATAATTAGAAAATGATGATGTAATAATTATTAAATTAATTAAAAAATCAATTAAATAATATCGTAAATGTTAAATGAAATATATTTTTTCATATTTAAGGTGATAAAAAACTTTTATAGGTGATTATGACATGTTATGAGTGTATTAAATGAATTGGTTAGAATTTATCTTATTGTAATGATTATCTTTAAATTCAATGAAATAAAAAAGTGTGCCAATTGATACTTGTGATTTTTATGAAATAAATATATTATTAATTTTCTAAAATCATTTTTTTATTTAAAAAAATTATAATAAATTATAATACTATCTATTGTTTTTAAATTAATTTATTTATGAGTTAATTATTATCATATAGGTTTATATTAAGTCCATTTATTATAGAAAAAGGTGTTATCTTAGTTAAAATTTAAAATTGGGAAACTATGAAAAATGAAATAAAAATATATAAAATCATAAATCAAATTTTAAAAAATATATTATTTCATGATATAATAATCCTATATAATATTTTATTTGAATAAATGGCAGTTTGGTGGTATTTTTATCTTGATTGAATTTATTATAAATAAATATTTTCAAGAAACTTCAAAAGTACCACTCAACTATCGTATAAAAGGGAACCTATTATTCTATTTTATTGACACTTCAGAACCTATTTGGATTATCCAAAATATATCCACATATCCTCAAAACACCTATATATTAATACTATAATCCTCCCATTTGGAATAAATCCACCCAAGGAATCCCTTTGGTGAAAACTAATAGTAATTAGCCAAGAAAATGTAACATCCAATCAAAAGCTCTTTCAATTTATTTTCATTATCCACCCCCAAAAAACTTCTTCTTACATGATTATATAATATACCAAACATCCAAAATACAATGATATTTTTTATTCAAAGTTTTATACATACACTCATATACTTTAATCAAATGTGGAATGTACTTATTGTTCATGCGTATGGAAAACTTTCGCCTAACGAAACGACGTTGTTCATTTTTTTCCTTTACCACATATCACGGTTAGGAATAAGGATAGAAATTATGTTTTTATATGATATATATGCTCTATTTATGATTCACTAATATTATATATATAACTATATATCATTTACCTTATTCCATTAAAAAATATAATTAAATGTCAATAGTGTTCATCTGTACGCACGACCTACCATCTCCTTGAATGGTGTATTTAATTTGATATTTATATTGTTTAAAAATTATTTCAAATATTTTAATACTTAATATGTACATGATTTTAATTTCATGCTTCAAAATATATAAATTATAAAATCCTGACCTAATTAAGAAGGTCAATAAAACAAATCAAAATAAAGAAATTATACAAAAAATGTAACATTAACATGGAATTGTTTATAAATGTGTAATAGAGGGGAATAAGTTATCATAAATGATTTTATGTAATTTAATATGGTTATTCACTATATGTAAAATGAAATTATATTAATTGTACAAGAGTTTTTAATGAGTATGAAGATAGTCAATATATAATATGAGGAATTTATGTCTCATGCTTATTTATGTGGGACACATGCCTTATAAACTAATTGTTTCCTACACATGGTGTTTTTTCTATAAAAGAATGTATTTTATATGTAGTATCCAAAATTTTATGGAATTTTAATATCTATATAATTTTCATTCTTTCATGGGGAATAGGATTCTACATATTCTAAAGATATGAGTATTTATTTTAAAATCTATTCAATGTTTGCGATTGTTTTTTTAGTCTCTATTAGGGAATATTTATCATCAATGTACATGTTTTCAAGAAAATTAAAAAAAGATTTTACTATTATCCTATAGATCTTAAAATTCATTTTACCCATTTTTTACTTTTTACTACATGGTTTGAAAGGATTATTTTCTTATTTTCCAAATAAGGTTAATTGTGTTTTTCATGAAATAATATGAAATTCATGTATTTAAACATATTCAAAATGAAAGGAATATTCCAATTTCATTATGTCGTAATTCTTTGATGCCTCAGTTCCAATAATACTTGTATATTTCAAAAGAAATGGTTTTATTTTATAATTTTATGAGATTATTTGATAAGAAAACATTTTCAAAGACGATTGTGTGTTTTCCTTAAGAATTTATATGACGTTATCTCTCAAAATTAATTTCTAAATATTATAACATTCTTTTATGTTACACATATTTTATTGGGGATATGACTAAATTCAACAATTTACATTCTTCCTAATAATGGGTTATGTTTATGGTGGAATGATACTTATGAATCCCATTTATTTTCCTTGGGTTATGTTTTTATGAATGATGTCTCTAAAACTCATTTCATTCCATCGGTTCTTATATTATTAATGATTTATGTTATTATGGAACACATATGATTGGTTTTCCTTGTGTGATAGGTGGGACCTATATATCTATATAATGAATTGTGTAAATATTTATATTATAACATACCAATATTTTATGAACCTTTTATTTGAATAAAGTAAACTTATTTGATGTTATAATTATATCCCACTACAATTTAATATTGTGCTACATAAAACAATGACTTATATATCTTTACACACAACACCAATTTTATACGAACTATCATTTTATTATTATACATATTTAAAAATTAAAATAATAACATATCCATTAGAATGGTAGGCTTGATCATTCTTTACTAAATTATAAAGTATGGTTGAAACATATTTATTTTTCTAATTAATTTTATTCAAATGTAAAAACCCTTTTAAAATAAAATAAAATTAATATTAGAATGTTTTATAAATGTGCACACGTTTTTTTATACTAATAAATGTCAAAATATATTTTTTAAAATTATATTAATAATATATATATATATAATTTATTCATTATAATTTTTAACAAAACATTTATGTCTTTTATAAAAATTATATGAGAACAAGTCAAATTTCATGTTTAAAAGAAGAATTTATCAAAAATGGTATTTTACCTCCTTTTCATGTCAAATATGTTTAAATATATTTTTTCAAACTATTATAAATTATTTTTCAAAAACTAAATTTCTTATTTTAAATAGAGATATAAACATTTACATTTGTTGAATTTTTTGTATTTTCTTCAAAATTTCGTGTTTTTAGGAATTGTGAAAAATAATGAATTTATATTTAAAACAACATTTTCATTGAAGTAATTTAGGGTTAAATTATATATTTGATTGGTTTTATACTGTAATTTGATAAAACAATTATCATTTTATCCAATTTAGGTTATTTTAATCAATTTCAAAATGAATTTGGCTATAAAAACACTTCAATATTTCTGGAATATTTCACTTTTAAAACTTTTTTTCTCTTTTCATAAAAATGATTAATTATAACTTAATTTTTAAAATTTATGTGTTTTAAATTATGAAAATTGATTCCATGTTAGTAATAAAGATGTCCAAATTTATTAATTAGGTCCCTTTTCATACAATATGAATAATAAAATTCATATTTTTTATTAACATAGTTATGGATAAATAATGGTAATTAAGGGTAAAATTAATCTTATAAAAATTATAAAACTATCATAACATGCCCTGAAATTTTATTGAATGATTTTAATTTGAACCATGTCACCTATGTATTGTAAATATTATTATTTAATTGACACATGTCGAGGAAAATGATTTAGATATTATTAAAATCATAGACAGTTACAAAGTGTCACACTCTTACTTTTAATAACTATTATATTTTTAATATGGGGATATATTTTAAACATTACCTACTGTATATATTCTTCTCAAAAATTAAATTTTTATATATATCATAAAAATTTATTTTTTATTTTAAATAAAATAAATAATTGTGATTAATAATTACAAAATGTTGACGCAATAATCATTCAATTAATGAAACAATAATTTAAATCATATTAGAAATATTAGAAGAAATATAATTTTTTAATTAATTTGATCAATGAATTTTATAGGTTAATATGAAATTATAGTGGTGTATTAAAATGATTTTTTTTAAGAATTTCTTCTTGTAATTATTCTATTAAAGACAACGCAACGAATATTATCTTAATTGACAGATATGATATTTTATGAAAATAATATACTAATAAATTTTTTGGAAATAAATAAACATATTTAAACATATAAATATGGTCTAAAATTTTATTAATAATTTATTTATTATTTAATTAAAATCCGATAATTAAAAATTACAACATTTTAATATATAAAACATTATTACTATAGGAAAAATAAAAAAGGTTATCTATGGTTAAACAAAATCATATGGTTTAAAATAATACCAAAAAAATTATCATATTTTTTTATATTACAACCTTATATAATCTTATATTATAATAACAGTCTTATTTGGGTATTTGAATTGATACTAAATTTATTATAAATTAATATTTTGAGGAAATTCTAAAAGTTCCCCTTGACTCAATTATAAAATGTAACCTCTTATACTATTTTCTTCATACATCAGAGCATATTTGGATTGAAAAAATAATATAAAAATATCCTCAAACCATCCCTCACTCAATCATATAGTCCTCTATTTTTTCATAAGTCCAACAAAGAAATCCATTTTTTCAAAACCAAGTGGAGTTGACCAAAGAAGAGGTAACAACCTTTCATATGCAATTTTGTTTTATTTTCATTTTCCACCCTTCAACTCTTATAATTACATTATTATATAATTTAATTTATATCATAAATATACTTATATTTTTTTATTCTAATGTTATTTTCTACACTTAGAAAAACTTCCTTCAAATGGGTAATGAATGTACAGTTCTTCTGTACGGTGAACTATAGCCTCATGAAACAATGTTATTCATTTTTCCTTTACCACCTCCCCTAATTGGAAATTATGATTGAAACTATGTTTTTATAAGATATATATTATTTATTTAATTTCTTTATTTAATATATATATATGTCATTTAGATTCATTCTATCAATATGAAAATTAAACGAAAACATCCACCATCTATACGTAGGACTTACCATCTCCATGAAAAGTGCATCCAATTTAAAATTTTTAATTTTTTATAAATTATATTAAATATTTAAATAATTAATTTATATGATATGATATTATTATATTATTTATGAAAAAAATAATACATGTCCTATGTAAGGGGATCAAGAATAACTACCCAATATAAACGAATAATAGATAAAATGTAACACTAACCTGGAAAGGTTAATAAACATGTAATATAGGGTCATAATTAAATCAGATATGAAATTATTTAATTGAATATAATTCTGTAGTATATTAAAAATATACTTATAATTATTATACAGTAATTTTGAATGAGTAGAAAGAGAGTCCAGACACAATGTATGGGATTTATGTCTCACTTTTATTTATGTGGGACACATTCCATATAAAGTATGTGTATCTTTAATGTGGTTTTTATACTGCCCATGAATTAATTTTATGAGTATTACCTAAAGGATTATGGTATTTCATTACGATATAATTTTTTTCTTTCATGGGGATTAATATTATATTGATTATAATGTGATGACTATTTTTTCACAATCTAATTTGTATTTAGAATTTTTTTAATTTTATGTCTCTGTTGGGAAATATATTCCTTCAAATTATTTTCATTCTATAAATTATTTCAAAAATAATTTTACTATTATTGTATGGATTTTATATTTCATTTTTATCTAAATTTAAATTTTTAGTACAATGTTTGAAAAGATATTTTTTTCAAACGATGTACTTTATGACACTTCTGAAAAAATATATGAAATAAATGTTTTTATTCACTTATCTGTAATGAACAGATTATTAAGAATTCATTACACCTTATTGATTTGAAACTTACCATCAATTATTACAATTTAATTTTCAAATAAAATCTTTTCTTTTAAAATTCAGTAAAATTTTATGCAAATATTTAATTTTAAATGTAGAAAGTGTATATTCGTCCTGAATTCTATTATAATGTTCCCTCTTCTCATTATGTGTGGAAGGAAAGTACATTATGAAATTGATATCCAATATTATCAGAAAATTTTATCAGGTGATGATAATAGAGGGAAGTTCGCATAGAATGGACATGCAATACATTAGGGTTCCATGTGTAAGGATAACAGTCATCATGCATACCAGGTCCCAATCTTGAGGGTTGGTGATGATGATTATCATTATCAACCTCTTAATTAGACTTACTAGGTAAAATCACATGATATATCTATTTCTAATGAGGGGTGTGATTACAACATGGTGATATTTAAATGTACCATCCACTCTAGAACTGTTAATGTATTATTTCATTCTATATCTACCCACTATTTCATATTAAATGAATTTTCTATGTTTGTTAATATTCCACCTAAACTATTATATTTTGAATTAGTAGTGAAATCCCTAATTATATGATGATTTCATATCGAGAAAATGTATCCTATCTAGTTAAAGTATATAGGAATTATTTTCCATAAAATATGGTAATTCATTAAATGGTTGAATTTTATTTCATATTAGGCATGGATATGACTTCTCAGTACAAATACCACATCAATTATCAAGGAAGGTAAATGTGTTTGATGTTTCAAACCAACCTATGATCATATATCCATGTGACGATAAGTATGAATTTCTTATTGAGATTACATACAATTTATGGATATTAATTTCTATTCTGAAGGGTTTATTATAATAAATGGTTTGGGAGAAAATTTTCATCGATGATATGCATATTGTTTTAGAATTTTTGGATGAATTTTTGGAAGAATTTTCTAATATTCCACCAAAACATGACGTTAGCTTCTCGATATACCTCATATATGGTTCTACACTGATTTAAGTTATTCAATATAGAATGGTCTCAATTTAGTAACATTAATTAATGAGGAAAAACCAAGAATGAATTAATAAGGGATTTATTCACCCAATTATGTCGCCTTGGGTGGAAAAGGCTGTTTTTTTGAAAAGTAAAGGGAGATAAAAGAGAATCTACATTTATTATTGATAGTTGAACAAGATCATAATCATGAACAAGTATCCTCTTTCTCATATTGATGATTTCTTTGATCAACTGCATAGAGCTCAATACATTTCCTATATTGACCATCATTCTAGATATCATCAATTGATGTTTGAGAAAGAGGATATACCCAATATGGAATTTTAGTCAAGTTATGGGATCTTTGAATATATTACGATGACATTTGTTATTACTAATTCCCTTTTTATCGTCACGAGTTTTATGAATATAGTATTTTGGGATTACCATGACTTGTTTGTGGTTGCCTTTAATGATTCTTTTCTTTTCTAATTAATTAAAAATGAAGAGCGTAATGTAAAAATGACAATTTGGGTAAAGAGCCTAAGAGAGAAGAAACTATATGAAAAATTTTCAAAGTGTGGATTTTTGATAGAAATTATTTAATTTTTTGGACACATAATCTCAATAGAAGGTATAACAATAGATCCATCCAATACTGAGGCTAATGAATGTTGTCTTAGACAAACTGTAGTGAATGGAATCCATTTTTTTCTTTTCTTAGATTGATATTATTGAATTTTGGTGTATAATTTTTCATTATTATCTATTCCTTTGACAATTTTACCTTATAAGGGTGACATGTTCCTCTCAAAAGATGAATGTGAGGAAAATTTCAAGGAACTATTGTGATGATTGGTCAGTACACTTGTGTTAACATTTCCCTATAATAAGTAAATGTATATAAACTTTAGTGATGTATCCAATAAAGGATCAGGAAGTGTACTTATGAAAAATAAAACATTTATCACTTAATTCTGGTTATCATTTCAGATTCATTCAAAAATTACTCAACTCATGATTTATAGTTAGCAACAATATTATTTGAATTAAATATATATAGGCATTACCTCTAAAGTGAAAAGATTGATATATATACCAACCATAATTGTCTGAAATATAAATATTCACATAGATGGAGTTGAACATGTGATAAAGGAGATAGATAAATATTGAAAAAGATTATGACTTCTCAATACATTATTACCCTGGAATAGATAACAAGGTGGTCTATAATTTAATATTAAAGAATCTTCTTAGCCTATCCACGGTGAAGATCGTAAAATATCAAGTACTCGTAGATTAGAAAAGGATGGTTCTAGAAATACTGATGGAAGGGGAAAATTATTATCTTGCACAATTTCAAGTTCAACCCTCCATCAATGTAATAAATAAAGTGGTTGAGAAGGAAGATGTAGAGAAAAAAATGATTGATAGAAATATTCCTATATTAAACCATGATTAGGATGGAATGATAGGTTTCAAGAACCATATATGAGTTCCATCCTTACGATATTTAAAGAAGGATCTATTATAGGTAGCTCAATGTTCTTTACTCATTATTAATCCTAGATGTATGAAGATGTATAAATATTTGAAGTAATAATTTAAGTGGGATGGAATTTAGAGAGGTATTATAGAGATTGTATATTGGTTCTTAGAATTCCATCATGTTATGGTAGGAGGAAAAAAATATAAGGAGATGTTGCATCCCTTACCCATACCGGACATGAAATGTGGGAACATCACTAATGATTTTCTCATTGTACACTCCACATTATATAAAGGGTTTAATGATATTTGAGTGGTATCCAATCATCTAAATATGTCATGAAACTTCATGGATATCAGAGAATACATCTCTTTGGAACAAAATTCTAGGATATAAATTAAGATATTTGTATGGTTTCCTGGAGTACCATATACTATTGTATGTAATCGAGACCCATAGTTTAACTTGAAATTCTGGTGAATTCATCAATAATCACTCGATACTAAATTTAATTTTAGCATTTTTTATAATCATAAGATGGATGGTCGGTTAGAAAGAACAATTCATCCCCTAATGAATATTTTGAGATCATTTTCCTTATATTTAAAATGTTCTTGGAATCATCCCATTCATATAGTTATGTTTTCCTAGAATAAAAGGTTTCTTCCAAGAATTTTTATGGATCATTATGAATCCCTTTATGGAATGAAAGGTTGATTATACATGTTTTGGGATGAAAATTGAGAAAGTAAACTATTGGTACCTGAGATTACTGAGTTGATGGATGAGAAATATAGAACCGTTAAGAAGCATGTCAAGGCTTCACAATGTTGGAAGAAAATTTATGTTGATAACCGATAAGATGATCAAATTTTTGATGTTGGTTATAATGTGTTTATATAAATTTATCCATGGATTAATGTTATGAGGTTAGGGAAGAAAGGGAATCCATGAACTAGGTGTACTGGTTTCTTTAAGATTATTTATTGCATTGGAATTTTATCTTATCACATGGAACATCAACCAAATCTCTCTCAATTCCATGATGTGTTCGGTGAATATTTCTTGAGAAATTAAATAGCTTACCCTTCGCATATATTGAACTCAGAGGTCACACTTGTGGAGTATGATCCTTCGTACAAGTTAGAACCACTTGAAACTCTGGATTGTACATGTAATAATCGATGAATGAAGACCACACACATGGTCTTTGTTTGGTGTAGAAACCATCAGATACACAAAGCTATGTTGGAACGTCAAAATATGAATATGCATAATAATCCCCATTTTTTTATTAGAATGACCAACCCGTGGGATCCATTTTAACAGAGTATAATGTAACACTCAATGTTTTTATGAACATTTTTTTTTAAATAAATTAAATTTTGTTGATGTCTTGTGTTATATTCTATATTAATATGAGTTTTCACTGCACACAACCCCATATTGGCATTCCTAACTCGCGACACTAACTTTCTACGAAACATCATTGTATTATTATATTGATTTAAACTTGAAATTTATAACCTACCAAATAGAATGGTAGATTTGAATAGGATTATATGAATTATTACATTATAGTTGAAACATAATTATTTTACCATTAAATTGTAAATAAATGTAAAATTCGTTTTAAAATAAATGAAAATGTATTTCAAAAAAAACTATTTAAATGTGAACTACTGTGTTTTATACAAATAAATAAATAGATAGATCTTTTTTAATTATATAAATAATATATATTTAATATATTCAGTATAATTTTTATCATTTCACATAGTGTTTTATATATATCCTATAATATAAAATCATAATTTATGGAAAAAACGTATTTTTATTAAAAGCTAGTTTCACCAACATTTGATGGGTAACAGTTTTTAAATATATTTTTTTCACTTTAATATTTTTTATTTGAAAAGGTATGTAAATTATTTGAAATAAGGTTATATATATTTTTTTTGGTTTATGTTTTTTTATTTTAATTCTATGATTCATGTTTTGATAAATATTGAAAATACTGAATATTAATTTAATACTTCTACTTCATTGAAAAAAAATATAATGTTAAATTATATGTTTTATTGCTTTTTAAATTATAATCATATATAATAAATTATAATTCTATCAATTGTAGATCGTTTGAGTCATTTTCACCTAGAATTTGGATATAAATATATTTCAATCTTTTGGATGTTTTAACATTGTGAACTCGTTTTTTCATTTCATCAATAGAATAAATTCAATATTATTTTATAAAATTCATTTTATTTAATTTTGAAAAATTGATTCTATATTTAGAATCTTGAGGACCAAATTTATTAATTATTTCCCTTATATTTTTTACCATATAAACTGTAACATTGATCATTTCTCTTAACATGGTTATGGGTAAAATCATGTAATTATGGGTAAAAGTAATATTATACATATTATAAAACTACCCTAACACTTAATAAAATTTTATTCTTTGATTTTAATTCAACTAATATCAACTAAAGATTCTAAATTGAATTATTTAATTTAAATTGGTAGATAAAAATTATTTAGATATTAATAAAATTAAAAAGGCTAATAAAATTTCACACACTTACATTATATAAGTGTAATATTTTCAAGATGGGGATATGTATAATATATTCTATAGTGTATATATTATACTAAAATATAAAAAGTATATATACATTATAGAAACAAATTTCTAATTTTTATTAAATATTTAATTTCTATAAATAATTAAAAAAATGATGTCGTAATTTTTCAATTAATGGAACAATAAAATAAATGATATTATAAATATTAAAATAAATATAATTTTACATAATTTAGGTGATCCATGAATCTTATATAAAAATCTGAAATTATATGGGTGTATTTAATTAATGGTTTTGATGATATATTTCTACATTGATTTTCATTTAGTCAAAGTAATGAATATTTTCAAAATCAAAACTGATGATATTTTCTAAAAATAATATTGTATTAAATTTTTTCAAAAATAATAAAACATATTTTAAAATAAAATTATTATAATATGTTCTATATTGATATAAAAAAATTCATTTAATTTTTAATTAACATAAATTTATTATAAATTGCATCTTTTTAATACAGAAAAAAGTGTTAACTTTGTTAAACACAAATAGGATAACTATGGATTACAACAACATATATGGTTTAAAGTAATACATTGATATGTATAAAATTTGTTGATTTTTGATGTTACAACTTTTTGTCATATTATATTATAAAAAAATGTCTTTTCTAGTATTTTTATTAAGATTGAATTTATTATAAATTTATATTTTATGGAAATTCTATGTTTTCCCCTCACCCCTTTTATAAATGGGATCTTATTCAACTCATTTCCTCACACATCAGAACCTATTTGAAATAGAAATTCACAATTTTCATGAAATCCCAATATATCCACCTCAATCATGGGATCCTCTATTTGGGAATAAATTCATCCAAGGAAGCCCTTTTTTGAAAACCAACTTCTGTATCCCAATGAAGAGGTAACATCCTTTCAAAAGCTCTTTGGTTATATTTTCATTTTCCACCCCTCAAATATTTATATTCCATTATTATATAATAACCCTGTTAACCTCAATATACTGAAATATTTTTACATTATGAGTAATAGTTATGCTTACACACACTTCAATCCAATGTTTTATGAACTTACAGAGCTTCTATACTGCAAACTGCCACCTCATGAAACAATGATGTTCATTTTTTATTTACCACCTCTCACGGTTGTGAATTATAATGGAAACTGTTTTTATATTATTTATATGATTTATTTTTTTTTCCTTAATATTTATGTATATTTCATTTATCTTATTTCTTTTATAATGAAAATTAAATATAAATTACTTTAATTTGTATGTATAGCTTATGGTCTCCAAAAATGATGTATTTTATTTAATATTTATATTATGTATATATTATTTTAAATATTTATATAAATAAGATATATGATTTTTTAAAATTTATTTATTTTATTGAAATAAAAAAATCGTGATCTATGTAAGAGGGTCAAGAAAAAAATCAAAAGAATAAAATATTACCTAAAACGTTACACTAACATAGAATGATTAATAATCATATAATTGATGTTCACAAGTAAATTATATATGGTATGATTTAATTTAATATGGTATTGTAATATAGTCATAATAAACGTGTATTTATCACATAGGAGGATTAAATTATTAGGAAGAGAGTCAATATATAATGTAAGGAATTTATGTCTCACTTTTATTTCTATAGACACATGCCTTATACACTACTTGTTTCTCTACGTGGTGTATATATGGCCATGATTGAATTTTATGAGTCTTATCCATAAGATTATGGTACTTTAATATTGATATAATATTATTTTATTTAGGTTCCATATGATTTTAATAACTATAATTTGATTAGTATTTATTTCATAATCCCAAAAATATATGGTATTACTTCATTTTATGTCTCCATTGGTGAATATTTATCTTCCATTTTCAATTTTTCTATATTTTTCGAAAGAATATTTTTAGTATTATCCTATGGATTTTAAAAGTCATTTTAACCTATTTTTAACTTGTTACTACATATTTTCAAAGGAATATTTTATTATTTTCCAAATAAAGAACTTTGTGAAATTTTCAATAAAAGTATGAAAGGAAGGTTTTTAAATATTTACAACATGAAATGAATTTTATTACATCATTATAACATCATTTTTTATATTTACTACCATTATTATTATTTTATATTCATTTAAAATATTTTTTAAAATAGTTTGAAATTTTAAGAAAAGAAAATGTTTCAAATATGAACGACTATTTTCCCCAAAAATTGTTTTCAAGTGCTCTCTCAATGTAATTTTCCATTTAAGAAAATATAATTTGAATTTAATAATGTTTTACTATTGATATTCTTAACTAATACCATAATTATTCTTTCTTATAATGTTTTATTTTTATAATGTAAGGATATTTTCCAAACCCATATCCTTTCCAAGGGTTATGTTATGAATAAATGATGCACAAGAAAATCATTTCCTTCCATGTGTTCTGATATAATAGATAATTTGTGATATTGTAAAAAAAATATGTATGGTTTTAATTATAGGATGGGTGGGACCTATATATCACTAAAATGCATTGGGTAAATATTTATATCTCATGAGATAATTATGTGAATCATATCGACGGGCTTGATCCATAATAGAAGATAGGGAAAACAGATCCACAATGGGAATATAGGGAAACCCAATCCATTATAAGAAAAATAATGTGATTAGGGATGGTGGTGTGTCCCGACATGTAGTTCTAGTACCCATGATGTTTCCTTTTATGTTTTTTAAATGTTCCGTGACTTATAGGGAATTATATCACTTATTTATGTGTTTGGATTTTTTTTTCCATATTCTTATGTAATGATTTCCTGGATTATCCTCTTGATTCTCTTATGGTTAATGTCTTATTAACAACCAATATTTATTCCATGACTCATGTATATGACCTTTTATTTGTAATACATTATCTTTTATTTTCATGATCATGTCCTTATACACTTATGCTCATGATACGATTACATATGTATCTTGTTTACCCTTGATAAGAATCTTAGATTACTTGTTTTCATGTTTCCTTTCCCCATGACATGAAGATATATATTATGTAGAATGTATATATGAAGGTTCAAAGCCATAAATAGCATAATGGGGGATAATGTAACTCACTTATGTACCCATGTATTTTTTTACAGGTTTCCAAAGGTACTAAAAGAATATGGTCCATAGGCCTGTGTTTGTATAAAGTATTAAGTATTAAAAATAAATGATGAAATGATATGGAATGAATAGTTAGAGTCACTATATATATCTCCTGATATAGTTATGGGAATAAAGTCAACAAGATTTATCCTCTATGGAATATGGGGAACCCCGATTCACTAAGGGAAGATAGGGAAACCCGATCTCTTTTAATGAATGGATTGTGACTAGGGGTGGTGTTGTATCCTTCCCAATATGTGTAGTCCCCATGAAGTTCAATGTTATGTTATGGAAATTCACTATGACTTATAGGTAATTTTATTAAAATTTTACGTTTTTACCACAAATTTCAGGTCACATTTATATGTAATGATTTCATGGATTATAATATTTATTCCCTTATGATTAATGACATATAAACTACTAATATTTATTCCATGACTCATGAATATGATCTTTGTTATTCATGGGTTGGACTTTAATTTTTAAAATAATGTTCTCAAACAATTATCTTCATTATATGCTTAAAGAAGTCCATTATTTACCATTAATAACATTTGATCTCACTATATATCATAATTCCACTCCCTAGGTTATAAAGATATGTATTATAAATTATGTGTCTAAGAAGAATCTATTAATTAAAAATATGGTGGGGATAATGTAGATATCTTAGGTACTAGTGTTTTTCCTATATTTATAAATTAACTAAACTAAAATGGTATTTGATAATTTATTTGTGTAATTTATTATTTATTCTGCAAAAAAATGAAATGTTACTGTCTGAAAAGTGAAGGGCACTATAGTTGGTATTAGTGGAAAAGTTCAGTTAACCTTTATTAACAAGGATGATAATACATTGTTCATATCCCTACATATATTTTCAAGGATATTTCTAGGGAAGTTCTTAAGGATAATCATATAGTGTCATATATTGAACAAGGGTGTCATAATTTAGAAATCATATAAGTGATTTTCATGATTATATTGTTCCTAAATATTAAATTTTTTTCTTACTCTATAATTTTTTGTTTTATTTAATGGATAGAACATGATAGAACCAGGTTAATTGAAATTGTGATAGAAAATGCAACAATTTTCCTCTTATGGAACTAAATGATATGAGTGTTAGAGTAAAAACTCATTTTTTCTATGCGCATGCAAATTTCTAAAGATATCATACATGATGAACTTCTAAATGGTCAAAGGAGGGATCAAAATTATATTGATTCCTTCATGATGAAATGTACACTTGTTTTCATTGGTAATTTTAATCCACTTTTTGTTGAATAATGGATCATTACCACTGAAATGATATTCTCTTTAACCTAGTTTTTAGAACATGAGAAATTCATTCTTATTGGTTCTTTGTAAGAAATTAAAGGGAACTAGAGGTGGAATCTAATTAAGAATATGAGGCAGAATGTTGATATTTAATTCATGGATTATGATGATTTTGAGAACTTATTATTTTAATAAGTTCATTCATCATGTTCTTCATATGATGATAGAAAGGAATCCCTGAGTTAAATAAAATGAATGATGAATCGCTCAAAACCTATGGGGATAATTTTAAATGAAATTCGAGGTATTCTTATGGAATTATCATCCATTAAGATTGTATGCTAAACAAATTATTCATTGTGTTAAATATAACTCTCATATGGGCATTATCCATAAGAGACATTATTATCTATGACGAAATTTTGAGCTGTGAAATCAATGTTTAAGTGAAGGATGGAGTTACATATCAATATTATGGTTTTAATAAGAAATGTAAGATGAAATTTAAAGTCAAATATAAACACCATGAAGAAAATAAGATGATCATATCATTATACTCATTATGTGGAAAGAAACATGCAGTAAACGGTATTGTTGGGTTTAATAAATGGTTTATGTTTTAATGGGTACACCATCAGGGAATTGATTATCGAACTAATAGGAAGGAGTTAGACAGTGATGTGAATAGAGTGAAATCCATACAGAATTCCCCTCCAACATTTTAGTGTTTCAAGAGTTTGGAGATAGAGAATTATTTTAATAAAATCCCAAAACTAAGGGTTAGTGATGATGATTGGGGTCAGTAACCTCTTAAACCACGGGAGAAGGGGATATCACATGTGTTAAATATTTCATATGAGGGGTGTGATAGTGATGTGGTGAAAGGTACAAATACCATCCACTCTAGAACATCTTATGTATTCTTTCCTTCTAGAAAAACCTAGTCATTCATAAATAAAGAATTTTATATGTGTTTTTAAGATTCACCAAAAATTATAAGATGTAGAATTAGAATTTAAACCCATTAATGGTACAATGATTGCATCTCAGGTCTATGATTCCAATCTAGTTGATATATGTGGATATGTATATAATAAAAATCATATCGTTCTTCATTTTGTGAAATTTGATGTCATCTTAGGAATATATTGCCTTTCTCTATATAAATCCCACATCAATATCTAGGGAACAATAGTTATGTTTTATTATTTAAACTTATCCATCATCGACTATAACTGTGAAAATAAGTATAACTTTCCATTGGAGATTACATCTAGTTTAAGGGTACTAATTACCATTCATAAGGTATATTTATCTAAAATGGTAGGGGAAATAGATATTTATTATATGAATATTAATCATGAATTTGTTTATTTCTTTATAGTGTAGTTTAGTAGAATTCAACCAAAATTTGAATTTGAGTTGTAGATAGTTTTGATAACTAGTTCTAAAGTAATTTCAAATATTCCATATATAATTAACCCAATTGTGATTAAAGATTGATGAAGTGACTATTTGAAAACACTGGTAAGGGATTAATTAAACGATGTGTATCCACATGGTTTTAGTGGATCTTTTGGTTAAAAATAAATATGGATCAATGTTACTCTACATTGATTTTTAAGAGTTAAAAAATATCACAATCAAGAAAAATTCTTCTCTTCCATATAGTGTGGAATTGATTGATCAACATCATAGATATCAATACTTTCTCGTGACTATCCATTGTTCTACATATCATATATCGAGGTTCAAGAAGGAGGTAATACACCAGACATAATTTTATTGAAGGTATGGCCTATATGAATATATAGATATATATGTTCTTCTTACTAATTCCCTTGTTATCTTCATTGATTATATTGATATAGTCTTTATAGATTACCTCAACTAGTTTGTGTTAGTATTTCTAGATGATATTATCATCAATACAATGTCAAAGGAAGTGAATTATGACCACTTGATAATTTATCTAATAATCTATAGTAATGATAAATTTATAAAAAATTAATTCTTATTATTATAGATTCAAAATGTTTTATTTTTGGGTCACATATTCTCAAAATATGGTATTATAGTAGACCCGTCAATAATGGAGGGTATTGAATACTGGCCTAGAACAACCACAATGATTGAGATTCGATGTTTTCATTGTTTATATAGATATTATTAATGGGTTGTATAGAATTTCTCTTGACTATATAATGTAATGACTGTCCTTACTCAGAAGGGATCCAAGTTCCTCTAGATGGATGGATGTGAGGAAAATTTCAATGAAATAAAGATAATATTGTTCAGTGAAACTATAATAACATTTTCCTTTAATGGAGATTGTTTTGTAATATTTAGTGATGCATCAAAGATGATATTGTTATATTTTCTTATATTGAAAAAACTTATTTATCACTTACACCTCATGGAAAATGAATATTAAAAAGAGAAATTACCCAACTCAGGATTTTGATTTTCTTGCAGAATTTTTTACACTAAATATATGGGGGTTTTATCACAAAGGAGAAATGTGTGATATATATATTGACCACAAATTACTTAAATATATATTAAAATAAAATGAATTGGACATGAACCATAGTATATAGACTGATATTATAAATTTTTAATATTATTAAATAAAATAACAACATGGGAATAAAAACAATGTGGTCGATGGTTAAAGTCAAAATGATCATGCTAGTCTATCTATGATGAGGACCAAAAAATATCCAACATTTCAAGATTTGAAAAGGATGGATTTGGAAAACACGAAGGAAGTGGAAAATAAAAAATTTCTCAATTTAATGTTCAACCCTCCATCCAAGTGAATATTAAATAGGTTAATATGTAAGTGAAATGGAAGGATAAGATGGTTAGAAATATTTCTCAGTTAACCATGATCATGATGGAATCATAATGTTCCAGAACCAAGTTTTCTTTCCTTACATATTGTATTTTTATAAGGATCTATTAGAGGAAGATCATAGTTTTTCACTCTCTAGTCATCTTGGATGTATGATGATGTATATATATATTAATGAGTACTTCTAGTGGGATGACATGAAGAGAGATATATTAGAGCTTAAATCTTGGTCCTAGTATACCAGCAATTTAAGGATGAAGGAAAAAAATAATGGTATGATTTATCCATTTCACATACCAAATTTGAAATGAGATGCCATCACAATTTATTTTTTTCATTGTAACCCCCCCCCCCCAACAACTTTAAAGGGTTTAATGTTATATGGGTGGTAGCCGATCGCCATACTATGTTAGCACAATTCATTACAATCTAAGGAGAATTCTCCCTAGATGAAACTACAATTATATAAATTAAGGAAGGGGTAAGTTTTCATGAAGTATAATATTTTTTTGAACTTTATTGGGAACGTAGTATTACCTTAAAAGTATGATGATGTCTTTAGTAAGAACATGATTTGGAATTGTGTTTTAACATTGCATATCATCCCTAAATGGATGGTTAGTCTAAAAGAATAATTTATACACTATAGGATATGTTGATATCTTGTTCTATATAATTGAAAGGTGGTTGGGATCAACACATTCTTCTAGTTGAGTTTTCTTACAACAACATCTTTCACTTAAAAATTAATATAACACCTTATCAGGACCTCTATGTGAATAACTTTATTACTCCAATATGTGGGGATGATATTTGAGAAACAATTCTAATTGAATCAAAGATTTCTAAAGATAAGGATGAGAAGGGTTAAACCATTACACAACTTATCATGGTAGAATAATGTTAGTGAAATGGTTTTTCTGAAAACCAATGAAATCATCTACAATTTTATGTAATTTAGACTATTTTTCTATTAATATCTCCATGGAAGAATGTTATGAGGTTCCGGGTGAAATGGAGACTAATACTTATGTATATCTGCCCCTTTTATATTCATGATCATATCGATGGTGTAGCCAATAACTTGTGAATTCTTCTAAATATATATCTATAACATTATGTTTTTTAGTTATCATTCATAAAAAAATAAAACCTAACCCTTCACATTTACTGAAGTCATAGGTCATATCATTGGAGTATGATATTTCATATGTGGAATACCTAGTTGAAATTCATTATCATACATAGAAATTTCTATGAAATATGTCTACACACCTGGTCAATGTTTTCTAGATAAACTAGAAGTTGTAGTAAGCTACATTAGATCTTTATGATATAATGAGTAAGAATTATCCTCATTTGTTATTATCAAAATGATGAATTTATAGGTAAAAATTCATTTTAAGGGGATATAATGTAACAAAACTAGTTTTTATGATTTTTTTCTTAATAAATTAAATTTTTTTGAATTATTTTTTTATGTTCTTTTCCAATTTATTATTATGAAACCCAAAACACCATATTATCTTTCTTTACATGCAACATTGTGTTTATATGAAAAATAATTTAATTATTATACACTTTTAGACAATAAAATTATATCCTAACTTTCACAATGGTATGTATGACCATGATTAACTCAATTGTGAAATTCTGTTTCACACATAATTCATGGAACAATTAATTATAATTGATTATTAAACTCTTTTTAAAATAAAATGAAATTTTCTCTAATAAATGTTTTAAATGAGAACAAGCGTGTTTTATACCAATAAATTAAAGAAATAAGACATGATGAAAAATAGTAGTAATTTTTATATATTATATATTCAATAAAATTTTTAATATTTATTTTATTTGTTTTCTATACATGATATAAGAAAAAATTAAATTTTATACATAAAAGAAGTGTTTTTGTAAAAGGTAATTTTTAGTCTTTTGATGGTGCACGTATTTAAAATAAATTTTTTGAAAATATTATAAATTCTATTTGAAAAATTATTTTTTTTTAATGTGGGATATCAAAAAAAATAGGATTAATTTTAGTTATTTTTCTGAAAAGTTTCATATTTTGATAAATAATGGAAATTACTAAAATGTAATTTAAAAAAACTTTTTCCTAAAGATAATATGTAGTGTTAAATTATATATTGGATTATTATTAAAGTATAATTATATCATTTTTTATTTAATCTAATTTATGTTAGAGGAATCAATTTCACATAGACATTTGATATAAAAAATATTCAATCTTTGGGAAGTTTTAATTTTAAAACGTTTTTTCTTATTTTGTCAATGGGATTAATTTTAAATTACCTTTATCCCATAATTTGTTTTTATTTATAAAAAATATATTCCATATTTGGAATCATAATCTATAAAATTTTTTCATAAGGTAACTTTTATTTTTTGACAGTATGAATTGTAACTTTGATAATTTTTATTACCATGTCTCATTGTAAAATATGTTAATTAAGAGACAAAATAATATTATATATATTAGAAAACTACTATAAAACTTGATAAAATATCATTTCAAGCTGTTAATTGGACCAATATTACTAATTTATTCTAAATTTATTTATTTAATGTCCATTTGTCTTTGAAAATGATTTAGATATTACTAAAATCAATGAGTGTGAAAAAATGTCACACACTAACTTTTAATAAGAATAATATTATTAATACAGGGATAAATAGAAAACTTTCTCAACTATATATATTAAACATAATAAAAAAATGTGTTATATACATCATTTAAATTTATTTTTAATTTTTAATAATGAAATAATTAATATAAATAATTTCAAAATAATGATTCAAAAATTCTTCAATTACAAAAAAAATCAATCAAATGACATTAGAAATATTAGAATAAATATATTTTGACATAATTAAGGTGATACAGAAGTTTTATAGGTTAATATTACGTGTTAGTGTGTATTATATAAATTTTTTTGTAGATATCAGGTTATATTGATTTAATTAATGTCAAATTAATTAAGAGTGTCAAATTGACACTTATAATATATTGAAAAAATAATATATTATTAAATTTAAAAATTCAAAAAATCAAATTTAAAAATACAATTAAATTATACTATTGTAAAAAATGTAATAAATAATTATTTTATGTCTTAATTAACATATCATAAGGAAAAATTACAAAATTTTAATATAGAATATTTTTTTACCTTAGTTAAAATTAAAATAGAATAACTATAGTTTAAACGAAACAATACATAATAAAATAATAAAAAACATGTATAAAATATATTATTTTAATATATTAAACACCTTATAAAAAATTAAATTTGTCTTAATTGAATTTTAAATATATTCATATTGATATTGAATTTATTATTAATTAATATATTTAGGATACTACAACAGTTCCCCTCACCTCTTTTATAAAAGGGTGTCTCTTCTTCTCTATTGTTCACACATTAAAACAAAATTGGTTTAGCCAAAATATATCTAACTATTCTCCAAACATTTCAACATTATTCCTAGAATCCTCCATTTGGAAAAAAATGTTACCAATGAATCCCTTTGGATAAAAATGAGAGGATTTACCCAAAAATGATGTAACATCCTTTCACAAGCTCTTTTGTTTTATTTTCATTGTCCACCACCTAAAATATTTTTGTTACATGTTAATATAATAATGTATGTGTATTAAATATACTGTGATGTTTTTACATTATATTTATGACCAAAAATCACACAAAATTCCATTAAATAGACAACAAACGTATCGTGCTTATCTAAGACAAACTACTACCTCATGAAACGATGTTGTTTGTTTCTCCAAAACCACCTCTCACTGTTAGTAATTATGATGGAAACAATGTTTTTAAATAATATATATGATTTTTTAGGAATGATTTATTTTTTATAAAAATATATAAATATATGTAAATATACAGATGTTTCATTTACCTTCATTCTTTCAATGTTATAATTAAATGGAAACCACATTTATCCGTACGTAGATCCTACTGTCTCCATGAACAGTGTATTGCATTCCATTTAGTATAGTTTATAAATTTTTATAAATATTTATATACTTAATATATATTTCATTTAAATTATTATTTAAATTATATAAATATTTAAACATTTATTTACGTAAGAAGATGAAGAATAAGAAGTGAAAAGAATCGAATATTTCATAAACCATAACATTAACAATAAATAGTTAGTCAATGTTTAATAGGGGGAATACATAATTCATATATTGTATGTTTTAATTGAATATGCTTTTTAATATATTTATAATAAAATTATATTCATTATATATGAGTTTTGAATGATTACGAAGAGATTCAAGATATTACTTTAGGGATTTAGGTCTAAATTTTATTTATGTGGGACACAAACCTTATACACTACTTATTTATTCTACATGATGATTATACATCCAATGAATTTATTTTTTGAGTCTTATAAAAAAAAATATTATATTATTTTCAAAACCATATAACTTTTATTATTTCATGTGGAATGTGATTCTACTAATTATGAAGTGATGTGTATTTATTTCATAAACTCATCAATATTTGGGATTGTTTATTTTTAAGTAATTATTGGATAACATTTATCATAAATGGTTATGTTTTATAAAAATTTTCATATGAAGTTTTTAATTTTCTCCTATGAATTTTTAATTTCATTTTTACCAATTCTTTGAATGATTACTAAATGGTTTGAAAAGATCCTTTTTTTGGTTTCCTAATGAGATACTTCATGACATTTCTGAAAAAAATTAAGAACAAATTTTTTTTAACTTATATGGCATGAATGGAATTTTCTTCCATCATTAATCCTTAGTAATTTTTTCATTCTCATATAATTGTGAAAGTTTATTTTGAAATAAAATGTTCTTTTTTTAAAAAAAAATCAACATATTTGGAAAAGAAATTTTTTTTCAATTTAGAATGGAAATTATCCCAAATAATTGTTTTCAAGTGATCTCTCAAAATTATTTTCCACATAAGAAAATATTTCATGATTTTACTTAATGTGTAATATGGATATCTTTCAATTATACCAATCCTATTATATTTAATCATGCTTTATGTATATGATGTAATGTTTTTTTTTGAAACCCATTTCTTTTAAAAATATTAATGTTATGATGGAATGATTGTTATGAAACCCATTTCATTCCATTTATTCTAAAATGATGGATGATTTGTTTTTTATGGGACACATAGGTATTTTTTTAATTATGTGACATGTTGTACCTATATATCTGTAAAATCCCATGTTTTAATGTGGATAAAAATTTGGAGGGAATTTGAACATTTTGACTTACTGAGAATTTTTTTTAATGACAGCTATTTTAAACAGAATTCCAAGATTTAGATCCCTCAATAGTGTTATTTTTTGAATTGGGTGAAGTCCTTAGAAATTTATTTTGTATATTTTAGAGTATCAAGAGAACCAAACCTATAAAATCATCTTTTTGAGGACCTCTAGTGGGGTCACGATTTATCGGATACCATAGGGCCCATAGTAAGAAACTATGCAGCCATATATAGGAGGACAACATTTGGCGCATTGGTTGTGCATGGTTTACCAAATCATGCATGGTTGGCACATATTTTTCAAAATTGGGACTTTCAAACCATGAATGATAACATATTTTAAAATATTTAAGGATTTTAATTAAACTAAAATAAAAATAAAAATCTCTAACTCACCTCTATCCCTCAACTCTCTCATGTGACACCCCCATAGGTGGATCCCCATTGGCCTAAATATTTAACCCCCTCATTCCCCCTCATCCAATCATCAATCCATCCAAATTTCGTAGGGTTTCTCAGTTGAATATCTATTGTAAGACACACTAGTTCTTTGCCTTTTCTTTTTAGCCAATATTATGTTTCCCAGTCATCCATCAGTATTAGTTTAAAACCCTAGGATGGGTTTAACCCACAGATTTTTTTCTTCATTCTATGTTACGGAAAGCAACGGGATTTATGGTGTGGATTTATACCTATTCTGACATCGACTAGGAAATTTTATGTGGATCGGTTCATTTTGTATCATTTTCATATCTTCATGGTGAGGGTTTCTTCCACTACATTTCTTCACATAGCATTTATTATAATATTTAAGTTTATTTACTTCTTAATAATTAATTGGTACTATCTTTTACTATGTGGTTTGATTTCATGTCGTCGGCTCATAGTCTGACAATTTTCAAGTGTCATCTTAGTCTTTTTTTTAGGGAGAGTCCCATTCCATATCCCATTAATTTAAATAATTCATTAAATAAAATCCAAATATAATGTTTTTAGGTTTTCATTAATGTTGTTTAGTATTTTGATTAAATTCATATTATATGTTAATTGATTATGATTCTCGAAATAATTGTTAAATGTGATAAATGATTTGTTTCATAAGAAATGTCATTATTTTTTAATAAAACACCTAAAACAGTGTTGCACTTCCTTTAAGCTAAAATGTATGGAGTATATTGTTATTATTTCCATCTATATTTTTTTTTCTCATTTATAACAATATGTTATTTTTGATTTGTTCTGTGTTGAGGCCTGGTCCTTGTTGGAGTTATTGAATGAATTTCCATATATTCATTATAAATGTTCATGTAACTAATGAACCTTATAATTTCAAAGTATGTATTGTCTTTTAATTAATTTCTCATTTACTCATGTGTGGTTCAATGAACCCATGAAACCCCTTTGGTTGTTTTGTATTCTTATATATGGAATTACCCAAGTAGTTAATTGAGTTATTTCCATGACCCTTTCTATGATCGTCACCCTAGGTATTTGTATGTGGCACTACCATATTATGAATGAGAAACTTATTTTGTTAAGGAAAATTAAATTTATTATGGTGGATTAAATTAAATAGTGGAAGCCTTTAAATAAAATGACCATGAAACTTTCCTTGAAATGTGTACCTTAAATAAATTTTTCATGTTTTGGAAAATTTATTAAGATGAATTGAGTGCGATGGATCCCTAAAAATGGTAGGATTTTCATTGAAATGAATCAAAAGGTTTTTAAATGACATTATCCCTTGGGATGGTAAGACAACACCCCTTATCTATGCCTTATTAAAATATTATTTTGAGGAGTAATGGTTTCATTGAAATTGATCATGCTTATAATGTTTAAATGGACTATATAAATGATTATGCATGAAACGTAATACCCCACACATGTTATATAGATAATATTCATTTATAGTTGATGTGAATGATGGTAAGGGATGTCTGATGACCATAGTGCCTCTATGAACCTTCAAATTGATATTCAAAATTATCAAAAGGGTGGTTCGATGGTCATGTACACACTACTTTCCATTAAATAAATTTAAATAAAGCTGGGAATGGAGGTTCAATGAGGGTGTTGACTATACGCTTCATTACGTTGATGTAAAGACTGATGGTAAGGGAGGTCCAGTGAGAATGGAGAACTATTTCCCTTTTACATCGGTGTTAAAAATATATTTAAGGGGGTTTGATGAGAATGGTGACTCAATGCCCCATTACATATGGATGTTAAGAATACCACCCCATAAGTAGATCTTATCAGATCATATACAAGCAGTGGATGCATGTGTGTTACACCCCAGTCCAAATGTGAAAATATAAATATATGAATCCTAATATATGTTATATATATATATATATAATTTTGATAGTTCCATAATTATTTAGGCAATAAGATGAAGAAGGTATATCTGTCAGTTGTCCACTAAGAACCTAGATGTTAATTTTTTAATTTATTTAACTTTTTTTTATTTTTTTTAGACCCACAAACTACATTGGTTCATATAACACTATTTGGATTGGGTTTGATAGCATGTATGTTGACCAACTGATTTTTTTTCTCACACTCTACTCCGGACTCTATTGTACTAGGGTACCTTGGTAGAATCTCCTGTTCACAGGATTGTGGAACCTAATTATTTTACTTTTTTGTGTTGCTTGTATTTGAGTAGTTTGGAAAAATAACATAGCTAAAGATTTTTATTCTCATGAAGGTATCCTTATAGAATTTTTACTTATTTTCATAATTTTAGTCTTGTTTTACAAATCATATTGTATGATTCCTATTTTATCTCATGTCTCATCATCTAATATGCATGTTTTTATAAACACACATTATACAATATTATATATTTTAGATATTTTAATATTCATCTTCCACTAGAGTATTTAATTTCATTACTACATTTGATGTTATCTGCTATTTAGTTCTATTAAACCGATGTGAAACTCTAATATGAGTGTATTGTCTCCCCACTATCATCCCCAGAATGTTTCTCTACAAGTAAGTAACCTCTGGTGCATGGGGAGATGCACTTAAGGCCATGTGACCCACCTATTAGGCCACCAGTTTAGCGGTGAGCCAGGTCATGATGATACAAAGATGTATCAAATCTTATTTTTCCACATTACCATACTATTTTGGGATGGTAGATAAGAGAATGAGAATTTTAAGAATCTTGGTAAATAGAAATGATTTGGACTAATGACCCCATGAACGAGAAATGAAAAAGTGTCTAGGGATGTGATTGTTTTTTGTGATATCCACTATTACATTTGATATGATTTTCACATTGAGTTACTGATTGACATTACACTACTTATTGATTTATATATTATACATAATTTTACCCTTGGTCATGTAAGTAAAGGATAAATCATATTATTCATCATTTTAGGCACCTAGATATTCATATTCCATTCAAAGGTCCATGCCATGTAGTTTCATTTTAGTTTTCTTACCAATTATAATATTTTTCACTGAGTGTTATTCCATTCATGATTGTATTGAATGATTTCGTGATTAGTATTCCATGCTTCTTTAATACAACATGTTTCATGAGGTTAGTTTCTTATAGTGAAATGTTTATCTTTGTTTTGAATATGTAATCGATTAAATGGAATATATGTAATTGGTTGTAAAAATAAGGGGAGGCATTTTTCAATTATAATATGTATGGGTTCCTTACAAAGGGGAAATTGTAACCTGTATATTCAAACCATATTTAGCATAAAATATACATACATTTTATGTTTGTTGTTTAAATGTAAAGGATCACAAGTTGAAATTTGAAATTGAATTATAATATGATAAAAATGAATCCAACATCAAAATTGTAAACTATATGGGTGATTTATATATTGTTCGGTGGCCATCCATTATATTGGACCATTGTTTTTGAGAATGTTGAATTCCAAATTGAATTTGGTTTTGATTAATGGGAAAAAAATTCAATCCATCATGTTTATGGGATCTTCACGTATTGGGAAATGTCAACCCATGTAGTCGAACTCCTCTGTGTGGCTATGTTATATTATAAAATCCATAAATTTAAAAATAATTTTAATTAGTAATTTTAAATGAGTTGGTTAACTGTTTAATGATCAACTGGACCCATGTAGGTTGGTTGAGGCATACTTTTTATAAGATTAACAATTTGGGTGTTTAATAATTGTTATAATTTGAAAAATCCTTTAGGTTTTCTTCTTATATAACCCAACATGGCTCAGTGGGATTCTCATAGGTTTAATTAAATGTTAAAAAATTATTTATTGGTAAATTTCAAAAAAAAAACAGGATTTTAATTAGTATTTAAGGTTTTAAAAGGTTGTTTTATGAGGCTTATCATTTTTACTTATGGAATCAGCTTAATCAAGTACCTTGTGTTTTTTTTAAAATTGTACTTGATGTTTATAATTAAATATTTTATATATTTAAATATTAAATGTCATAAAATAAAAAGGGCTTGTAAATTGAACCTATAGTGGTGTCTTCTACTTAAAACTCTCATGTAAGGGAATTTTGAGGTTCTCCATTGAGTTTCCTTGGTACCAAATCATGATCATTTCTCATAGTTATCCATCTATATTTAAATGATTTAAATGATATACTATTTAGTTGGATATTTTTTTTGTGTGCCCTAGTGTTAATGTTAGTGTTTTACTTTCATAAGGAGCTATCTCGTGATATATAGCTCCCTTAGAATTTAATTCCATTCTAATCATCATATTTTCTCAATTTTGGGTACCCTTGGTGTCTCATTTTCACTAGTAAGACACTGATTTTTTAAATGAAACCCATGTTGGAAGGGTGCTCAGGTATTTATTTTTCCTTTTTATAGTCTTTAGGGTTGTGTTATTCTCATTTTCACTAGGATAGGCATGCCCGAGGAATGGTTGGATTCCTTGTTCGTCATTTGAACCCATTTTCATTCTCCTCATTTATCGATGACTGTATATGTTGTCATTCGGTTAGTTGGTCGTATGAGGCAATATGACATTTATAAAAAAATCTAGTAAAGGACCTATGATATTTGAATACATAAGTTGGAAAAAATATGGATAGTATCAAGGATGTGTAGTGTCCTCTTGTGTCATCAGAGTACTATGAGTTGATATACACAGTACCATCATGTTCTAAATGGTGTAAAAAATTATCTGGCTTTAGTGAAATCAATGAGCAATTTTTTTATTTAGGGTATCGATTCATAGTCTATATAGAGTGACCAGAGTGTTGGATAAACAATTTAATCCCAATACTCGAGAGGAATTTCATGAGACTAAGGTTTTTTGAATGGAAAGTTGGGTATGGTTTGGTTTCCGTGTCTATTGCATTGACATGTGAGATCATGGATTGGGTGATCATCACTTTAGTCATGGTTTTTACATGTCCTTCCATGTAGAAGGACCCCAACTAAGAGGAAATATTTAAAGGTGTTCAATTATTAATAAATTCCATGGATGTTAGTGAGTCTTGAATCATTTATTTTCTTTCATATAAGAATGATGTTAATGATGATGATTGTGAATGAATTCTCTAAGAACAACATTGTCCTTGGGGGAAATTCGAGGGTAAGGTTGAATGATCAAGTAATATATAAGGTGAAAAAAAGTATATTGTGATTGGTTTGCGATGGTGCATCAGAAATTGAAGTTGAGTTTATTTTATAATTTTACCACCAATGGTTTGAATGATCATCGTGTTTATCATCAGTATAGTCTTACTATATTCTTCTTAGTGAAGAGCATGTTCCCTATCATAAACTCATTCTAAATAAACTAAGAGAGTGTTCATATTACACCATACTAACCATTTAAAGCTATTGGACGTGGTGGTTTTCCTATACAGATTTTATGTTGGACATCTGGTTATTATCAGTGAATGGTGGTTCGATGTGAACCTATTGTTCCAAATTACAAACACCCTTGAAAAAACTCTCAGATACCAGTAGTTTCATTTTATTTTGCTACCAGGTGGATGTCCCTCAAGCCATAGTCATTGATCTGTTTTGGTCCTTGGGGAATAATTTTAATGTATCTCCAATAAAAGAGGGGTATGAATTACCTTGGGTTCATAGAAACTAGATTAAATAAATCCATGTTTACACCATACCTTTTTTCGGGAAAGGAGGGGATGTTCATTATCTAAAAACGTATCTGGAACTCCGAAAAGGACTTAGGTGGACATGTTCATTGTAAATGCTTGATTCATTTTGAAAATGAATAACTATTCATTTTATAATATTTCATCCATCTCTTTCAAGTGCCTTCATGATATTTTTACCAGGGGTAGATGAATTTTCTATCCATCTTGTATAATATGGCAGTGGTTGGTGTATAATCGTTTTAAGAATGCCTCCATGGTTAATGTGGGTTTAGTTTTAACACGATTGTTAGTTCCTTTAAATAATCATGTGTGATTAATTTTTGTTCGTTTGACTAGGATTCCACCAATGCCTCTTGATGAAAACATTCATGGATCATCATTAAAATTCATGGACTATGCTTGTTATAAATTCCAATGATGGAGGTGTTGTGTCTTTGAACTAGACATTTTATATGCTAAAGACATGACGTGGGGGCACCTTGTGCCATTTTTTTATGAGTTAATGGGGTGAGCATGTATCTATATGGATGGATTGGGGTGATAATTATCTCTTTGTTTTATTTGGAACATGATATTTGGAAAAGATATTAATGGATTAATACTCGTGTGATTGATAATTAGCTTGAAGTTGTGTTGGGTGTTTGGAAATGCCATGTGACCCATTGAAGAAGTCATAAAAAATCATGTAAGTAGGGTTATTTTTTCAATATTCATAAAGGCTTCATGAGGATGATAATTTCTATTTTGGGGAGGTTATAATGTCTCATATTTAAAATAGGTGAAAAATTCATAGTGAATTCAAAATTTTTTGTTTTATAAGATGGTCGTTTTATAAAATTTATATTTTGAATGGAATCCCAAGAGTTGGGTCACATCATGCTAATGTTTTTGGACATGGGTGAAGGCCTGAAATGTTTCTCTAGTGTCTTGAGAAGTATTGGGAGTGTCAGACACAGAAAATAATTTTCTTAGGACATATAGAGGGTGCACAATTTTTCTGAAACCATGCATCCCATAAAAGGAAATCGTGCGGCCTTATGTAGATAGATATCAGCTATTTCATGGGCTTCTGATGGTTTACCAAACTGTGTGCCTAACCCACCTAGGTATTGCAACATAGAAATTACCTATTCATTATTAACAGCATGCGTATTTCACGATTAGGAAAACAATTCGAGAAAAACTCTGTCGGGTGCTCTAGGTTCCCAGTAAAGGGAGCTCGATTGGATTTTTATTTTTTAAATTTTATAACCCAAACAGTACATTATGATCTATTATAAAGATGAATTATTTTAGTTAAATTGTATTCAAAGAAAAATACCCCAACTCACCTCTCCCCCTCACCTCACTTAAGCGACAGACCCCTAGGGTGCATCCCTTTTGCTTCATGCTCGAAACCCATTTGTCTCCTCTTTATATCATTAATCCATCCATATTTATCAATGATTATTAGTTGAATCTCCATGGTAATAACCTATGCCTTTTATACTTTTATTTTTGGTTAAAATTATACCTCCCTATCACCCATCATGATTTGACTGAAACCCTAGGTTATGGTTAACCATGATTGGGATTCCTTCTTTTGATGTTAGGGCATACAATGGGCTTCTTGGGTTGGATTTATGCATATTATTACATCCTCCACCAAAGGTGACACGGATTGGTTTATTTCAGCTCACCATCATCAGCTCTAAATTTTTGTTTCTTATACTTCATTGTTTCCAAAAAAAATTATTAGACTCTTTAATTGGTTTTATGTCCACATAATTAATATGTAGTGTATTGGACTATATCATGTGGTTTTGGGTGGTCAACCCCTAGTCTTGAATGTTCCAAGTGTCGGATTGGTCTTCTTTTTTTGGTAGGGTCCCATTTCATTTCCCATTAAATTATAGAATGAATTTAATTGTTTCTTGTTGAACATGTTTAATATTTTCATTAATACAGTGATGTATTTTCATTAAATTCATGTTAAATGTGAATTGAGTAAGATTCCTGAAAGATGTATTAAATGTGATAAATAATTTTTCTAGTAATTAGAAAAATTATGTTATAATAAAACCCCTCAAAATAATGTTTGATGTCTTCAATCTAAAAATCAGGGAGTATAAATTTTTTATTTCCTACATTTTATCCATGGTTATTCATTTATACCATGATTTTATGTAAGTTATATAGTATGTTGAGATCTATCCCTTATTGACGTTATGGAATGATTTTCCCCTTTATAATTATAAATGTTCATGTAACCAATGCTCCTTATAATTTCATATTTTTTATTTTCATATAAATTAGGTGGACCTTGACTCATTTGGTTTTCAATGAACCCCTAACACACATTGGGGTTTCGGTCCTCTTGGACTTGGAATTACCCTCTTGTGTAATTGAGTTGTTTCCCTGACCGTTTCCCAGAACATGAAGCTTTGGATTTATATGTGGAATTTCTAGGTTATGAATGCACTAATGGTTTTGTTCAGGTTAATTGATTTGATTAGGATGGAATAAATTTGATAGTGGCATCTTTTAAATAATATGACCATGCCACCTTCCTTAGAATGTGTACCTTAAATAAATTTTCCATGATTACGATAATTGGGTGAGATGACACTAGTATGATGGCCCACAGTAAAGAGAATGATATTATATAAAATGTGTGAAATGGTTTTTAAATGGTAGGATCCCTTGAAATAGTAATAACATGCCCCTTGTATATCCCTTATGAAATGGTTTTTTTTTAAATGTAATAGTTTCTATGAAGTTTTACATGCTTGCAAAATATAAATGGACTATATAAATGACTATTGATGGGATGTAATACACCATTCTAGTTATAAATATCATTCTCCATTAAAATTATTGAGAATGATTGTCTGGGAGGTCTGATGTGCATAATGAATCCACACTCTATTACTTTGATGCCATGAATGATAGTAAGGGGTTTTTTATGAACAAATCTATGCTCATTTACATCGATTTCAAGAATGATGGTAATGTTGTCTTGATGAGCATAGACACTCAACACTCAATTAAATCATTGTTCAAAATATTTTCAAGGGAGGTATGATGATAATGGAGACTCAATGCTCCTTTACATTAGAATTTCGGGCTTATTACCCCATGAGTAGAGCATATAAGCTCATTGAATGGTAGTGGATGCATGTTTGTTACGTCCATGTCCCCTCCGAAACATATATATATATATATATTTATTTATTTATTTATATCTGTGTGTGTGTAAATATATTATATAAATATACACACACACACATATATATGTTGATGAAATTCCGAGACTTATTCTCCCTAAGATCCAAAACATGTATATCTTTTAGGTATCCATTGAGAACCATGGTGGGTAGTTATTTATTTATTCATATTTTTTATTATTCATCTATATCTGAACCCTGTATTAGTTTATAAAACATTTCCTTGGTTGGGTTTGACAAAGTGGGTTTCAGTTACATATATTTATTTCTCACACCATACATGGGCCTCCATTGCACTAGAGTACTTAAGTAGAGATAATAGTTCGTATGACTGTGGACCTTGGTTGTTTTCTTATGTTGTGTTTCTTATACCTAAGGAGTTTGGATCAAAGATCTAATCTAAATATCATGATTCTCATGGAGATCACATTATTTCTTCTTACATATATTATTTATGTCAGCCTCATTTTGTAAATCATGTTGTATGTTTCCTATTTTAGCTCATTTTTCATCATCCACCATTAATGCTTGCATTTACTATAATTGGATACTATTATATAATTAACTTATTAGAATATTTTCCTCTGTTTTGTCTTTAATTTAATTACTACTTTCACTATTATTTTCTATTTAGTTCAATTATACCATTTTAAAACTCTTATATGAGTTTATTGTTTCCCCACTATCACGACATAAGACTTTCACTACTAGTCAGCAGCCATTGGAATACAGGACAACATGCTTGAGACCATGTTAACCAAAGTTCTGGACACTAGATTAGAGGTGATATTGGTATGGAAAATACAATAACCCTCCAATATATTGGGTGAAGATTTATATCTCATGAGATAATTAAGGGAATCCATTCAATGGTTTGGATCCACAACGAATGATGGGGAAACCCAATCCACTATATAAAGATGGGTAAATATAAGACCTAACAAGGAAAAGACTGTGACTGGGGATGGTGGTGAGTCATTACTTTTATATTTTGTCCCCATGATGTTCATTGTTATGTTTTTTCAACACACCTTGACTTATAAGGAATGATATTACAAGTTTATGTGTCTACCCAAAATTCCATGTCACATTCACATGTCATGATTTCATGGATTATTATATTGATTAAATAATGATCTATCTCTTATGAATTGATGATATTTATTCCATGATTCATGTATATGATGTTTGGTATGTAGGGTATGATCTTATAATTTCACAATCATGTTCTGATACCATTTGACCATGATATTCTTATATATGTCTCTTGTTTAACCTTACAGAGAATCTAAGGTCACCCATTTTCATCATTACATTCACTAGGATATGAATATATATATATATTATATATATTGTGTCTTAGTGTGCTTGAAGTCCTGAAAATCATGTGGGATATAATATATCTCACTTATATTACAATTTTTTTTCTTATCCCCAAAGGCACACAAATAATATGGTCTTCGGGTGTGTGTTTGTGTAATGCATCAATTATTATAGAATAAAATGATGAAATGTTATGGTATGAAAATTTAGGGTTACTATATAACATATCATAAATCAATATATTTTTCATATTGTAAATATTGGAATTTTATAAGATATTAATTATGATGAAATCGAAGAATATGATCCATGAGAGAATAAAATGTTCATAATACATAAGTCGGTGGCATAAAATTAAGAATAAAAAATCATTTACTCAGTCATGGATCACTTCCAAAACAATAATAATGTATTGGTTTAACATTTCATTCATTAATATCCATAATCATTTTTCACTTTAAACACAATCATAGTGTAAAAATTATCTTACTAAACAAGGTTCAATCGCAATTCAGGTCCTTATTATCCCATGAGATATCCATCATTATTCAATGCATTTGATGACTATATAATTCTCATCCCATTAATAATATAATTAAAATCATAAAAATTTTGAGATATAAAATAATAAAACATTCATCATAATACAACCCATATAAATTAAATCGGGTTCATAAATATTTCGTCATTACATTATACCATAAGACATAGAAATTAAATGAATTTCATAATGGATTCATCATAATGTAATAAACTCTAGAGAAATAAATAGTTTTGCAGAATCAATGTATATTCATCTTTATCACAATCTATCCAAAGAATGAAATTTTATGTTATCATTGGACCATGTCCCATGTAATTCATAATTAACATCAATGGTTATTATCATAGATTAAAAATACCTTCTAAAATATCAGTGGAACATTTATTCTGGAAAAAACCCTTCTAACATTAAATTAACTTATTTAAAATATAAATATTTCCAAAATATTAAGGAAAATATTTATTTTAATATAATATTTGAAAAATATAATAAAATAATAATATAATTTAGCCGTCATGATGTTGGAAAATTTTATTCATGCAGTATATGTTAATTTTTTTTTTAATATTGGATCAAAGAAAAATTTAACTCGATCATAAAATAACATGATTATTCATTATAATATAATTTTAAAAGGTAAATACAATGTAAAAACTTATATTAAAAAATAAAAGATAATATAATAATAGTTATGAAAATTATTTTAAAAAATATTCATATGGAAGAAAAAATATTTTTTACCGAAGAAATAAATATGATAGGGTTTCTATTAAATAATTATTATAGAACCATTAGTTATTAAAGACATGAACCATAAAATAACACAAATAATTTTTATAAATTTACAAATGAGACTAAAATTTAGGGGATTTCATATATATAGGTCATAAGATGTTATCATTTTAAACATAATCATAAAAACTGGTGATAAATAATGAGATTTTACCAAAACTAGAGTAACACTCTCCAAACATTCAAATAAAAATTTTACTAGATAGAGAAAAATAAATATATTTTTAAATTCCAATTTTTTTAATGATAATAATCCTAAAATACATTAATAGGGTTAAAATATACCATATAAAAGAAACAATTGGTCAATATGGAATGTCTCTCATAGAAATAAAAGTGATACAAAAGTCTCTTAGCTAATGATCGATATTATTTTAATGCACTCTAACATTTTATATGATATATTTAATTTAATAATAAATATAAATAAGAATAATATAATTAATAAAAATATAATTTTTTTCCACTTAAGTCATTTTAATATCAATTTATTACTAATTCTATATTAAATTCATTCTTCTTGTGTGTTAAGTGTATCAATTTTCAGGATATTTTTAGTTCAGTTGTATTTATACAAGAAAATTGATCATGGTTTCATAATATCAATAAAAATATTAATGATATAAAGATATAAAATAATAAATATATTTATTCTTTTTTGTTATCCATAATAATGTAGTGAAAGAAAAATTGATTTACACCACTAATTGAGATGGTAGAGTATATGTATGCATAAATGATGTTTTCAGTTTTAAAATAATAGAATGAATGAAATATAAATTATAATTCACCATTAATGAATAATTATTATATAATATATATCTTTTATATTCATTAAACCCATCCTTATTACTATCTATATAAATAAAAAATTAAAAACGAATCACATTGCTTCGTGATGATTGTAGTACAATGTAAGAATGAACAAAAGTATCATTTTCCAATGGAAGGAATGTTATGAATGATGATAAGATATTTTAATTATAGAGTAATAATTATATCAAAAATATCATATATAAAAATTAAGCACATCATAATAACCATTCATGAAATATGGTGAGGGAAAATTAATAGTATTTCAACCAGGAGGTGGTAGGCCACATGAACGCATGGGCTATACATTCACTTCCCATTTAGTGGAATAATGTGTGTATAATGGTAGTGAAATAATAATAATTTTAGATTAGTTTGTATATGATAATATATTTTCTTATTTTATGATGAATATCATATATTTATAGGAGGTAGAAGAAAAAATAAATTGAAATAGGTTTAGTGCGATGTGAAAATATTCATCAATATACCTCATTTATATCCCTTCTTAAGTGCCCTTGATTTGGTATTTAAAAATTCTACAACATAGAATTCATGAATAATGATTTTTAGAAGATAAATTGATACATTTTGGTTGAGATGGATGGCTAAAAATAGTGTAAGGATTGGAATCTAAGAGTGCCCTTTTAAATGTATGGGATATCACACTATTAAGATTTATTAAAATATTAAAATGAAATAATGTCATTCTTGATAAAATAATTCCTAATATACAAATATAAAATTGTTATAGTATTAATCATAAATATTTCGTTCTAATATTATTTAAAAAAGTATAATTGTGAAACTTACCCTTATCCCTTGGTTTAACCCTCACAAAATCGGTTTTAATAGTAATCATCGTAAAAAAATTTGTATTTTTTCTATTAATTATGAAATCATTATGGTGGTGCTATAATATAATATTAATTACAATGTTTACAATTTCGAACCCATTTAATTAAATTAAATTCTCAAATATCAATTATTATAATTCAAAAATTGAACCCATAATATGGTTGAAAAGTGGTTTTCAAAAAAAAATATTTTCTGAAATATGAAATGGTTGTATATTAATATAAGTCAAAAATTGATTTCAACAAACATAAATCTGTTATATATGATATCAATGATATATATTTTAATTTAAGTCAAATATAAAAATAGAAATTATAAAATTATTGGAACTAAATAATGGTTTTCAATAAAAATCAATATTTTTCAATATTTATTGAAAAATAAAAAATTTCATAAAATTATCAAAAAATAAATCATATTATTTTTTCCTTATTATTTAAAAAATTAATTTCATTTTTTGAAGAAATAAATCAATAAGCGGACTAAATTATTAATATTATTTACATTTGAAAAGTATTAATACCATTTTTTGTGGATAAATTTATTATTGAATCATATAATGAAACTAATAGAAAATTCAGATCTTAGGTATCAATATATTGGCCTTTTCTACTAATTTTATACATTTTTTATCAAATGTCACTATTCTTATTCATAAAACTAATTGAACATCAATTTTATAATAGAATTATATATTATATTTTATATAGACTTCGGTTATTTTGTAACGTAAGATGTGGAAGAAAGTAAATTTATATCAAGCGAAGTATGTCATAAACTATTGGGGTCTTATATTAAAAAACTATGAAATAAATTTCAACATCAAAATTTATAATAGTGTTATAAAATAACTATTTATATAATTTATTATATCCTTTGGTTTCTTAGTACTTTTGTTGAATTTTAGATTCCTCTAGATAGATTAAAACTAGTGAGTAGTCATATTCTATATCACTTTATCTGTACGATCAATAATTTATACTGGATTTTCACCAATGGAAGGATCATGCTCTTGTGTCACTACACATAAGTTAGTTATATGTAATTTTTCATGTACTTATTTCTTCGATAAATATACAAGGAACAAATCATCAACATGAGAGACGATTATTTGTAGCACTAAGCGATAAACTTCCATCTCTACTCGATCATGAATCTCAAATGGTAAAATATACCTACGAACTATATTTCTCTTAATTTCAAAGATTATGTGATTCTCCCATAGATAAATTCCTAGGAACCACTTCTCACAACCATAAAATTCCATATGTCTCTAATGATTGACACCATAACTTTTATGTATACAATGAGAAACAATTTTGTGGTGTTTAGTGGATTAGACTGTCCTGTCCACATAATCACCTCATCTTGTCCTAGTAATATTCATTATCTAACTTCATCATAACCTAATTGACATATAGAGTTTATTCCATCGAGTAATTCATAAATATCCTTCTATTTTTTCTAGTAATAATCAATTATTGTATGAAAACATTCGTAGAGGAATGTTTTGATCCAAACCACCTTCAAAATCTAAATAACACATCCTACCCATATCATTCATTGTTTTAATTGTTCTATTATACTAGTAATCTATCATAGGATGATAATTTGTAATCAAGCACAACTATAATCTAGATCATGTAGAATACATCACCATAATATCAATGTGAACCGTAGATATAAGTTAATTAAAATTGAATGTGGTACTCTGTTCAACCATAACACATTTTTAATATATATTTTGGAATTATGATAAATAGAAAAATACTATATGATAGAAATTACGTGTGTTTATTTCATAATGTGATTTAATATAATCCGACTACTATTTTGGAATTTTAATGATTTGGGGAGTCCAATGAAAAAAATAAATAGTTATTTTTCACATTTACATTCACGAATGGGTAATGGTTGTTACATCCCCTTAGAGTTCTATCTATCAGCACTGAATTTATAACATACCAATAACTAAGATAATTTTTTTTATTTTCTCTCTTTATGTTTTCCCACTATAAACGCTCATTAAAGTCATAACACATCGTTATGCTTCTTAGATGAATGGAGATTGATGAATTAGTAGCTTCACCCAAAAAATCCTTCATCAAACATAGTATAGATGGAACACAAAAAATATTATTAAGCCTTATCATTTTATTGTAATCATTGTTGAACTGATCAAAATTTATCATCTTCTTTTATATATCTACATCTTCCATAATATCATCATTAATATTCACATGATTAGATGGTCAGACAATGATTTGAGATAGAAATGATTTCTCCTCTTCCATCAGTATTGCCATATCAATCATTGAAAATATATAAATATTTAATCTCATATTATTGTCATCATATGTAACCACACATGATCATTTAAAATAATATCATCATCTACATTTTTCTATTTTTAAGAGTGGTGATATATTAAGTAGTGATAATCATTAATAAACAACAACAATAATCTTTTGAACTTATTCATCTATTCTGAGTGAATATATACATTAAAACATTATGATCAGTGTATATGTCATACCTTTATCCATAATGATAATGTCATAATATTTTAATGCAAAAATTACCATGGATAACTCCAAATATGGTGTAGGGTAATTTTTATCAAGAACCACCAATTATAATGAGTAATATGTTGTAACCATATCACTCTACATGTAGATGCATATGATTACATTAGTTGATGAATCAAAATAGAATCAAAACCCCTTATCCAATATAGGGGATTGTAAATATAGGTACACTAACTAACCATCACTTTATTTCTAGGAAATTATACTCACAATCACATTCCCAAAGAAATTTTGATTGCTTTTTATGTAACAGAGTGAGTTGATTAGAAATTTGTGAAAAATTATCCAAAAAATTTATTGATAATATATAACAAAACTAATAAAATTATAGATCTCTGTCAAAATTGGTTTGTTGCAATGGCCCAAACCTCTTAGGTACATTCCTTCTCTGAATTCTGGTGTTTGAGGTGTTCTAAGAGGTCATGATGACATATCCCAAACACTTTTCCAAATTTCCAGTTATATGAACAGTTCCATCGGAGAGGTCAATGTGAATAGTTCTGTCAGTGAGGTCGATTTGAATAGTTCCTTCGATGAGGTTGAGGTGAACTGTTCCATCGATGACGTCGATGTGAATAGTTCCATAGGTTAGGTCGAGGTGAACAGTTCCATCGGTGAGGTCAATGTGAATAGTATCATCAATGAGGTTGAGGTGAATGGTTCCATCGGTGAGGTCGAGGTGAACAGTTCCATCAGTGAGGTCGACGTGAACAGTTCCATCGGTAAGGTTGATGGGAAAATTTCCATCAGTGAGGTCGATGTGAAAAAATCCAATAGTGAGGTCGATGTGAACAGTTCCATTGCTGAGGTCGATGTGAACTATTCCATCGGTGAGGTCGAGGTGAAAAGTTCCATCGGTGAGGTTGATGTGAATAGTTCCATCGGTGGGGTCAATGTGAACACTTCCATTGGTGAGGTTGATGTGAACAGTTCCACCGGTGAGGTCGATGTGAACAGTTCCATCGGTTAGGTCGATGTGAAATGTTTCATCGTAGAGGTGGAGGTGAAAACATCCATCAGTGAGGTCGATGTGAACAGTTCCATTAGTGAGGTCGATGTGAACAGTTCCATCAGTGAGGTCGATGTGAACAGTTCCATCGGTGGGATCAATGTGAACGGTTCCATCAGTGAGGTGGAGGTGAACTGTTCCATCGGTGTCATTGAAGAGAAAAGTCCCATTGGTGAAGTCGAGGTGAACATTTCCATAGGTGATGTTGATATAAATAGTTCCAACCGTGAGGATGAGGTGAATAGTTCCATCCATGAGGTCGATGTCAATAGTTCCATCGGTCAGGTTGATGAGAAAAGTTCCATCAGTAAGCTTATGTGAACATTTCCAATGAGATCGTTTTGTGAACAGTGTCATTGGTTCCCTTCTTTCCTTTAACAAATTTTAGGTTCATAAACAATGTTTCCATAATGTTGAGCATCCAACAATTGCCTCTCTCTTTTTCCAAAAATTCATTTCAAAAACAATGTTTCCAAAATGGGTAGGTTCTAACCATATCTTCATACCATTTCCATATTTTGATTTCATGAACAGTGTTTCCTGAATTGTGAGGTTCTAATAGTAGCCTCTTTCTTCGCCAAATTGCATATCTAAGAAAAGTGTTTCCATCTACCTACAGTTCACCCCTTTGATATTTCCAGTGATGTGTAATGAATTTAAAGACTCGTTTTAAGGACTCTATGGCCAATTAAATATCCATGAATCCTATATTAATTTTTCCTAAGGCTCGAGATGAATTTACTTGGTCAAACTACTTGGTTTAATTTGATCTTCTTTTAATGGTAAATATAGCATATCTTAAACTGGTTCTCCGTTAAATATTCTAAAGGGATGAGTTATCTTACTCCCTAATTCAAACTTTTTATTCTGATGTGTGAGACACTCGAACCATCCATTACTTCTCTTAAGATTTGTGAGATCAATCTGTCCTCCTTAGATTAGTTCCCCTCTGTTTTTTATACAACCTTGCAGTATCGATCAATCTTTGATATAAGGTATGATATACCATTATTCTTTGGGTTTCAGCTCTTTTTGGTTCCCATATTGCTTTTATGGAATGATATCTCCATGTTACTAATGTTTTTTCTTGGGTGTTGACTGATGTGGTGGTCTATATGCATCCTCAGGTGGAAACAGTTGACATTGAGGGAGGTGATCATAACTCGTTCTATGTCTTGTTCTCATATAAATAATGTCAAGAAATTTTTTAGGTATGGAATTTGTAGATTCTTTTTTCTTTTATGTGCAACTGTTTAGTTATCATGTTTTATCCCACAGTATCCCAATGTAATTGACATAATAAATATTTGAACTGGATAAATAATTTGATATCGATCGTATGTTATTCCGTCTTGTTTTTCTAGATATTGTGATATATATGCCAGATTTTTTTATCATTTCATTCTTAATGAAAATTTGTAAAAAACATAAATCCCGAATTAATTGATAATTTTTTTTCTAAAGATAAAGAGGAATGTGAATTAATCTGTTCGTTGTTGTTGTAACTTGAAGGTAATCAAATTGATGTAGTAATTATGTTTAATCAATTTTTGATAGCTTACTGTGTTAGTTTTACATAGTTGGAACCTGCGAAAAAAATCAGTTATTTCAATATGGATTATAAAACTATTATTTTTATAAATGATAATTCTTTTTAGGGTTGTAAGTTACCCACTTGCTTGTTTAATTTCTGAGATCCCAATTGGTATAATGTTGGTTTGGTTGCTTCTTGTGTTGGGATGTCAGCCTGGATGGCTGTTGTGACATGTGGGGGGCATAGAGGCCTATTGGTTGTGGCAGTAGTTGACACCTAGAGTGGTGAGATGCATCAGTTTATGCATGTGGGTGTCAGGGAGGACACCAGGAATGATAGAACGAAATATATGTGAATGTTAGGATGCTTAGGGACATGTTCACTATTTATCTACTTTACATTCCCCACTTCTCAAGGAAGCTGATTTTTCTTACCTTCCTTTGAAAAGGGGCCAAGATGTGAGGGGTGTGAGAAGTGCTTTCTGTATTTAGCTTCGAAATTGAGGATGGATCAATGTTATTGTTATAGGCATCAAAGACTCGAGGGGTAGTTCATCTACTCACCCTGTTGACCCCCATTGTGTATAGTAGCTTATAATTTTTTTCTAGAATTCATAGTAAAATGGGAAGGTAATGTTTTAAATAAATGGTTGAGTAAATGATTTTATCCCAAGGGGTTGGAGCTTGCTGGGATGGAACACTGAGGTAACAATTTAAAGGAATGGTGGACTTTGGGGGTGATTCTAAAGAATATTAATATGTAATTTTTAATGGTTAATTAATGTTTAAATAATTAATTAACGTAATGTGAAACTAATAAAAAAAGGAATGAGTTAATGTAATTAATCTCTTTAAGTGATTTTGTGGATATATGATACATAGTCTTAGATGTGGAAGCCCACAGTCCAAGAGATGTTAGGTGTAGTTGTGTGTAAGATTAAGTCATGCCCATAGTGTGGTTGTGAGCTATAGTATATTATGTACTTTTTTGTTTCCATTTGCTACTCCACCCTGTCAGTCAAGGAAACTGACACCCCATAGATTCTGATCCTTGGGGGGGTTCTCCCAACATTTTGGTTAGAGGATGGATGGCTAACTACCCCCCTTGGCCCTGCTCTCTTCAATTGGTTGTTACCTATGCTCGTAGGCACAATGGTTAATTTTCCCCTTATTTGTGTGTAGAGAGCTATAATGGATTATGGTTATTCACACATATATATTATGTATATAGTTTCCTTTGAACTACTATAAGTTTAATGTGAATAGGATATGATGGCTTGAGGATCATTACTCATACTAAGGGTTGTAATGGCTTGAGGTACAATTCCCGAAAAATGAAAGACATTATGCAAGCATTTTTGGCTCCCAGTAACTACCTTGTTACTTTTCATGTGTGGGCATGGTGGTTTTGTTGCATGAGGTGCATGTTGTGCTGCATCACTCGGGTGTGTGCGGGAAAGCCTTTTAGAGAGATATTCTTAGGATGTGCAATGTTGGGGAAAAGCGGGAAACTAGTGGGGAAGTAGCTGCAGTGTACCCTTGATATTATTAATTAAATAATATACTCCTACATGCGATACTTGGTGAGAGTAGCCATGGTGAGGCTTGTAACATAGTTTATGTAACATCCACGGTAAATAATGAACAAGACATTTTCTTATTTATTAATATTTTAGATTTAAATATTAATTTTAATTTAAAAGGGTTGCTATGTTTGATAGTGTACCCGATACGTGACAACGGGTTTCTTTGAAATCACACATTGCACACTACCCATAAAATATTAATATTTTAAATGGTAGTTAACTCATAGCCATTGTATTGGTGGTAATGAACAAAACTAACAACCATATGAATATACATGCTTTTTAAATGTATTTACATTTATCCAATAAATGTTAGAGGCTTAAAATGTGAATAAATCTAATTTTAAGCATAATTTAAATTAAAAGGTCGATTTACTGACTTTTAATGGAGAACCCAATTTAAATATAATTTTGGTCACTTTAATAAATTTTATTTGAATAAATAAAATTCTTCTTTTTATTTGGGACATAAAATTTTACTTTGGGTATTTTTTGGTATTTTTCGGATAAAGTTCATTTTTAATGAATAGTGGAAAATATTGTATTTTAATTCAATAGATACTTTTAATATAATTTATTTAAATGGATATATTATCTTTTTAATTGGTTTTAAACTATAATTTGAATATATTTTTACCATTTAATCAAATTTTTGTCATTGGAATTAATTTCACTTTTAAATTGGACATAAACAAGTGTCAATCTTTTGATAGTTATTGTTTCTTAAAAACACGCTATTTTTTTAACAACGGGAATTAATTTTAAATTAATTAATACCATTTTTATATTTTGAATTTGTAAAAATAGTCTTCATTTTTGAATTCGAAATATCAAATAAATCTTAGGCTGAATTTTTGGTATTTTTCTGAAAAACATCAAATTTTTATGAATAGTGAAACCACTTAGTAGTAGTTTTAAAAGATGACTTTTTCATTTTAATGAAATTTTACCACATCTGTTAATTGAATATCAAAAATCTGACAAACATGGTTGTTATAAAGAAGTAAAATGTGGTTCAATAAGATGAAAATAATTTTTGGTGAATAGTAACATTTGACTTTTATGTACCATGGTTAAAGGTAAATAGGGTAATTTAAGGTAAAAAGAATTTTAAAATTACCTTAGCACTTGTCCAAACCTTATTTGTTGAGTAATTAACTACTATGGGCTTCTTTGGGTCGATTTTGGGACTGCATTGAGCCACATGGGGGTGATAATGACAATTTAGATTAATTAATTTTCAGTAAAGGCAAAATACACATAAACAATTATCATTAAGTAATTAATTTTTATATGGTGTTATATAAGTAATAGTTTGACTATAATTATTCATCTGAAATATAAAAAGATTTACTACATCATGGTATTTTTTCTATAATTTTTAGACATCAAATAAATTAAATTATTTATGACACAATAATGATGTAGTATTTACCTCATAAATAAATGATTTAAATCAATAAGATCATAATGATTAGTATATTATCCAAAACATGTCCAATTCTGATTGGATGATTTTATTTCGAATATTAGTCACCTTATCGTTGACCTTAATTATTTTTGGACCTTTTGAAACCGAATATCATTATATAATAAAATAATATTTTCACACATTCTTAAAGAGCCCCTCCTCTACCTTATAAAAGGAGACCACTTATAACCAATATTTCACACTGATAAAGCCTTTTGACTCTCCAACCTCTACCCAATTAATCTCCCCACATCCCTCCCCTCATCCTAGAAGCCTTACCTTAGGCAGAAGGCACTTCAAGAAGTCCTTTGGTTCGATCCAAAGGGAGTTACCCAAATTAAATGTAACAGTTTATCTTAAATTGTTTTCTTTTATTTTACTTATCCAACCCCTAAAATCTTTTTTCATCCTTTCTTTTGTAACAAAAATAGTATCGTCAAAATACTAGGATTTTTTTATGAAAAGTATTTTAACTACACATACACACATATCCATCTAATGGGTTAATAACTTATTGTTTCTGTGGATTGAAAATTAATGTCTCACGAAACGATGATTGTTCAATTACCTCTTACTGCCTCTCATGGTGGCCATTATGATGGAACTTTATTTATATATGATATATATTATATTTAGGTTTTATTTATGCTTTTGTATTTTCCATTTATAGCACATATTTATGCTTTCCATAGTGGGTAAATATGATAATCTCATTTGAGGAAGTGCGGACTATCGCCCCCTCAAAGTGATGTGACTCGTTAATGCCTTATATTGGATGTATAAAGGATATATTTAATGATATGATATATGATATTATAATGTAATTATAATATACCTATGTATCATTATGTTTAAATTCCATTAAAATAAGAAATATAAATGAATGTAGCGTTCATGCGTGCATATGACTTACCGTCTCCATGAACGGTGAATTTCATTTCTTACCTCTAAATGTTATGTACTATTGTAAATACATGTAGATTCTGGATATATATGATATAAAGGATATCTAAATCATGATTATAATTCTTGATTTAATGAAAATTTGACCACATGAACAACATGTAATTATAAGTAGTCCATTTTTTTACTCAAGTACCAAATATCGACAAAACGAACATTATTAACTGAAATGATTACATAATGTTTATAACATGGTAATAAGTGATATAAAAAAGAATAATAAACTTTAAAAAGGTTTTTAAGCATGTATAAATTAACTTTAGTTTATTATTCATGATATTAAAGAACAATTGAGTCAAGTCGGACATGAGGTAAGAGATTTCTTATCTCACTTTTAATTCTGTGAGATTTCCATTGTTCACCACTTATTTATTGCATGTGGTTCATTGTGTACTACCATTTGATATATATTATAATGATTCTATTTATATTCATGGTATTCTGTTATTAATTTTTTTCTTATTAACTTTTTGGCATATGACTTAGTTGATTACAACAGGGTAAAGGGTTTCATCTCACCTTTTATTCCCGTGAGATTTATGCTATATTTGACACTATTTCCTTTTGTGTGGTGTATGTACTGCCAATTACTATACTCTATGTGTAATATACATTTATTTATGAGTATTTACATATTCATTTTATGATTCTTCTCTCATGTGGCATATGTTTTTAAAGATACCAAATTGTTAAGGGAACCTTTCACCCTGCTCTTTTTAAACGACTTAATTTGTTGTATCCATTAATTTACATCTTATTATGTTGGTATATGTTCTTCTATATCCTTATTGATTTAAAATTAATTTCCAAGTGATGAGATACCCTTTTTTTCTCATAGAATCATTTTCTTAATTTTAAAGTGACACAGTTAGGCTGTCAAATTTTTACAAGGGAACTTCTTAACCCAATTTCGATTATTTGGGTTCAACTTGTACTTATTTAATATGTCATCCTATGAATATGTGTGAATTAACTCTTATTGTTTTACACTTAATATCTACCTATATTGGGTGTATTTATATATTTCACACATTATAATGAGATTTATTTATCCTTAATTTAAGGATACCATCTTTATAAATGATTTCTTCTCAATTTACATTTCCATTGAGACTTCAGTGTTGTTATGCACCAATTCACTCTTATATGGTTTATATACTATCCATTGAAATATCATATCCTGAATCCCTTTATTCTCATGGTATTATAAAGTTCTGATTAAATGTTATTCCTCAATTATTTGTATTCTAGAGTCTCTCAATTTGATAAAAACTCTTTAACTAAAATATCATTTTAAATGTTTTAATGATTTATTTTTCTAAATCATTATGTTTAATGTCCATGTTTTATAAATGGTATTCAGTATTTATCTATTTGTACAATAATTTTTTGAAATTATAATTCCATTAAAATCATCAATGTGGTATGGGACACTTTGATTCAGAAATATCTTTTTACATGGTTTATGAAAATGGATTGATTATTTCAATATCTTGAAATTACTTCTTGTGACATAAAATGATTTATTGTTACTAAAATGTTTATATTTTCAATATTTTATGTGCTGTGATGGAACATAGATATTTGACGGGTGGTTACGTGATAAACCATATGAAGGGTGGTGTAATGAATACCAGGACAGGTGGTTATGTTATAACCTCCAATGCATTGGGTATGGAAGTCGTTTGTATGGCTATTCCATTTAGTGATATGTGTGGAAGTTGACCGTATGGTTATTCCATTTATGTATGTTAATTTCCCAAGATACCTTTATATGTTATGTGCTCTTTATATGGGTTTTATGGTAATATTTTGGTTACAAAGGGTATGTAGTGATCTTGTATTCAGTGAAGTGTACTTACTAATTCATAAAGGTGAAAAGTATTACTTATGATAAAGTATTCATGGTTTACCTGTTGTTTCGAAAAACTAACAGTTTTCCTTCTTTGTGTATCCCTTACTGAGATTTTTATGCTGATCCCATGTTTTTGAAATTTTTTTCACAGGTCATAATTTGGAATAGGGTCAATGATGCGTACAAGGAAAAGTCATGCTATCTTAAACATGGAACTAGACATGACTTTTTTTCAAGTAATTATATTTTATGAAAAAATGAAAATTATATAAAAGTGTCTACATTGTATTTGAAAGAAATGTAATAGTTATTTCCTAATTCTCTAAAACTCTAAAACTGAAAAGATCCTCAATGTGAATTATTCATTTAATTCAAGAATATTTAATTTTTTAAGTTCGGGTCCTTATAGTTTGTTTCACAGGTCGATTTAGACCACTTTGGGGATTAGGAGTTTTCGTTAGGCATATGGTCAGACCCTTTGTCTATTATTTCAGTTAAATCCTTGTTTTATAACTTTTTCATATCAAGGAATGTTAGTTACAAATGGAAGGAGGAGGATGTCAAACTAAATTCATATCTCTTCTTGATGACATGCTTGCAATAATTATAGCAAAGTAATGTTCGGATGATTGTGAAACTTATTCTAGCATACAACTCACTTGCAAGTAGTTGTTTGAGATATCAAACACCTCCACTATACCTCATTATCATCGTGAATCATGGTTTGTATTTAGACAAATCCTCTTTTCACAATATTCTCATATTTTCAAGAAAGGTAAATATTATCAAAGAATTTTCAAATATTTTACCATATCACAAGATTTTGAAGAATATTATGATTTTAAAAAAGGTGCTGAAGTAGGAGACCCTTCTACACCATATATATATTTGATTTTAATATATAGTCTCTTAGCACAAACCTATGGTATTTTAAAAAGTACTATTAATTGAAAGTTTCAATTCAAATTCAGTCCTACTATTTTATAGAAATCATGTTTTATCAGATGTTTTGAAATTATATGCCATACATGATTATTTTCCAAAACTATTTTTCTGTGAACACCCATATGACCCATGTTGTACAAGGTGTATTTGGATGGAGGAAGAAAATGATTTTGAAGGATCTATAAATCATTTTTTCATTGCATGGACCATCAACCTACGTGAACAAGATGACAATAAAACCAAATGGACACCATGATTAGTGTATGATGTTATTCATTTTTGGGACTATTTTATTTTATCATATGGTGGTGAAATAAGACTTCATGAATTAAGATGTTGAGATCATAATGAATTTGGACGAAATTTATAGGTATAAGGAAACCATTGAGGTTAAAACATGTTTGGGTTATTTTTGAGTTTTATTAAAAGGACAACTCGTAGGATTGGTGACAACCCATCGCATCCGGAAAGGCTGCAAGAATCGAACACACAGCCGAAGGGTGACAAGGGTGCATCGCCTACCACTAGCCTACTTGAAGTCCATGTTTAGTATGACTTATTATTTTATTAAAATGTTTTTATGCAATAATAATATGTTCATTTTTGGAACTTCTATTTTATCAAATGGATATACTGAGTATAGAAAAATGATTTAGTGATTTTGTGATAAATATTGTTTTGGAAGATGTTCTCTCTTTTTAGGAAACACTATATACTTATGGAAGATAAAATACTAAGGGATTTCAATTGTGGAATAATGGGTGAAATTTTAGTTTGGAAGAATCTTTGTTTTTATTGTGGATGTATGATGATTTTGTTTATTTATGAAACTGATTAACCTATCATGGAGAATATGTGATTATGTTAATTATTTTTCAATATGAGATTTTATGAGTAACTACTGATATTTGGTGATAAATGATAATATTTATCATGGAAGTCTATGTAATTAAATCCTTATGAGATTTGGGTTTCAATCTTAGTTTGGGTTACTTTTGAAGAATTTTAGGCCAGTTGTTTATTTAATGGTCTTTGCTGATCTTTGGGTTTTGTTTGACAAATTTCTGAGATTAATAGTAGTTTTTCTTCTTGTAAAAGATTAACATTTTTTGGTATTATCTGATTTCGAACTAACAATACTAGTTTTAGTTGATGTCTAAATAAAAGGGATATATATATATATATTATGTGGATTATGTGATTCTCAAGCATATGATTCTTGTGCTTTTGATGTGACCATGTCTTTTTGAATGCTCTTTATTTAGAGAAAATATTTGTTTTTGGTAGATAATTATTAAAGGATGAAACTCTACTTGAAGGTAAGTATATTTCATTATGTTCTTATTATATGTAGTAAATTAATTCCACCAAATTATGAAAAGGAATTTTAAAAAACGTTGTTGGTTTATGTTTCCTACTAGGTAATCAAATACTGTTTAACCCATCACATGTTTGTGATTTTCTAATGGTTAACTTTATTGTAAACATGTTTTCTATCACACTCCATCAGAACTTGACCCTTTATTTTCTCTCCCATATCCATTTTTTCCTACATGGAATCCTATTACGGGTTATCTCGGGTGACCTGTATGCTTCTCTTTCTTTCTTTTAGAGTGATAGTCTTACCGACTCTTTTTTGGATGTGGGACTTTCAATGAAGTTTTCGAGCCCATTTTGTTTTTTTTAATTGCCAGGACGCAATTCCCAAAAGGGGGGAAGGATGTAACATACCAGGTAAATAAATAATAAGTCATTTTCATATTTATTAATATTTGTGGTTTGAATATTAATTTTAATTTAAAAATGGTTGTTATGTCCAATAGAGTACCCGATACGCAACAAGGGGTTTCTTTGAAATCTTACATTGCACACTAATAATATAATAATATTATTTTAAATGGTAGTTAACTCCTAGCCATTTTATTGGCGGGAATGAAAAAAAATTACTACAAAATGATTATACATGCTTGTTAAATGTATTTACTTTTATCCAATAAAAGTTAGAGGCTTAAAATGTGAATGAATATAATTTTAACCATAATTTACATTAAAAGGATGATTTACTTCCTCTTAATGGAGAACCCTCTTTAAATATAGTTTTGGTCACTTTAATAAATTCTATTTGACCAAATAATATATTTTTTTGATTTGGGACATCAAATTTTACTTTGGGTAATTTTTTGGTATTTTTCAGATAAAGTTCTTTTTTAAATGAATAGTGGAAAATATTGTATTTTAATTAAAAATTTCATTTTAATATAATTTATTTATATGGTTAGATTATCTTTTTAACTGGTTTTAAAATGTAATTAGAATATATTATTACCAATTAATCCAATTTTGGTCGTTGAAATTAATTTCACTTTGAAATTGGAAATAAACAAGTGTCGATCTTTTGATAGTTATTTTTTCTAAAAAACACGCTATTTGTTTTAACAATGGGAATTAATTTTAAATTAATTAATTCCACTTATATGTTTTGAATTTGGAAAAATAGACATCATTTTTGAATTCGGAATATCAAATAATGCTTAGGCTGAATTTTTGATATTTTTCTGAAAAACATCAATTTTTGATGAATAATGAAACCACTTAGTAGTCGTTAAAAAAGCTGACTTTTTCATTTAAATGAAATTTTACAACTTCTGTGAATTGAATATTGAAAATCCGACATACATGGATGTTATGAAGAAATAAATAGTTGTTCAATAAGATGAAAATAATTTTTGGTGAATAGTAAATTTTGACTTTTATTTACCACGGTTTAAGGTAAATATGGTAATTCAAGGTAAACAAGAATATTAAAATTAACATAAAACTTTTCAAAACCTTATTGGATGAGTAATTAACGTCCATGGTCATCTTATTGTCTATTTTGGGACCCCATTGAGCCACATGGGAGTGATAATGACAATTTAGATTAATTAATTTAAAAAAATGTAAAAATAGACATAACCAAATATCTTTTAGTAATTAATTTTAATATGGTGTTATATAAGAAATATTTTTGACTATAAATATTCATTGGAAATATAAAGTTATTTCCTACATCATTTTATTTTTTCTATAATTTTTAGACATCAAAAAAATTATATTATTTATGACACAATAATGATGCAATATTTACCTCATTAATAAATGATTTAAATAAATAAGATTATAATGATTAAAATAATATCCAAAACAAGTCCAATTATAATTGGATGATTTTATTTCGAATATTAGACACATTATCTTCGACCTTAATGATTTTTGTACCTTTTGAAACCGAAAACCATAATATAATAAAATAATATTTTCACACTTTCCTAAAGAGCCCCTCCTCTCACTCATAAAAGAAGACCAATTCTAACTAATTATTCACACCTATAAAGCTTTTTGGATCGTCCAAAGTCTGCCCAATTAATCTCCCTACATCCCAACCCAAATCCTAGAAGCCATACCTTAGGCAGAATGCACTTCAAGATGTCCTTTAGTTAAAACCAGAGGGAGTTACCCAAATTAAAGGTTACGATTTCTCTTAAATTGTTATCTTTTATTTTATTTCTCCAACTCCTAAACTCTTTTTATTCCATTATTTTGTAAAAAAACCAGTATCCTCAGTATACAAGGAAGTTTTTATAAGAAGTATTCGAACTACCCTTACACACACCTCCATATAATGGATGATGAACATAATGTTTCTGTGGATGGAAAACTAACACCTCATGAAACGATGATTGTTCAATAACCCCTTACCTCCTATCATGGTGTCCATAATGATAGAACTGTATTTATATATGATATATACTATGTTTATGTTTTATTTATGATTTTTTATTTTCCATTTATAGCATGACTTTATGGTTTCCATAGTGGGTAAATATGATAATCTCATTTGAGGAAGTGTGGACTACCGCCCCGTCAAAGTGATGTGACTCGTTAATGCATTATGTGGTATGTATAAAGTATAGATTTAATGATATTATATATGATATTATACTATAATTATAATATACCAATGTATATTTATGTTTAAATTCCCTTAAAATAAGTAATATAAATGAAAGTAGTGTTCATGCGTACGTACGGCTTACCGTCTCCAGGAACGGTGCATTTCATTTCTTTCCATTAAATGTTATGTACTATTGTAAATACATTTATATTCTGGATATATATGATATATATGATATATAAATCATGAATATCATTCTTGATATAATGAACTTTTGACCACATGAACAACATTTAATTATAAGAAGTCCATTTTCGACTTAAGTACCAAATATCTACAAAACGAACATTATTAACTTAAATTATTACATAATGTTTATAACATGGTAATATGTGATATAGAAAAAAATAATAAAATTTAAAAATTTTCTTATGCATGTATAATTTATCATTAGTTTATTATTCATGAGATTAAAGAACGATTGAGTCAATTCGGACACGAGGTAAGGGATTTCTTATCTCACTTTTAATTCCGTGAGATTTCCATTGTTTTCCACTTATTTATTGCATGTGGTGTATTGTGTAATTCCATATGAAATATATTATAATGATCCTATTTAAATTCATGGTATTCTATGATTCATTTTTTTCTCATTAACTTTTTTTCATACAACTCATTCGATTACAATGCGGTAAAGGGTTTCATCTCACTTTTTATTCCCATGAGATTCTTGATATATTTGCCACTATTTTCTTTTGTGTTGTGTACTTAATGCCCATGATTGTACTCATTGAGTAATATACTTTCATTTATGAGTATTTAAATCTTCATTGTATGATTCATCTTTCATGTGGCATATGTTTTGAAAGATTCCTAATCGGTAAGGGAACCTTTCACCCTCCTCTTTTTCAAAGTCTTCTTTTGTTGTGTCCTTTAATTTACATATTATTATGTTGGGATATGTTCTTATATATCCTTATGGATGTAAAATTTATTTCAAAGTGATGGGATACCCTTTTTGTCTCATCAACTCATTTTCTGAATTTTAAAGTGACATTGTTATGCTGTCGAATTTTTACAAGGGAACTTCTTAACCCAATTTTGATTCTTTGGGATCAACATGTACTTATTGAATATGTAATCCTATGAATATGTGTGAATGACCTGTGATTGTTTTACACTTAATAACCACTTATAATGGGTGTATTTATATTTTTTACACATAATTAGAAGATTGATTTAACCTTAATTTTAGGATACCATCTTAATAATGGATTTCCTCTCAATTTACATTTCCATTGAGACTTCATTGTTGTTATGCACCAATTCACTCTTATATGGTGTATATACATTCCTTTGAAATATCATATCCTAAATCACTTTATTCTCATGATATTATAATGTTCTTATTAAATTTTATTCCTCAATTATTTGTATTCAAGAGTATCTGATTTTGTTAAATTCTCTGCAACTAAAATATCATTTTAAATGTTTTAACGATTTATTATTCTAAATCGTTATCTTTAATATCCATGTTTTATAAATGGTTTTAATTAATTATTTATTTTGACATTAATGTTTTGAAATTATAATTCCATTAAATACTTCAAAGTGGTATGGGACACTTTGATTCAGAAATCTCTTTTTAAATGGTTTATGAAAATGGATTGATTGTTTCAGTATCATGAAATTAGTTATTGTGAATTAAAATGAAATTTTATTAGTGAAATGTTTATATTTACAATATATTATGTGTTGTGATGGTACTTGGACATTTTTCGGGTGTTTACGTGATAAACCATATGATGGGTGGTGACGTGAATACCAGGACAGGGGGTTACATTATAACCTCCAATGCATTGGTTATGGAAGTCATCCACATGGCTATTCCATTTAGTGATATGTATGGAAGTCGACTGTATGGTTATTCAATTTAAGTATGTTTATGTCTCATGTTACCTTTATATGTTACGGGTTCTTTATATGGGTATTATGGTAAACTTTTGGATAAAAAAGGGTATGTAATGATCTTTTATTCAGTGAAGAGTATTTACTACTTCATAAAGGTGAAAAGTATTACTTTTGATAAAGTATTCGTGGATTACCTATTTTTTGAAAAACTAATAGTTGTACTTCTTTTTGAATCTCTTACTGAGCTTTTTATGCTCATCCCAAGTTTTTGAAATGTTTTTCACTAGACATAATGTGGAATAGGGTCAACTATGCAATCACGGGAAAGTCATGCTGTCTTAAACATGGAACTAAACATGACTCTTTTTTCAAGAGTTTTTATTTTGTGGAAAAATGGAAATTGTGTAGAAGTGTCTACTTTGTCTTTGAAATGAAATGTAATAGTTATGTCTTAATTATCTATAAATATAAACATGAAAAGATACTCAATGTGAATTGTTAGTTTAATTCAAGATTATGTAATTTTTTAAGGCCAGGTCCTTACAATTTAACTTTTTAGGTGATGAGTTAGTTTCACTTGTTGTTCAATGTGCTTTAGCATGCATTCTTTACTTTTTTAGAAGAGGCTTCTAGGAGGATCCTACTGAATATACTATTATACTCACCCTATGTATATTTAAACTATTTTCCAGGTCACATGGAGCAGGTTGGAGATCATGCTTGTTTCTACTAGCTTAGGGTTGCAGGAGCTGTTTGAGCTTATGAACGCTGCTATTTTTACTTTACATTGGAACTTGTAGCTTTCCCCCTTTTGTTATAGTAGTTTTACATGACATTGCATATGTGTACATGGGATTTCTTTTATATTTTAGTCTGATTCGGAGCTGGTTGGTGTCTTTATTATCACTCTATTTTGCATGTGTTCTCTTAGAGAGTAATTCCTCTCATTTATGTGTTTACTATACCCTTGGTGCTAGTCGCCAACCCGGGGCCCTCTAGAGGCAGGACTCATGGTCATTATCTCTCATCTGACATTGTCAGCCCTGGAGAGTTACACCATGTTTTTAGGGGGTCATGAAAGAGTGGTATCAGAGGTCTGGTTGAGATATAGGATTGATTTTGTTGTTACGCACGTGTGAGGTTGCATGGGTTGGTAGGGAAAAAGTGTCATTCAAGTTTAGAAAGTGATGTAAACCCTGGAGACGGGTTGAGACATAGGTGTTTACGTCCCCCTATGGCTGTATGTACAATAATTTATGTTTACAATGGCTACTAAACGATGTGATACTAGTTTCCGGGTAGATACTTAGGATAGTATCCTGAATCATTCTTCTTTGTGCTTGTGTTTGATGGGTAGACCATGAGATAGGTTAACATAAAATGAAAAAAATAAAAAACTTAATTTATTAATATTGTGTCACCCATATTCCATGTTAATGAGATCTAACTATATTCTATTTTTTAGGTATGGCTTCAGGTCGACATCCTTGTCAAGATAGAATAGAAGATGTCCAGCAGGTTGTGCCAGTAGATCACAGCAGAGCAGATGATGACGAAGACAACACTGGGAGAAGGTCACAATGATAGTTTCAGTGCAAGAGTATACAAAAGTACAAGGGCTCTGTTTCAGATGCAATCTCCAAAGACTGGTTGGAGGAGTTTGATATAGGCTTCAGTTTAATCCTTGATCCGAAGGAGCACTGGGTGTCCATGGTTGTGAAGATGCTGTGTGGAGAAGTGAGGCAGTGCTTGTTCTTGTTACTTGTGGATCGCGAGGAGTCATCAATCTCATTAGAGGAGTTCTAATCCATTTTTAGATTTGAGTTTCATTCTTCGACCACGAAGTCATCTTGTCACTAGGATCTTCTTACCCTTCGATAGGGTATCTCCGGTGTTCTAGAGTTTGGAATCAATTTTAGTAACCTTTTACGATATGCATCAGATCTGTTGCCAAATGTGGAGTCCAGGGCAAGGAATTTCGAGGAGGATATGCATTCCAAGACTAGCAGCACGTCACCCCATTTATAATGAATGGATATTTTGAGTTTCTAGTGAGGTAATAGGTCGTTGAGAGGACATTATCCAAAACCGAGTCATCATGAGAGGGGAGTCGTCATGATTTGTCATGAAGCAGAGCTATGGTCCAGGGCTTATGGTTTTCAAGGAAAAAGTGTTTCTGTTTGGCCAGGGAAGGTCCTATCCCTCACAAACTCTTTTCTCTAAGGGAAATAACCCCTAGGACTATGCCAAAGAATCATGTTCATTTTTTCTTGTGGCGGTTGAGGTCATCAGTTGAAATAGTTCCTAACATTTTAGAGTAGTCACCATGCAGTAGGTGTTCCAAACCATGTTCCTCTGTTGAGGAAGTTCTAGCTAAGGAAGTAGCAATATGCTATACCAACTTTAGATCAATAGATGGTAGATGGGGCAGGCAGAGGACAACCCCATTATGCTCTCCGTCCTCAGAGAGCAGAGCGTGGACATGGTGGTTATCGTCATCTTGGTGAGAGAGGCCATAGAGGAGGATGTTGTTAGCTTCATGCTTTAGCGCTTCTAGCTCTAGGCGAGCCAGGCATCATTCGAGGAACCCTTTTGTTGTTTTATACCTTTTTATATGGCTTGTTTGATTCTAGAGTGACACACTCCTTCATATCACCTACCCTTGTCCATGCTTTGGGAAGTGAGGTAGAGAGGCTTCTAGTGTGCATGGCATTGACTATGCCAGTTGGAGTCCGGGCTGTCTTCTTTAAAGTATGCAGAGACATTGAGCTGGTGTTGGGGTAGCACTGCCTTTTGGGGGATTTCCAATGTTAATAATACAACCATATGATGTCATACTTGGCATGGATTGGTTGTATTCAGTGTAGGCTATCATGGATTGCTTCAAAAGGCAGGTTTTGTTCTTCGATGCAGATGGAGAGCCAATGGTGTTCGATGGCGAGTGAGACCCTCAGATGGGTTAGAGGTATGTTCCATCATTATAATCAATGATGGATTTGATGATGCTGAGTACTTTAGTGGTTTATAGGTTGGCATTTCCTAGGGTCATAGAAGATTACCCTAATGTCCTTCCAGAAGAGGTTGTAGCATTACCCCCTCAATGAGAGATCATGGTTGGTATCCTGCTACAACCAAGAGCATATCATATATCTATATATCCATATAAAATGTCCATTATAAGTTATGAGAGCTACGTATATATCTTGATGGTCTATTACAGTGCGGTTTTGTTCAGCCGAGTGTGTCACATTGGGGTGCACCAGTTTTGTTTGTGATGAAGGCTGATGAGAGTTTGAGGTTATGTATCGATTATAATCACTTAAACAAAGTGATTGTGAAGAATAGCTATCCTCTTCCGTGTATTGATGATATAATCAATCAAGTGAAGGGTGAAATTTGGTTCTAAAAGGTCGAATTGAAATCAAGATATCATCTGATGCGTGTGAAGGATGAGCATATCCAGAAGACTGCTTTCTATTGTCGTCATGGGCATTAGGAGTTATTTGTAATCTCATTCAGTTTGAAAAATTCACCAGTTGTGTTCATTGTATTGATGAACACTGTGTTCCTTGAGTTCCTAGACATGTTCTCAGTTTTTCTCATTGATGGTGTCATTGTGTACTCCACGTATGAGGGGGAGCATACAGAGAATCTGCACACCATTTTGGGAGTTCTTCATCAACATCAGCTGTTTGGGATGTTGTTGAAGTGTGATTTTTGGGCTCAAGAAGTTTGTTTCTTGGGGAATCTCGTGTCCCGTAAAGAAGTACCTATGAATCCATCAATGATAGAAGTATTTTTGTCTTGGGAAGCCCCCAAGACAGTGTCATAGGTGAGATGTTTCCTTGGTCTCATAGGCTACTATAGGAGCATTGAAGCTTATTTCTCTTAAGTTGCAAATCCTCTTAAATCATTGACCAGGAAGGATCGGGAATTCATATGGACTGATCAGTGTCAGTAAGATATTGAGTATCTAAATGAAAAGTTAGTAAGTTCTCTAATTCACTGTATTTTAGCAGAGTGAGTTCATTTTTATGTTTTCTGTGATGCTTCGCATACGGGGTTAGGTTGTGTTATGATGCGCTAGAGATCAGTTGTTTCTTATGGGTCTCTGATGTTGCGTCCCCATGAGATTAACTATACCACCCCTGATCTTGAGTTGGAATTTGTGTTTTTTATCTGAATTTGTGAAGACATTAACTTATTGGTGAGTGCTTTTTGGTTTTCACCGATCATAAGTGTTTGAGGTATGTTTTCTACCAGCAGGACTTGAACATATGATCATGTTGGTGGATGGAGTTCTTATAGGAATACGACTTTGAAATATCGTATACAACTTGAAAGGGGAATGTTGTAGCAGATGTACTAAGTTGGAAGTCACATACTGATGCAGTGTGTGAATCTGGTGACACTTGGAGAGTAATGGAAGAAACGTCAGCATAAAATCTTGATATGGGAGAAGTTGGTGGAAGAGGATGCCTTTTTCAGATGAAAATGTAGTCATCTATGGTTCAGCTGGTGGAAGAGTTATAGTTGGGGGATCTAGAGGTAGATGTTTTTGGAGACCGAGTTGTTTGTGGCGAGACCACTTATGGTTTGTTTGAGGATGAACAACACCGAGTTTTGTATCATGGAAGGTTATTTGTTCCTTTGACAATCCATGAGACATTTTTTAGACAGTTCTATAGTTATTTTTTAGTACTGAATCCTGGAATGACAATGATGTACTGTGCTTTGAAAAGCATGTTTTGGTGACCTTGGCTGATGCATGTGGTTGTGGATTTCATATCTTGATGTTTGGAATACCAGAAGGTGAAGGCCAAACATCATGTTCCTGGTGGTCTGCTTCAGCCGTTAGATGTTCCAAAGTGGAAGTGGGAGGACATTTCAATGGATGTTGTTACTGGTTTACCTCAAACTCAGGGAGGACATGATGCTATTTTGGTTGTATTGGATCATTTAAAAAAATCATCCCAATTTATAGAAATCAAAGAGTCAAGCTCAGTGGAAGTTTTGTTCAGGCATTATCTGGAGGAGGTGGCGAGAACTCTTGGAGTCCCAAGGACGATAATTTCCGATCGAGATCCTCGTTTTACCTCATGGCTGGAAATAAGTCTCTAGTATTTATTTGGTTATCATTATAACGACCCATACTTTACATACATTGTTAATACTTCAAAATTGAAGCACACTTATTACAACATATGAAAAAACCACAAAGGACCGTATAGGTATAGTGTCTTTAGAAACTGGGAAACATAAACAACTGGTTCATAAATCGTCTACAGTGTCTCCCATTTATTTCATCATATCTAGGGTCCCTTTTAGCATATTCTACTTAATATCCATCTTCCTGACCTGGGGAAAAGAAAACATAAAAGGGTGAGCTCAAATGCTCAGCAAGGGCAAATAAAGGAAATAAAAATCATATCATATCTTTTTGAAAATCAAAACCTGCAAAAGAGATCATAATATCTTAACATGGAATAAATCATAGAAGTGAAAATGAGATCCCCATAATCATAACATAAAACTTGAAACTTTGTGGCATGCACACATAATCATGGAAAATCATTTCTTGTTAGTCATGACTCATTTCCAAGACTATCTTAGTGGACAAAGTCCCTTTCTGAACCGAGTTCACTCCTCGTTTTAGTCCTGTATCACTGAACTGAAATAACCTTCCGTTCCAGCCATGTCTATCTCATGAGATATAAAATCTTTACCCAATGCATTGGAGGGAGATATAGGTCCCACCCATCTTATAATGAATCCTTTCTTATGTGTGCCACATAATCATAAATCTTACATCATCACATAACCCATGTAATAAAAAAATGGAATTCTTAAACAACATGACATCATAAAACAATTCATATAAGATAAAGGAATTCATAAAAATAATTCCATCAAAACATGATCAAATCAATTTAATAATAGGGATAAAAACAGAACCCTTTATTATCTTAGATGGAAAATAATTTTGATAAAACACTTGAACTCCATTCTTGAGGAAAATATCCTTTCTTCTTCAAAAACATTTTTCCTTTCATAACATGTCATACAACTTTAAAACAAAAGAAGTTGATTAAAAATAAACTTGAAAACTTGTAAAGGAAGCTTCTTGGAAATAATGTTTTAAAAATCAATTCATGCCGTATAAGTTTAAAAAAAACATTCTTCGTACTTTTGTCGGAAAAGTCAAAAAGTACCTCGTACGAAAAACGACAAAAGATTCCTTTCATACATATTACTAAAAACTCACCGAAGGGTAAAAATGGATTTAAACAATTGTAGGTGGATGGAAATAATATTACATATTGATGAAACATGGATGTGGATGATAAAATACACCCCAGTAAATACTTACGAATAAACAATCTCGGATAAAAATGAGATTGTGATATTTCCCTTACCTTAGGTCCGATTTGCTTTGTTCGTGTCTGAAGCTCCTGTATAATGGTTTAAATAATGTTATTGACTTATTCCAGAATCATACATATTGATATGATATCATATATGGTCATATTCTTAGCTTCTTGTTAGTAATATTTCATTGTTACTTGTTACTCGGGTCTTTATTGCCTTTTGTTCTTACGCGTGTTTTGCCGAATAAATTCTTATTCTTATTTCAAGGTTATAGATAATTCATTTCCAGAATGGTATTAGTGTAGTATATACCATATTCATTCATTCAATTCATTATGAAATGAAGATCATGTAGAACGAGTCACATCACATCGTGGAGACGGTATTCCGTACGTACGCACGAGTGATGATATCGTTCCTATGATCGTGGAAATGTATTGGAGTATATATAAATTATTTCAGTATCAATATTACTTTATAATAATCATAAATAGTTACTCATTACACCATTATACCCATACTTGTAAAGTGATGGTGGAAAAATAGATTACACCACGGCGTGGAGACGGTATTCCGTACGTACGCACGCGCGGTGATTTCATTTTTCCCTAGGATGGATAGAAGGTGAATTAGGGTTGTTTCATATTTATAATAACATATCAGTATGTAAGTAATACTGATGTTATTACTTCATCATGAAACAACTAAAGAAGAAGAAGTTGAAGAAGAAAGAAATTGAAAAGATCGGTAATGGATATTACCTCTTCTTTGGAACGCCTCTTTGAATCCTCCACTTAAGGAACTAAGAGTGGTCTTTGGAGAAGACCAGGACCTCTAGGATTATTCTAGGGAAGTGGAGAGGAGAAAATGGCAGGGGTTGGCCGAGCTTGAGTGCTCAAATTGGTGTGAGGAGGAGGGGGAGGAGGTGCCCTTTTATAAGGGAGGAGAGGGGCACCTTAGGAATATCTCAAAATATTATTTTATATTAAAGTCAAAATCGGTTTATAATGGTTCCAAAGGGTCTTATTTCGAAGATAAGGTGGGGATGGGTCGAAATCCTATCAACCAATAGGATTTAGACAAGTTTAGGGTATTATTTTAACCTTATCAATTAGATTTAACTCTAAGTTAAATAATTTAACTTTTACCGTGTCTTTTTGTTTTCTTTCACTATATGGTTAATACACTTACTATAACATGCCAAACGAACCCCAAATTGTTTATTATTAAAATATATATCCTTATCTAAGTCATTTGGCCGAACCTTAGATTTTTAGGAATAAACTAACAATTAATAATATAATATTTGATTTAAAAACTATTTTGTGTCAATTTTGACACTATTTGATATATGATTTTTGTGAAAGTCATAACAGAATTATATGTTCAAACCAAGTTGATTAAACCAACATTAATATATCATAGTAACCTACAAAATTAGTGGAATTCATAAAAAGTCTTAAATTACATTTATTTTGGTATTTATATTATCAATTTTGTCAATATTTCATTAATAAGATAATTACTGCATCATCTTTGTGTCATAAATAAATTAAATTATATGATGTCTAAAAATTTCAAATAAAATATCATCATGTAGGAAATATTTTTAGCTTTCTAATTAATATTTACAATTGAATTTATCTTATGTATAACCCCATATTAAAAATGATTTACTTATTAAACTTGGATTTTAACTATTTTAACCCTTCTTTAAATAAATTAATAATAAATGTCCTAATCTAATCCAAGTGGGCCTAAATGGTCATATTTTATTCCTAAGTTTGTTTTTGGTCGAATTACACTTGTCCAATAGAATTAGGACATGTGTTAGGGTAATATTAATATCATATTTACCCTTAGTTACCCTATTTACTATTAACCGTGGTAAAAAAAAGTAAAAAGTTACTATTCACCAAAAAATTATTTTTATCTCATTGAACCACATTTTACTTACTGATATCAACCGTGTCTGTCGGATTTTCGAAATTCCATTCACAGAAGCGGTAAAATTAAGTTTTATGCAAAAATTCAGTTTTTAACCTACCACTTAGTGGTTTCACTATTCATCAAAAATTGAAAGTTTTCAGAAAAATATCAAAATTTCACCCTAGGCTAATTTCGATATTCTGAGTCCAAAAATGAAGTCCATTTTGAAAAATAAAATTTATAAAATTTCATAAAGTGGTTATTACTATTCATAATAGCTAGTTTTAATAGCATATTGTTGTTTAGTGAAACTCGGTATTGCGTACGACGCAAGCTATCGAGGAAGGTCGCGATTGCGTGTAAAGCAAGCCAAGCAAGTGTTGTGTAAAAAATATTCCTTTGATGATTTATATAACATAAGAGTCTCGGGTGTTACATTCTACCCCCCTTAAAAAGAATTTCGCCCTCGAAATTCGTCACTTTGTAACAAACAAATGAGGATACTTCTCCCTCATCATATCCTCAAGCTCCCATGTAGCTTCTTCAAGTTGGTGGTTTCTCCATAAAACTTTCACCAAGCGAGTGGTCTTGTTTCGTAGGACTTTTTCGCTACGATCCAGAATCTCTATCCGCTGTTCTTCATAAGAAAGATCTTGCTCCAGCGGTACAACTTCTGAGCTGAGTAAGTGTGAAGGATCTGGTATGTACTTTCTCAGGAGAGATACATGGAACACATCGTGAACTTGAGAGAGATTCGGTGGAAGCGCCAATCGGTAAGCTACCTTCCCAACACGATCCAGTATTTCGAAAGGACCGATATATCTAGGGCTCAACTTCCCCTTCTTTCCAAATCTCATAACCCTCTTCCAGGGAGATATTCGTAAGAACACTTTATCACCCACTTCAAACTCTAGGTCTTTTCTTCGGTTGTCGGCATAACTTTTCTGTCGACTCTGAGCTGCTCTTATGTGTTGTTGAATAGATCTGACCTTTTCTGCCATTTCATCAACGAGATCAGGTCCTAATAGCTTTCTTTCCCCAACTTCATCCCAACAAGTTGGAGTCCTGCATTTCTTTCCATAGAGAGCTTCATAAGGAGCCATCTGAATACTGGAGTGAAAGCTATTATTATAAGAAAATTCCACCAAAGGTAGGCGTTGATCCCAACCTCCTTTGAAATCCATAGAGCAAGCTCTCAACATATCTTCTAGGGTTTGAATTGTTCTCTCAGACTGACCGTCTGTCTGGGGATGATAAGCAGTGCTGAAACTCAACTCTATATCCAGAGTATGCTGAAGACTTCTCCAGAACTTCGAGGTAAATCTCGGATCCCGATCAGATATAATAGAAAGTGGTACTCCATGCAATCTTACCACTTCCTTTACATATATCCTGGCAAGCTGATCTAGAGAGAAATCCTCTCTAATAGGAATGAAGTGTGCAGACTTTGTAAGATGATCAACTATGACCCAGATAGCATTATTGCCTTTGGATGTTTTAGGAAGTCCTGTGACAAAGTCCATAGTGATGTTTTCCCATTTCCATTCGTGTATGGGTAATGGTTGTAACATCCCCTTAGACTTCTGTCTCTCAGCTTTAACTTGTTGACAAACCAAGCATCGAGAGACATATTTAGCAACATCTCTTTTCATGCCATCCCACCAGAAGTACTCTTTCAGGTCCCTATACATCTTCGTGCTTCCAGGATGAATAGAGAATGAAGAACTATGAGCCTCATCCAGCAGCTCTTTCTTTAATTCGGGGATGGGAGGAACGCAAACCCGATTCCTGAACTTTATTATCCCATCACAATCAAGGTTGAATTCAGGAACATTTCTCACCTTCTTTTGTAACTCGACATCTTCTTTCTGTGCCTCTTTAATCTTCACTTGTATAGATGGTTGAACATTCATTTGAGAAAGATAAGATTTTTCCCCTTCCATTATAATTCCAAGATCCATCCTTTGTGAATCCATAAATATTGGATCTTTTGTGATCCTCATCATGGATAAACTAGCATGGTCTTGTCGACTTAATGCATCTGCCACCTTGTTTGCTTTCCCAGGGTGGTAATGGATTGAGCAGTCATAATCCTTAATCAGCTCCAACCATCTTCTTTGGCGCATATTCAGCTCCTTTTGTGTGAAAATATACTTTAAACTTTTATGATCAGTATAAATATCACACCTTTCACCATAAAGGTAATGCCTCCAAATCTTTAATGCAAAGATTACCGCAACTAACTCCAAATCATGTGTTGGGTAATTTTGCTCATGGATTTTCAACTATCGTGAGGCATAAGCTATCACCATATCATTTTGCATAAGAACACACCCCAATCCCTTCTTGGATGCATCACTGTAGATCACAAACCTTTCTCCACTACAAGGCAGTGCGAGCACAGGTGCACTGGATAACCTTCTTTTCAACTCCTTGAAATTCTCTTCACATTCCCTTGTCCAGACAAACTTAACTCCTTTCCGAGTCAACATGGTGAGTGGATTAGATAATCGTGAAAAATCTTTTACAAAACGTCGATAATATCCGGCCAAACCAAGAAAACATCGGATCTCAGTTACTGTTGTTGGTCTTGACCATCTTTCGATAACCTCTGTTTTTGCTGGATCCACAGATATCCCCTCTTTTGAGATTATGTGACCCAAAAATGCAACTTTTTGAAGCCAAAATTCACACTTGGTAAATTTGGCATAAAGCTTCTCCTTTCTCAGGGTCTTCAATATAATTCTCAAGTGATCTTCATGCTCTTCCTTGCTCTTTGAATAGACAAGAATATCGTCGATAAAGACTACCACAAATTGATCAAGATAGTCTCTAAAGACTCTATTCATTAGATCCATGAAGATAGCAGGGGCATTAGTAAGACCAAATGGCATCACTATAAATTCATAGTGTCCATACCTTGTACGGAAAGCCGTCTTTGGTATATCCTCCCTTTTGACCCTTAATTGATGATACCCTGAACGAAGATCAATCTTGGAAAAGTATTGAGCTCCGCGTAGTTGGTCAAATAAGTCATCAATGCGTGGGAGAGGATATTTGTTCTTGATAGTGATCTTGTTAAGTTCTCGATAATCAATGCAGAGTCTCATTGATCCATTTTTCTTCTTAACAAATAGAACAGGTCCTCCCCAAGGTGAGGCACTAGGGCGTATGAATCCCTTATCAAGATTCTCTTGGAGTTGCTTCTTCAATTCCTGCAACTCAATTGGGGCCATTCTATAAGGTGTCTTTGAAATAGGCAAAGCACCCGGTACGAGTTCTATTGAAAACTCAACTTCACGATTTGGTGGAAGACCCGGTAATTACTCCGGAAAGACATCATCAAACTCCCGTACGATGGGCATATTCTTAATCGCGAGTTTCTCACCAACCATTTGAGATAAATAACCTTCATTTAGTGGAATCAATACCCATAAGATGGAAGAAATTTCCACTGGAAGGTTATGTTCATCCTTGCATTGGTATACGATCGTAGATTGATCTGGAGTATGAAATGTGACTTCCCTTCTTTGGCAATTGATATGAGCTCCATGTAGAGAAAGCCAATCCATGCTAAGAATCACATCAAATTCCACTAAAGGAAGGATCACAAGATTTGCAGGAAGCACTTTCCCACAAACTTCGATCGGAGAAGAATTATAAACTTTTGATGCGACTGTTGTGCCATTAGGTGTTGTCACAGCTAACTCAACATCTAATTGTTGAGGTAATACGGTGATACCCTTAGAAAATTCTTTAGAAATAAAAGAGTGGGTGGATCTAGAATCAAATAAAACATTTGCTACTTTAGAGTGGATGGTAAGTGTACCTTTCACCACATCATTATCGTACTCCACATCGCTGATAGAAATTGCATGTGACTTTCCTTTGTCTTTAGCCTTAAGAGTTTGTTGACGTCGACCATCATCATCAACCCTTGGATTTGGGCATTGATTGGCATAATGCCCCATCTCCTTGCACTTGAAACATTGAAGTGTAGTAGGTTCATTCTGTGTATCCCTTCCTTTGTTTGCATCATTAGACATCTTCTTCCCATTATCACGGCATTCAAATGCCCGATGACCTTCCTTTCCACATTTAAAACATTTACTTGTCCCTTTAAGACAACTCCCTCCATGTTTCTTTCCACACTTTGAGCATAAGGGAAAGTTCATCTTCTTTTCCGTGTGCTCTTTAAATTTTTCTTTGAATTCCATCTTCCTCTTCTTATCAAACCCATGTGACTGATGGGTTACTCCAATATCCATCTCGACTTTGAGAGCACATCGAACGATTTCCTCGTAGCTATTGAAGTCCCTTATGGATAACGCCCTTCGAAGACTTGGTTTTAAGCCACTAAAGAATTGATCGATCTTACTCTCAGGTTGGATAATAATACCAGAAGCGTACCTTGCAAGTCTGGTAAAATTTGCTTCATAGGTACCAACAGATTCATCATCCCTTTGCTTCAGTTCAAGGAACTCTTTCTCCATCTTTGTTCGGAGAATACGAGGGAAGTACTTATTGAAAAATAAGTTCTTGAACTCGTCCCATTCCATAGACTCAATTTCATCCCTTTGCCTTGTATTCTTAATAAGATTCCACCATTGATCAGTATCTCATTCCAAACGATACACTGCTAGGATGACTTTATCATGCTCAGAACATTGAAGAACTGAAAATATCTTTTCAGTAGTACTAATCCATTGTTCAGCAACTAATGGATCAGTAGACCCGCTGAAAGAAGGTGGACGCTGCCTCATGAAGGATTCAACAGAATGTTGCTCCCTCCTTTGCTCGTTTGGAAATCATGCATGATTCATAGCTTGAGAATGTTGTGTGAGCATGGCTACAAGATTTTGAATTCCAGCTCCCATATCGTTTGGTTGCTCAGGGGGACAATCATTTCATTGCCCATCGCATTCCGCATTAACACGGTTCCTTCGGGTTCCAGCCATTGACTAAAACCAAGAAGAATAGTGTGAGCCACACTAATTATAATAGGAAACCACATAATTCAAGAATAAAATTTTCATGCTTAAGGTCTTATCCTAGGTTATTCATGGCCATTTCTAAGATTGTGTTCTATGCTTAGACTTATCCTTAGGGTTCTTACTAAGGATTTCACATCCTAGTTTCCAAAGGTTGACTATACCTTTCCTCTGATACCAACTATAACGACCCATACTTTACATACATTGTTAATACTTCAAAATTGAAGCACACTTATTACAACATATGAAAAAACCACAAAGGACCGTATAGGTATAGTGTCTTTAGAAACTGGGAAACATAAACAACTGGTTCATAAATCTTCTACAGTGTCTCCCATTTATTTCATCATATCTAGGGTCCCTTTTAGCATATTCTACTTAATATCCATCTTCCTGACCTGGGGAAAAGAAAACATAAAAGGGTGAGCTCAAATGCTCAGCAAGGGCAAATAAAGGAAATAAAAATCATATCATATCTTTTTGAAAATCAAAACCTGTAAAAGAGATCATAATATCTTAACATGGAATAAATCATAGAAGTGAAAATGAGATCCCCATAATCATAACATAAAACTTGAAACTTTGTGGCATGCACACATAATCATGGAAAATCATTTCTTGTTAATCATGACTCATTGCGAAGACTATCTTAGTGGACAAAGTCCCTTTCTGAACCGAGTTCACTCCTCGTTTCAGTCCTGTATCACTGAACCGAAATAACCTTCCGTTCCAGCCATGTCTATCTCATGAGATATAAAATCTTTACCCAATGCATTGGAGGGAGATATAGGTCCCACCCATCTTATAATGAATCCTTTCTTATGTGTGCCACATAATCATAAATCTTACATCATCACATAACCCATGTAATAAAAAAATGGAATTCTTAAACAACATGACATCATAAAACAATTCATATAAGATAAAGGAATTCATAAAAATAATTCCATCACAACATGATCAAATCAATTTAATAATAGGGATAAAAACAGAACCCTTTATTATCTTAGATGGAAAATAATTTTGATAAAACACTTGAACTCCATTCTTGAGGAAAATATCCTTTCTTCTTCAAAAACATTTTTCCTTTCATAACATGTCATACAACTTTAAAATAAAAGAAGTTGATTAAAAATAAACTTGAAAAATTGTAAAGGAAGCTTCTTGGAAATAATGTTTTAAAAATCCATTCATGCCGTATAAGTTAAAAAAAACATTCTTAGTACTTTTGTCGGAAAAGTCAAAAAGTACCTCGTACGAAAAACGACAAAAGATTCCTTTCATACATATTACTAAAAACTCACCGAAGGGTAAAAATGGATTTAAACAATTGTAGGTGGATGGAAATAATATTACATATTGATGAAACATGGATGTGGATGATAAAATACACCCCAGTAAATACTTACGAATAAACAATCTCGGATAAAAATGAGATTGTGATATTTCCCTTCCCTTAGGTCCGATTTGCTTTGTTTGTGTCCGAAGCTCCTGTATAATGGTTTAAATAATGTTATTGACTTATTCCAGAATCATACATATTGATATGATATCATATATGGTCATATTCTTAGCTTCTTGTTAGTAATATTTCATTGTTACTTGTTACTCGGGTCTTTATTGCCTTTTGTTCTTACGCGTGTTTTGCCGAATAAATTCTTATTCTTATTTCAAGGTTATAGATAATTCATTTCGAGAATGGTATTAGTGTAGTATATACCATATTCATTCATTCAATTCATTATGAAATGAAGATCATGTAGAACGAGTCGCATCACATCGTGGAGACGGTATTCCGTACGTACGCACGAGTGATGATATCGTTCCTATGATCGTGGAAATGTATTGGAGTATATATATATTATTTCAGTATCAATATTACTTTATAATAATCATAAATAGTTACTCATTACACCATTATACCCATCCTTGTAAAGTGATGGTGGAAAAATAGATTACACCACGGCGTGGAGACGGTATTCCGTACGTACGCACGCGCGGTGATTTCATTTTTCCGTAGGATGGATAGAAGGTGAATTAGGGTTGTTTCATATTTATAATAACATATCAGTATGTAAGTAATACTGATGTTATTACTTCATCATGAAACAACTAATTAAGAAGAAGTTGAAGAAGAAAGAAATTGAAAAGATCGGTAATGGATATTACCTCTTCTTTGGAACGCCTCTTTGAATCCTCCACTTAAGGAACTAAGAGTGGTCTTTGGAGAAGACCAGGACCTCTAGTATTATTCTAGGGAAGTGGAGAGGAGAAAATGGCAGGGGTTGGCCGAGCTTGAGTGCTCAAATTGGTGTGAGGAGGAGGGGGAGGAGGTGCCCTTTTATAAGGGAGGAGAGGGGCACCTTAGGAATATCTCAAAATATTATTTTATATTAAAGTCAAAATCGGTTTATAATGGTTCCAAAGGGTCTTATTTCGAAGATAAGGTGGGGATGGGTCGAAATCATATCAAACAATAGGATTTAGACAAGTATAGAGTATTATTTTAACCTTATCAATTAGATTTAACTCTAAGTTAAATAATTTAACTTTTACCGTGTCTTTTTGTTTTCTTTCACTATATGGTTAATACACTTACTATAACATGCCAAACGAACCCCAAATTGTTTATTATTAAAATATATATCCTTATCTAAGTCATTTGGCCGAACCTTAGATTTTTAGGAATAAAATAACAATTAATAATATAATATTTGATTTAAAAACTATTTTGTGTCAATTTTGACACTATTTGATATATGATTTTTGTGAAAGTCATAACAGAATTATATGTTCGAACCAAGTTGATTAAACCAACATTAATATATCATAGTAACCTAGAAAATTAGTGGAATTCATTAAAAGTCTTAAATTACATTTATTTTGGTATTTATATTATCAATTTTGTCAATATTTCATTAATAAGATAATTACTGCATCATCTTTGTGTCATAAATAAATTAAATTATTTGATGTCTAAAAATTACAAATAAAATATCATCATGTAGGAAATCTTTTTAGCTTTCTAATGAATATTTACAATTGAATTTATCTTATGTATTACCCCATATTAAAAATGATTTACTTATTAAACTTGGATTTTAACTATTTTAACCCTTCTTTAAATAAATTAATAATAAATGTCCTAATCTAATCCAAGTGGGCCTAAATGGTCATATTTTATTCCTAAGTTTGTTTTTGGTCGAATTACACTTGTCCAATAGAATTAGGACATGTGTTAGGGTAATATTAATATCATATTTACCCTTAGTTACCCTATTTACTATTAACCGTGGTAAAAAAAAGTAAAAAGTTACTATTCACCAAAAAATTATTTTTATCTCATTGAACCACATTTTACTTACTGATATCAACCGTGTCTGTCGGATTTTCGAAATTCCATTCACAGAAGCGGTAAAATTAAGTTTTATGCAAAATTCAGTTTTTAACCTACCACTTAGTGGTTTCACTATTCATCAAAAATTGAAAGTTTTCAGAAAAATACCAAAATTTCACCCTAGGCTAATTTCGATATTCTGAGTCCAAAAATGAAGTCCATTTTGAAAAATAAAATTTATAAAATTTCAAAAAGTGGTTATTACTATTCATAACGGCTAGATTTAATAGCATATTGTTGTTTAGTGAAACTCGGTATTGCGTACGACGCAAGCTATCGAGGAAGGTCGTGATTGCGTGTAAAGAAAGCCAAGCAAGTGTTGTGTAGAAAAATATTACTTTGATGATTTATATAACATAAAAGTCTCGGGTGTTACAATCATCTATTCCTTATTACTACTTTTCATCCTCAGAAGGATGATCAGATAGAGAAAACCATCTAGACACATGAAGACATGTTATGCTCTTGTGTCTAGGATTTTGTAGGTTCGTGGATGAGGCATGTACCCTTAGTAGAGTTCAATTACAATAATAGTTTTCACTCAATTATTGGTATGACACAGTTCGAATCCTTGTATGGATGACCTTGTTATTCTGCATTGTTCTTGATTGGGGTTAGAGAGTTAGCAATTCTCGGACCAGATCTAGTGTAGAATACTATATAGATTGTTCATTAGATTCATGAGAGGATGAAGACAGCACAGGATTGTCAGAAATCATATGTCGGTCATAAGAGGGGACCCTTAGAGATTGATGTTGGGGATAACATGTTTCTGATGATTACTCCCCATCACAGGAAGTGGAGGTTTGGTCGTGGGAGTAAGATTTCTCTTCGGTTTTTGGGTGTTTCTAGGTGGTAGCTCATGTGGGAGCTGTGGAGTATTTAGTAGCACTTCCCCCGCAATTGTTCCAGATACACGATGTTTTTCCTGTGTCCCAACTCCATCGTTATCTTCATGATGGCTCTCACATCATCGATTGGGGAGAGATGTATGTTGATGATAATGAGACCTTTGAGGAGCGACCTGTGGAGATCCATGAATGCAAAAAAAATGTGTTGTGTGGGCACTCAATCCCATTGGTGCATGTCCTGTGGTGACACGGTGGCATGGAGGAGAGTACCTAGGAACACGAGTCAATGATATGTGCTCAGTACCCAAAGTTGTTTTATGTTTTACTATTTTCATGCAATGATGTCCCCTTTTTGGTTATAGATCATTCGTGTTTATGAGATGACTTTCTTTGGTTGATTCTTGTGGATTTCTCTCTTTTAAGAGGTATCTCGATAGGTGGTTATGCAGACATATTTTTAGTTCCCTTTTAGGTTGGTTTTGAATTCTCGAGGATGAGAATGTCTTGAGAGGTATCTAATGTAATGTCTCGAACCTCTCAGTTCTATTCCATTGCGGAAATATGGCGTTTGAGTTGTTCTGGGAGGTTAAGGATACATATCCATAACACTTTTCCAAATTCCCTATTATGTGAACAGTTCCATCAGTGAGGTCGATGTGAACACTTCCATCGGTGAGGATGATGTGAATAGTTTCATCGGTGAGGTTGAGGTGAAAATTTACATCAGTGAGGTCGAGGATAACAGTTCCATCAGTGAGGTTGATCTAAACAACTCCATCAGTGAGGTCGACGTGAACAGTTCCATCGGTGAGGTTGAGGTGAAGAGTTCCATCAGTGTGTTCCATGTGAAGAGTTCCATCGGTGAGGTAGATGTGAATCATTCCATCGGTGAGGTCCATGTGAACGATTCCATCGGTTAGCTTGTTCTGAAAAGATCCATTAGTGAGGGCGATGTGAACAGTTCCATCGGTGAGGTTGAGGTGAACAGTTCTATCGATGATGTCGATGTGAAGAATTCCATCAGTGAGGTCGATGTGAACAGTTCAATCGGTGAGGTGGAGGTAAACAGTTCCATCAGTGCGGTCGATGTGAATAGTTCCATTGGTGAGGTGGATGTGAACAGTTACATCAGTGAGGTCGATGTGAACAATTACATCGGTGAGGTCCTTGTGAATAATTCCATCAGTGAGGTCGATGTGAGCAGTTCCATCAGTGAGTTCGATGTGAACAGTTCCATCAGTGAGGTCGATGTGAACAGTTCCATTAGTGAGGTACAGGGGAATACATACATCGGTGAGGTCGATGTGAACAGTTCCATCGGTTAGGTGGAGGTGAATAGTTCGATTAGTGAGGTCGATGTGAATAGTTCCATTGGTGAGTTTAATGTGAGTATATCCACAGGTAGGCTTATGTGAACATTTCTAATGGTATCCTTATGTGAATAATGTCATTGGTAGTCTCTTTCCTTTGCAAAAATTATGAGTTCATGAATAGTGTTTCCTGAATGGCGAGGTTCCGACGATCGCCTCTTTCCTTTGCCAAAATTTTGTGTTCATGAACAGTGTTTCTAGAATTGTGAAGTTCCCACGGTATCATCATTCCTTAAAAAAAATATTGAGTTCATGAATAGTGATTCTAAAATGGTGAGGTTCCAACATTAGCCTCTTTCCTTTCCCCAATTTCGTGTTCATGAATAGTGTTTCCAGCTTCCTATTGTTTTTCCCCTTTGGCGTTTCCTTTGAGGTAAAATGCATTTAATGCATCATTCTATGGACTCTGAGGCCTATTCAAATTCCATGACTCCTATATTAATTTTTCCTAAGGATTTCGATGCTTTTACATAGTAAAACTGCATGGATTAATGCAATCCTTTTTTAATTGAAAAACCAGTGTACTTAAACTGGTGCTCCATTAATTCTTTTGAAGGGATGATATATCATGCTCTCTAATTATTCCTCCTTGTTCTCATTTGTGAGATTATCAAAACATCCATTCCATCCCATAGGAGTTGTGTGATCAATATTTCCTCCATGGAATGGGTCCACCTATATTTGGGATGCAACCAAGAAGTATCAATCAATATTTGATATAAGGTATGATCCATCATCATTCTTTTGGGTTCATCTCTTTTTTCTTCACCATTCCCTTTTATGGAATTCTATCTCCATGTTTCTAATGGTCTTTTCATGGGGTTTGATCATTTTAGTGGTGTCTCAGCATCCTCCGGTGGTTATAGTGGTCACATGGGGAAGAGATCAGAACCCGTTGTGTGACTCGTTCTCATATAAACAATGTCAAAAACCATTGAAGTTAGGGGATTTGTTGCTTATCTTTTCTTTTACATGAAACTATATAGTTTTCATGTTTTATCCCACTGGATCAAAATGGAATTGACATAATAAATATTTCAACTGGATTAATAATTTGATATCGATCGTATGTTATTGCTTCTTATATTTCTATATAGTGTGATATCAATACTTTCTTTTATTATTTTTTCACTCATAAAGGAAATTGGTAATGAAAATATATGAATTAATTGATAATTGTTTGAATAAAGATAAAGAGGCATGTGAATGAATATGATTTTTTTTGTGGTAATTTTATTCTAACGAAATTGATAATGTTATCATGTTTAATCAATTTGTGAAATCTTATTGTTTAGGTTTTCCATAGTTAGAACCTGCGAATAATAAATCAGTTAATTCAAGATAGATTAAAGAACTGTTTATTTGATAAAATAAATTTCCTTATAGGTTTCTGAGTTACCCACTTTCTTGTTTAAGGTTTATGAGCCCAATTGATATGATGTTTGTTTTTCTAATTCTTGTGTTCTTATGTGAGCCTGGATGGCTGTTGTGATATGTGGGGGTATGGAGGCCTATTTGTTGTGGCAGCAGTTGATTCCTAGAGTGGCGAGAAGCATTGGTTTATGCATGTGGGGGTTGGGGAGGACACCGGGAATGATTGAACGAGTTAGATGTGATTGTTTGGATGCTTGCTAACATTTTTGGTTATTTATCTGCTTTACATTCCCCACAGCTCAAGGAAAATGGTTTTTCTTACCCTCCTTCCAAAAGGGGCGAAGATGCACGAGGTATGCCATGTGCTTTCTGTGTTTAACTTCCTGAGGGAGGATGGGCCTATGATTTTTCGATAGCCAGTAATGACTTGGAGGGCCGTTTTTATACTCACCATCTTGAGCCCCCTTATATATAGTAGCTTAGAATGTTTTTCTAGAATGGCTGGGAATATGGGAAATTAATGTTGTAAATAAATTATAGAATAAATAATGTTAATCCAAGGGGTTAAAGCTTTCTTGGAGTCAATTATAATGTCACAATTTAAAGTGGTAGTGGACATTGGGTGTGATGCTAATGAAATTTAATGTGTAATTGTTAATGGTTAATTAATGATTAATGAATTAATTAAAAGAATGTTCAAATAATAAAAATGGAATGAAGTAATTTAATTAATCTCTTCAAATAGTTGTGAGATTATAGGATACCAATTATTAGAAGTAGCCACTAGGAGTCAAAGAGACGTTAACTGGAGTTGTGTCTAAGAGTAGGTCACACTCATTGTGTTGTTGTGAGCTATAGTATATTTTTTATTTTTTGTGTTTTTATATGATACTCCATCCCATCAGTTTGGGAAACTGACACCCCAGGGATTCTGAGCCCTGGGGGTGTTTTCACCAGCATTCCGGTGGGAGGATGGATGGATGTCTACCCCCTTTGGCCCTGCTCTCTTCTCCAGGTGGTTACATGTGCTGGTAGGAAAAACAGCTGGTTTTCCCCATATATGTGTTTAGAGGGCTATAATGGCTTGTGGTTATTCACACAGATATATTCGAGATATAGTTTCCTATGGACTACTATTGGTATAAGGTGTATAGGTTGGGATGGATTGAGGATCATTTCTCATAGTATGGGATGTAGTGGCTAGAGGTATAATTCCCAACATATGATACACGTTATGCAAGGTATGGTGGCTCTAGGAAACTACCTGTTTACATTTCATGTGAGGATGTTGTGGTTTTTTGCACGAGGTGCATGTTGTGGTGCTTCGCAGTGGTTTCTATGGGAAAGACTTTTTGGAGAGAGATGCTTAAGGCGTGCGATGTTGGGGAGAAGTGGAAAACCACAGGGGAAGTAGTAGCAGGGTACCCATGATATTCTTTATTAAATACTATACTCTTGAATGTGATACATGGTGAGAGTAGTCATGGTTAAAATGGTAACTTAGTATACCTATTTATTTGATGAGTTAGTTTCACTAGTTTTCTGTCGTGATTTACCATGATTTCATTACTTTTTTACAAGAGGAATTGGGGAGGATCCCACTAACTATACTATTATACTTACCCTATGTATATATAAAATGTTTTTTAGGTCACTTGGAGTAGGTTGGTGATCAATATAGTTTCCACCTGCTTGGGGTTGCAAGAGCTGTTCGGGATTGTGGTTGTAGTTGTTTTTTACTTTCCTTTGGTACCTATAGCTTTCCCCCATTAGTTGGAGTAGTTTTTCAAGACATTATATATGTGTAATTGGAATTTCATTTACATTTCAGTATGAGTTGGAGTTGGTTGTTGTCTATCTTATCTCTCTCTCTCTATCATGTGTTCTCTTATAGAGTAATGCCTCCCATTTGTGTGATTACTATACACTCGGTGCTGGTGTCCAACCTGGGGCCAACTGGAGGCAGAACTCAGGGGTCATTATACCCCTTATCACATTGTCAGCCAAGGAGGGGTACACCGTGTGGGGAGGGGTTTGTGACATTAGTCTTTTAAAATATAAATTAACTTCATTCATTGATGGATAAACTAATATAATCATTATTAATATTATATGACCCGAAAATGAAACATTATGTATACAAAATTCAAATATTGTCAATTTTTATACAACTATTAATTTCATAAGGCCTTTAGTGAAATCCTTATGTGATCTTCATATATTTAAATATACTTGGAATATATACCGATTCAATAAATAAATACTATAAAAAATTAATCAATGTAATCTCAAAAAATTATGTTATTAAATCAATTAACATTTTGGGGAAATTATTAATTAAAAATATAATCACTATAAATCAATACTGTGAATTCATCATATTGAAGGGATTCTTGTAAAACATAATATTTTAAAAAAGATAAAATTATTAAATAATGTATACTACATGAAAAATTGAAGCTAAGTGAACTATGAAATGTTATTAATAAAATATGACTATTATTACCTAACCATTAAATTGGTGGGTGTGAATTGTAATAACTAAATTATAAAATATATTTTCATTTATAACACAATATAATTATATTGAATGTTTCATAATAAATAATTGATCAATTTTGATCATTCATTTTTTTTAACAAGTATTATGTTTTATTCAAAAAATTTACGTTATTATTTTTTAGAAAATTTTATAACTTATATATTAAAATTTTAAAAATTTAATTTGATAAAAATTATATTATTTTTTATATAATAATATAAAAACTATCATAGGATGAAATTATATAATTTTTATGAAATGTTTGATTATTCAGTGAACGTTGAAAAATGAAGATTTTATAAAAATATCTATTAATTTTAATAAATTAATAAATATAAAAGTCCCGTTATTCATTGATTTTTTAAAAAAAATTATATATTTATTGTTTTTTACGTTTTTTCAAATTAATTACATTTTCATTATATATATATATATCTTTTATTTGGTATAAGTTCATATTCGGACTTAAAAAGTAAATTTTTTAAAAATAATTTTATGTCTCATCACATAAGTATAATTTTCAATTAAATTCATCATCATATATTAATTTAATGTTCAATATTTGATTAAATATTTGTAATTAGGAATTTTTTATTTTTTAAAAATGGCCCTTTTTTAGTTAATATGAATAGTAACAACATTAATTAATTATCACCAAGAAAATGTTAAATTGAATAATTATAATTAAAAATATTATGATAGGGACTTGACAATGAATCTAAAACATTACTTTATCATATTACATTAGTTTTTTAGGATATTTATATAAAATTACCTAAAATGTTGCACTTGAAGAAATATTCATTTGATTTTCACTTGTAAAAAATTCATGTAAAAGATTAAGAAAAAAGGCCACATTCATGATATTAAAAACTAAAATATTTGTGGAAAGTGATATAAAAAACATATTTTCCATTATAAATGTTAATTATGCTTGTATATTATTAATTTATTTATAAATTTTAGTGACGAAATAATTACCTTAAAAGGTTATACAAAGAAGACACATTATTTATGAAATTAATTAAAAAATAAAATAAATGATTTTCAAAATATTAAATAAGATATAATTTGAACGAAATTTTGGTATCTTTTAATTTTTTTTAAAAATATAATATTATATTGGTATTTTAATGTAATATATTTGAATTCATTTTTCGTCATGTGTTTTAATATTCAAAGTAAATGAAAAATACCAAAAATGAAAATAATTTTTTTATATAATTAATAATATTTTATTAATTGATTTGAATTTCCTAAAAATATTATCTTTACCAAATATATTGATATATGTTGTTAAATATAAAATATTGTCTATTTATGGACTAAATTCTATTTTATAGTAACTATATCATCCCCTAAATAGTAAAAATCATTGTTATTACTGTAAATTTTTAAAGGGGTTAACACAGGTTAAAACCAACAAATAAAGGGAAAACATCAACTAGACATTCCTAAATTATATTGGATGAAATCATTTTTAAAACTCATATCATTATATTTTAATCATATCATTTTATATTCAATTATTCATGAACATTATCTAATAAAAATTTAATACTTTATGAAATTCCATGTGTTCCCTTCCCTCACTCATACAAGAGAATCTCCTTTTCTTTTATTTTCTGACATAAAAAACCTTTTGGAACATGTATTAAATTACCAAATCCTTTAATTACATCCCTCCACAAATCTAATAGATGTTTTTGTTAATATAAAATAATAAGAGGAAGGCTTTTGGTGTAAACCTTGTGTGGTTTTCCAGAAAGTGGTATCGTTCATAACAAAGTGTTTTGCTTTTATTTCATCATCTACATACATTAAATATTTTCAACAATAATGATATTATAAAATAGATATCTTGTGAAATATATATTTTATTAGTTTAATTTCCTAACCTAAACCAATATCCCCTTCCATCAAAGGGGAAATTGAGTGACAGCTCGTGTGTACGGTTAACTAATGCCTCTCGAATCGTTGTAATTTTCATTCCATCATCACCTAACATGGAATTTTTTATGAATGATTTAATGAATATATATGATAATTTTAACAAGTTATTCATTGAGGGAATTAATTATATCATATTTTATCTTACCATTCCAATCATTGAATGAGGATAAATCTATTCATGTGTAGGTGTGGATTACCACATCCACGATGCGATGTGATTCATTTTTCTTTAACGGGTCAAATGGATGGTGTATATAAATATTTTTAATGAAATAGTATTTTATGTATGATAATATTATCTTTATAAATTTTAGAATAATAAATACCTTATTTCCATCATTATCATTAAAAAATGTAATTTTTACTCATGCGCTTGTATAGCCTACAATATCAATGTGTGTTACATAGTTTATTTTTCATAACCATTGTTCAAGATTCATTTTAAACGATTTACAGGACAATAAAAAGTTAATAATTCCAGGAATAATATTTTATAGATGATTAAATAATTTCTTCATTGGCTAATGTCAACCTCCAAAAGTAATTTTGGATTTATGATATTATAACATTAAAATATATGATGTGAACATAGTTGATTAAGATTATGAAATAGAATGGTAATAAATAAAATAAAAGTATAAACATGTAATTTTTTTATTAATGTATATAATTAACAATAGTCTGTTACCCATGAATATAATGAATTTAAATGGAAAATTATACATCTAATAAGTGACATTATTTATAAAGAAACCAATTTTAATATTTCACTTCCAACTCTTTTTCATACATGTGTGTGTTATTATAAATGTTTGAATTTTTTTTATTTTACCATAATAGAATTCTAAAGAATCTTTTTACCTTAGTATACATTCTTTGTAATTTTTTAAAAAAGTAATAGTCTAATTCTATCATATAATATATACTTTACATAAAAAACCACATAAAATATGTTTTAAATATTTATTTTTTAATATTTTCCATTAAATGTCTATATTCTTAAAAATATATTATTAATATAATTATATGAAGAGAAATGAATTTTAAATTTTATTTTATTACTCTTTCAGTTTATTTCAATGGGATTTTAAAAGGAAGCCATTATGAATTTTATATGAATCATTTTGAAAGTCATTACAAATGACAAGGTTAATTATTAATTTTATAGTATATTGTACTAATTATTTTTTCCATTATTCCAACCAGTTAGTGATATTTGGATTTCATTATAAGATTCATTTTTTTTCTTCAAATAAATACCTCATTTCCCTTTTTTCTATAAATTTTAAAAAAATGGGTTCAAATGGAATTTAAATTTCGATATCTGGAAATGTTTTTCAGTAAGTGATATCTCTTAACTTCCCATCTCATAAAGTTGAAACCATTATCTATTAGACTCAATTTATCATTCTATTTAATTTTAGGAATTTCTTCTTAATTCTATATATATGAATCTCACTCACATACCTATATTTTTATCCCTTCATTTAACGAGGTAATGCCTGCCATAAGTTCTATTCTAAAATTCCTTCGTTGAGAAGCATATTTTGATTATGATATTAGTGAATATTATGAAACTCATTTCCATTCCATGGGTAATTCTTTTTCTTATTCCTTGCTATTGATTTCCTTTTTGTGGGACACATTATATAATGGAAAATATTTTCATAAAAAGATATTACATCTAAATATATGAATATTCCTTACATAACATATAAAAACCATTTCAGAACTATATGGGTTAAGTGTATTTGGGAACATGGAAACAAAGCCAATTAGATAATAAAAATATATATTATCTCCCAAAACTTCTTCACATCTAGCACCCTTCTTATAAAAATCATACTTAAAAACATTTTTTATGTCCTGGGGAACAGTGCCTAAGAAAGAGTAATCTTATATGCTCAATAATGAAAAACATAGGAAATATAATAGATTATATTATACGTTTATAACATCATACCACCTGTTGATTAGTGTTATCCCATTGTTTTCGTTGTTTTGAGTGTGTTAATTTCATATATTTAATGGTAGGTTGCTTTGTGAATAATTGTATATATTCATTAAAATTGGAAATTAAACCCCAAATGTGAAATATAATGGTATTAATGTAAATATATATGTTTAAATGATATAATATGTCATTTTTCATTCTCATATGATAATGATTTATTTGATTAAATATTAACGATAAATGTTTATTTTATTTTGTTGGTTTTTCTTACCATCACACAATATTTTATTTTTATTTAATATTATATATATATATATTAGATTCAGAACATGAAATATCTTATAATATATATATTATAATAATATGTAACCATAATAATTCATTTACGAGCAGACATTGTGGTGGAAATGGAAAATGAAACATCATTATCGATGGAGACAATTAACCGCCATAATGTGGACAATGGTTTTTTTTCATTGAATAGGTAAAGATAATAAAAGGGATGGATATAAGTCCTTCCATTAGAAATAAAAATATAAAATAAATAAATTATTTTTCATTTATTGTTATTAATTGTATAAATTACGTGAATATAATAAATAAAAATAAAATAAATTAAGGGATGATGTTTGAGAAAGACACCTCTCGAATATCACCTCCTTAAAAGACCCCTTAAGGACATTCAATTGGTCATTAGGTGACACTAGAAGCACATGGAAATGGGATTAGTGGGAAGGGTGGTTTGGTTATGAATTTTAATAGATTCATGTATTTTTAAGAGAAATGGGGCAGTGAGAGGTATTATTTTTAAATTATAATGTGGGGTTTTAAGGGAATAAATAATGAGTAATTTTTATTTAAGTCTAGAAGCATATGATTGAAATAAAATCCAATTATTTTAGATGGTAATTAATTTTTAAAATGATTTTCAATTTTGATCTTCCCATTAACCACCCATTTATTTCTTCATATTTTTATGTGTTTTTGGAATTTCACTTAGTTCTTTAACGCTTTAAATTATATTACAGATCTTGTAGTAAATATTTTGTCCCAATAGAATTTTTTTATGAAAATATTAAAAATAAAAAATAAAAACATTTGGAACATTTTATTCAAAATATTTAATTAATTTATTAAAAATTATAATAAATAATATTCAAAATTACATTTAAAATAAAACATTAAAAATGTAACATATATTAGTTTTCAATGGGAAAAGTATTTTTAAGGAAAAAAATGTACCTATAAAAAATTAGGTATAAATATTAGATAATGTAATTAATTCTATAATATCTAATTGAAATTTTCTTATGTTACTTATAGATCAATTTTAAATCATAAAATTGACTTTTAATGTAATAAAAATTTGAGTCTTCTAAAAATATATATTTTTTACTGTTCATTGAAAAATTAAACATTTTATAAAATTCTAAAAAATTTATATTAAGATATTTTTAACATAATGAATCCAAAATATATTCATTTTAAAAAATAATTTTTCTAAAACATTAAAAATTTAAATATATTAATTTTCTCAAAGAAATCAATTAACATATATTTTTTTGATGACAAAATGTATTTTTCAAGAATTCCCTAAAGGCCTTCAAATTATTTTCATTTTTCATAATACCCCTTTTATGGTTTGAATAACCCATATATTTGACGATTGAAATTACAATACTAAATATTATGTGCATAGTCACAAATAATTAATTAATACATTAAAAATTCATTATAAAATTATATATTTCTAATCTGGTTAATACAATTAAATCATTCCAATTTAATGGATATGTTATAATGATCCTATTATAATAATTATATTTTTCATTTCATCTTTTCCCGATGTTTTGTGGAAAATGATTTGTCAAATAGATTAAATTAAATAAAAAGATATGTACCATAAAATCATAAGGCGAGAATTTATACCTCCCCTAAAATGAATTTCTCCCTCAAACTTATTCAATTAGATTCAATTATATGATGATAACTCTCCATCCTTATATCTATTGGTTCCCTCATAGGTTCCTCTAATTGGTTGTTGGGCAAAAAAACACAACCAAATGGGTGGTATTGCTTTGAAGAACTTTACTTCTATTATCCAGAATTTCTACCTGTAATTATTCATAAAAAATATCATCCTCCAGTGTTATGGAATTTGAGTTTATTACATGTAAATGATTGGGTATTTACTTACACTTTAGATATATATGGAAAAAATCATTAACTTCAAATAGATTAAATTGAGGATCTGATCGATAAGATATTATCCCGATACAATCTATAATTTCAAAAAAAATCATACTCAAATATTGAAATTTCACTTGAAAATTTAATTTTGATATTTCATAATTTCATTGTGAGAAACCCAAATCAGAAAAAGGATCAATAGAATTTCCACTTAAAAAGAAAAAAAATTCAAGATGAAGGTCACTACAATACAAGGATTTTGATTTGGAAAAAATTATTAGAAGGTGAGAATATGGCCATGAAATAGAATTATAACTTAAATTTATGATGGAGAATGATGGAGAATATGGTCAAGAAAATTTTAATAAACATAGTAAACAGATACCAAATTTGTATTAAAACTCTCTTCGATATAATAATAATAGACGATAATAAGATATGTTTTAGTCTAAAATTAGTTTAGAAGATCAAATTTCATGTTTTCATTTCATAAGTACAATATCACACATTATTTGTAACCTTATCAATATTCTCATATTCTCTTAATCAAATAAATAAATTGGAAATTGTAAGGCCTGAATAACTACTGGATCACAAGATACATAATGTGATTAAAATTTATTCCTTTTATCTCTATTTTTTATCATAACAAAATGGTTATGATAGGTTATCCAATATTCATAAATATTTATATGGATAATTAATACATTGATCTCTAAAACCATATAAAACTTTTGAAATAATCAATTTCATAAATGGTTACCCTAATGACCCTTACTCAAAATTCAAATCAAACACTAAAATAAATGTCAATAAATTTTCAACATCAACTTATCATTATTACCCTAAACTACATGATGTAGCTCTTAATTTTCAAACACCAAATATGAGAACATCATTATCATGTATTCTCTTGAAATATGGTAATAACCTAAATTACCATAAACCCATATTTAAAACCTGAAGTCCTTCAAAATAAATCACTTTCCTTATACCATAAATCCAAAAAATCTACAAACTCATTTCATTAACCACCTTTACTTTATATTACTAATATATTTGAAGGTGATCAATAATAGCCCATTTATTTTATCACAATAATAATTATCTTTTTCTCGTTATTATCCCATCATAACACAAATATTTAGAGTTATGATTACCTAAATTATGTGTTCTCCAAAAATAACACATTATCACCTCGATCGGGATTCATTATTTCCAATACCATGAAATATATTATATCAAATAATTTACAAATACTTAAAATTGAAAAGTTCTTTAGGTGTTTTATTATTCCATAATATAATATAATTAGTAACAAAAAATTATTATTGATTTCCAAGATATAAACTCTAAATTATTCTACTTATTAATTACCCCATTAACTGGGTTTTATAATTTTATTACTTAATATTTATATTATCTAATATATCATTTACAGTAACATTTTTATAATAATTGTAACCATTAATCGTAAAAATATACCATTTACTATAAAGATCATTCTCCCTAAGTAATTGATTTTTATAGTTCCCATACATTCCATATTCAAAACATTATTTGTCGATAATACCATAAGAATACCATTATTCTCATCTATTGTGTTAACTTAACCTTTCACATTTCCTTTTCAATTACATTGTTTATTTCCTTATTTTTCACACCCTAACCATCTTCTATTTCCATTGAAAAATTCTCCTTTATGCATATTCCCACATCATTTACATGAGGAAAATTAAACATTTTTTCCACTACGTTCTCTATGAAAATCTATCTTTATTTTATTATATGGGTTTAGAAAATCGAAGAATATATGATTATTAATCATATTGATGGATTTATAATTAGGAAAAAGAAAATTATTTCCCTTTCCAAGTCATATTTCATTTTTTTTTATCATAAGGATGATCATTCCATTTTACATCACATTCACCGTTAATATGGATCCTCCAGGATATAATAATTGAATCCAACCTAAAAATAATATTGTGAGAAAAAATAATTATAGTCGGAAGACACATATTCAAGAGAAATTACATATAAGATTTCAAACTATGACACCATATGTTTAATAATAGTTTATTTATGATCATTACCAAAATTATATTACTTTAACCTATACATATACATACCCTTTGGTATTTTACTTAGGGATTTATCATCCTAGTTTCTATTGTATAACTAATACTTGATCTGATTCAAACTATAATGATATATTATTTTATATAAATAGATATTACATTTAAATATAATAATTTTTATTAAAAACATATTAAAAAAATGGAATAACCTTATGGGTTTAGTGTATTTTGAATCAGAGAAACATTTAAAACTGTATCAGTAAAAAATATGATCTCTAAAAAGATAATCCATTCTTTAACCCTACATTTAAATTTCCTTCTTAAAAAAGATAATCAAATAATATAGAAGGAAACATAAGAAATACTGATTTCAGATACATAATAAGGATAAATATAGAAGATATCAATCCATGATCATAAATAACATTTGATAAGGATAAATATTTTTGATATTTAACATATCTTAAAATTTTTAAAATCATCATATCATTGATTTTAAACATTTCTAATGGATTAAAAATTATCATTTTACAAAAAATAGTCCATAATAGTGAGAAATCATAAAAAACCATCATGATACATAATATCAGGTCATAAAACTGGGGAATAAACATAGTTATAGTAAAAAAATTAAATATAAAGGTTAACTATAAAGAACATCAATATTGTAGATTAGAAGACACTTGATTCCCATAGTGTATTATGGTGTACCTATTTTTTGAAGAAGGTCATGTCCATTAACTTGTTTCTCATTGTATTCTCATGAAATATAAAGCATTACCAAATGAAATGGAGGTGGATACTACTACCACATTTCACATAATGAAAACCATAAATATGTTTCCACAAAAAACATAATTTATTCATCATATTAGAACCCATGAAACGAAATGGGTTTCATAAATATATCATCGCAGCATAACCCAGGGAATGGAAATGTGTTTGATTAATATCCTAAATTATAATTTTAATCCAATAATAAAATAATTAGGATAGTATACTTAAATAATATAGCCAATAAATCATAAGTAACACAAAAAAAATGTTATCTTATATAAAAAATAATTTAGAGAGATCCCTATAAATAATTCTAAAAAAATTCCATTTATATTTTAAAATAATTTCTCATAAAAAGCCACAAAAATAAAAATGAAACCCTTTTCATTGAAAATAATCATGAATTAATATAATTTAAATATAATATAATTATGATATTATTATGGTAGTAATATCCAGTGATTCTATATATGTTAAAATGGAAATCCTTTAGTACATTGCAGGAAAAGTCACAAAGATCATCATTCATAAAATGAAAAAATTAACATTTAAACAATATTTGTAAAAATTAAAACATGGGTAAAAAGGAATATATAAAATGTATAAGTTAATATAAAGAATATTATTGTAAAATTGTTTAGGAATCATGGACATGGAATAAAGAGAGATCATTATGGGAAATTATAAAAATATAATTTTAAACGAATGTCCCTTCTGAAAATCATATCGTTATAGTATAAATTATTCAAATGGATTTATTATATAAATAAACTATAAGTCCCTATAAAACAAGTGGAAATAAAAAATAATATAATCCAAACCCATCTCACACAAAATCATCGAATTAAATAATCAAGGAAGTAGATGTCTGACAAACCAAAGTTCAATTGAGTTAAAGAAATCCTTACTACTTTGTAATTAGTTAGATTGTATTACCACTAAAAGTAGTAATTGTAAAATTAAACACTGAATACTATTAATTTAATGATAGTATTGTAATTATATACCAAATTTTTTATATAGACCAAAAAAATGAAACAATTCATGAATAAGGTATATATGTCATATATGTAAATGTGAGATGAGAATCCCTTACCTCATGCTACATTTTATTTTTTTCATACATCATTATCATAAATAAATGTTTTAAAATGTTATTAACTAATAAAAAAATATATAATCATATTTAAATTTCCTTATATGATAATTTTATAACATGTTACCACTGATTAATTAAAAATATTTCATTATTTTTATTGTTTTATGTGTGGTTGTTTCATTATTTTCATGGTTTTTCCTTGTGTACAATTATTTATTTTCTAATAAATAGAAATAAAACTATATAAGTGAAAAAAATGGTATTTATGAACACTCATATGTATAAATAGTCTCATATATAATTTTTTATTATGTTATGTGGATGTTATATTCGACATTACATTAATTGCAAATGATTAGTTTATTTTGGAAGGTTTTTATACAATCCTGAAACAGTTTAGTTTTACTTATAATTATGTATAGGTATTAGTTACATAAAATAAAATATGTTATTATAATAAAATTAAAATTATATTTTACTATATTAATACTTTTATAACAATCCATGGAGGCGGTAATGGAAAATAGAAAATAATTATGCAGAGGGAGGGTTAACTACCATAATTTGGACAACGGTTTCATTTATTTGATTAATAGATGACGAGAAAATGTATGTATATAAGATATTAAATTTTATATGTGAAATTAAATTATATAAATATTATTATTTTTTTCCTGAATTTATGGATAATATAGTTTAAATGAGGGTATAAAAATAAAATTTATTAATAGGGTTTGTTTGGGAAAAATACCTCTTGAATATCACCACCTTAGAGGACCCCTTAAGACATATTAAATAGGTCCTTGGTTGATACCAGTGGAACATGGACATGGAGATAATTTTTATGAGATGTTTTGGAGTATATTTAAATATCTTGATGTTTTTTAGAATAATGGTGGTGTTCTGTGGTGGAATTTTTGCTTTAAGGCATGTTGTTTTGATTAGTTAAATAATTATTATTTAATATTTATAGCCAACCACATTTGGGTGGAAATAATTAAAATCAATTAGGGTGATAAAAATTTTATTAAAGGATTTTAAAGTTCTTTTAATTAATCATACACCCATTTAATTCTTTAGTTTTTTTTAAATCTATGTTTTTACGTTTAACACCCAACCACTTCATTATTTAACGTATACTATGATAAATGTTTTTTTACCATGGTAACATTTTTATTCATAAAAATGAAAATGAACATATATCCTAATTTGAGAATAATAATTCAAATTATGGAATCTATTTTTAAAAATTTTCCAAACATATGATTCAAAATTACATTTAAAATTAAACCATCAAAACTCATTGAAAATCATTTTTTTAATGTGTTTTTACACCAAAAAAATGTAATTACATAAAAATTAGTTACATATATTATTTAAATGTAATTAATTAGATTAAATTTGAAGAAAATGTAACTAATTTAATTTGAGATCTATATTATTTAAAAAATTACATTAAATATAATGAAAATGATGGTTTTGTAAATATCAGCATTTTTTATATTATTCACTGAAAAAATAATCAATCCAAAAAATTATCAAAAATTCATCCTAATATTATTTTGACATGATGAATCCAAAAATAGTTTTCTTTTTATCAATTATTTTTTTTTAATTTTAAAATTTTAATTTTGTTAATTTTTTCACAAAAAACAATAAAAATATTATTCTAATGAAAAAATATATTTGATTAATAAAATGGATAAATTAATAGTTTTGTACATAATAAAAATGAACTAATTAATAAATGGAAAATTAAATAGAAAATTATATATTTTAAAAGGTGATTAATATTTTTCATTCCCTCAAATTTAACGGAATGGTTATAATTATTGTATTAAATTAATAATATTTTGCAAATTTTTTAAGCTCGATGTTCTATGCGTAGTATGCTATCAAAGTGATTAAATTTATTTAAAAATAAACATAAACTAAAATCATAATGTTTTGCGAATAATCATGAATATTTTTTGATTATTTCTCCCAAATAATTCTCTAATTCATTACTTAAATATTTTTTCTCTTTAGATTTAATGTATTAGATTAAGGGATAAAACGAATCCATTATTAGATATTATCTACCAGGTGATGTTGTCTTGGAGTTTAAAATCACATATTCTTATTTAATTTTTTGTGATACTTTCACATTTTTGTAGTTTAAAAGATATTATAACATTATGATCATCATGTTATTATTCCATGTGTGTGGTCAACAACATATTTTTAATGGAATGTATATTCTAGTTCCAAATGGTGAATTTTGTAAAAAAATTACACTGTTTTTATAAGTTATCAATAATTGAAAAAAACTATATTTATTATACATTAATATTTCTTCTGAAATGTTTTATGGAATTCATTGGACATAAGATTTTGATTTTTATGGTAATAAAATATTTATTCTAAGACCAATGTTTAATTTTGAAAATTAAATTTCTTGTATAAGTGTTCATGATCTGAATATTTTATTTTATTATTTTTTTTTGTATTTATATTTTTTATCATCCCCATGTTTTTTTTAAAATATAAGGCTTTATGTATGAGAAGGTACATCTCTTTGGTCATGTTGAAATTTTTTTATTTATTTCATAAAAATATAAAAATTCTAGTGTAAAAATTTTGTTTTGTAAGAGAAATGGTTTTTAATTGGACGTGTCCACATTATGATGAAATATTTATTTACGTAATGGTGATGGTCTAATTCCTTAAAATATAAAGGTTAAATATTCACAAATGTAATAAACAAATTTCTTGACTTATGACTCAAGATTATGTAATTTTTACGGCTCGGTCTTTGTAGTTTGTATTAGAGGAAAGGGTTAGATAACACTGGGAATCTGGATTTGAGACCTTTGGAGAAATATTTGGTGATAATCCTATGTATAATATAACATACTAATGTTTTAGTGTGATATAGATTATATGGTTTTTATAGTAATATATCCCTATCTTGATAATACATGTAAGAATTATTTTGGAATAGATTCATCTTGTGGTAATAACCTGAAATGAGTTGGTCGAGTATATATCATCCATCATTTTGGTTGAGGGTATGTGTTCCATTACTATGTATCTAGATTAGAAATCCTATATGGTATTATTGGGTGAATTTAGTATTTATTTTCGGATCTATCATGAAGAAATTAACCAGATGATGATCGTGGATTTTCTAGAACAATCTTATGGTGTCATATAGTAAACATAAAATTCCTAGATTTAGACAACCAATAAATGAATTTTAAGGATTATGACAACTGTTTATCATAACATTATTTTTTTAATAAATGGTTGGAACAAGGAAAAAAATTATAAATAATGAATGTTATAGAAATTGTGGTGTTTATAAGGAAACAAATGTTATGATTAAAGAATTTAAATATAGTGTGATTGTGCATAATAAATTAATGTGATATTTGATTTTCTACTTGTACCTTACCCAAATCTCGGACTCCATAAGGAAAATAATGTTAGTGTCCAATAATATTTCAGGAGTAGGAGACCATAGAGGAATTAAGTGTCAATTTATTACCTTTTAGAAATAAATGATGTAGCTCCCAAGAGAATACCTCAAAGGATAATGAAAATGTTTCCTTTGTAGAAAATGATGGCATGAAGATAAATATTATCCAAAAAAAATGTTCATTTCAATGGGGAGATACAAATTTACTCATAGAGGTACATTTATTTCTTATTTTCCTAAATATAAAATAAAGTGGTATTATTAATGCCAATTCCCCCTTCTAGAGGTGAACTCATAGAACATGGAAGGACTAATATAATACAAATCGTTTATGTGAAAGGACTGAAGTATATATGTAATTGGATTTCATAATTTTGTTTTAGAAATAATTTATTCTATTGTGTGTTGGTAATATGAATATAGATACATCAATGATCTAGGTTAATTTTTGGAAGCATATATTTTCTCATGTGATGTTAGCAAAATGGTTGTATATAACATCATGTTATTATAAGATTAATAATGACCAAAATATTAAAGCCTTGAAAACCCATTTTTAAATTTTATATAATGAGATTTGAATGTGATTAATGATATTTTTTGATATTACATATTTGGATGGAGAAGATGATTCCATTAGGTTTAAATTGATAAGTTATTTTGAAAGAATAATATAAAATTTTTGGGGATGCAATATGAAAAGTATGAGATAACATTTTAGGATAAAAAATCATTAATATTTAATATATTTATATTATTTTGAAGATTCCTATAAAATTTTTATGAAAATTATCAGAATTATATTAAATTTTTTTAAAAGGATAAGATGTATGAAGAATGATAACTGATCACATCCAATGACATTGGGGGGAATGAACCCACAACCAATGTGTGATATGGGTGAAACACCTACCAATAACCTACAAAATATCCAGATTAGTATGAATTATTTTTACTAAAATTATATGATAGGTATAGATTAAGTTTATTTTTTTACCATATGTTTTATCATATACATGTCAATGACATTAAATAGTTAATATTTTAGTTTTTTTATTAAAGTTATTATGGAATAATATCATTATAGTATTTGGGAACACTATATGATAAAGGAAAATATAATATTATTGAAATTTATTATATTTTGGAAGAATTTATGATTTTCAAGTGTGTTCATAGAAATTCTAGTTAGTTATAGAAATTATTATCCAATCATGGAGAGATTAGGATTTGGGTATATCAATTTTTATAAGATACATTAAGAGTGATTGATATTATCCTAGATATAAATGTTAAAATTAGATTGGTTGAATATGTGATCAAATTAATATAATAATTGGGTATCAATCATAGTTTTTTATATTTTTAAAAATTTTATGTTTATTTATTTCTCTAATGAATTAATTTGATAATTAGATGTTATTATGTAGGATGTAGAGGTTAATATTGTATTAGTTCATATAAGGGTTTACTCTTTTTTAGAATTATCCTTCATATTGCAAAAGATTATGGTTTTGGTTTATGTTGAACTAAAAGGGGAATATATTTTCATCTCCTTTTAGATTATATGATTTATTAAATGATGAATTTACTTCTTCATTCATTGAAAAATAATCTTGAATACTCATCATTTAATATAAATGGTGGGATTACGGTGTAAATTTTTAAAGGATGAAATTATACTCATCAATTAAGAATATATTCTTCTGAAAATATCCTAAATATTAAAATATTCATTTAAATCCTGGAAAATGATGTTGAAACAAAAATTAATAGATATCTTAGTACATTAATTTATTATTAATTGATGGTACTTGTTAATAACTCCATGGATTTTTGTTTTTCAATCAATAATGTTATCTGGATAATTTATTTATTGTGATCAATTTTCTCTTTCAGTCGCTATCATTATATGGTATGTTAAATTTTCTTTTATTTAATATTTTCAATTGCCATAAATTTTTCACTTTTCAGAATCCTAGAATATGTTATTCCATATATATTTCAACATTTACTTTCTCTCTTTTCAATATAATGTTTTATTACTCTTATTTACGATGTGGGTTATCAATAGAAATATTTTAATATTTCAAACCACAGATTTCTAGGTTCATGATAAAATTACGAGGATGTTTTTTACCAAATTTGGAATAATTTAAGACCATGATTGTTTTAAAAATTAAACTATTTTCAATAGCGTATACAACATGAAACCCTAAACCTAAAAAATAAAGATATTTTATTATTTCATCCCGACGGTTATAACCTAAATAATGAATTGGTAGGTATTAATAAGATTAACCTATATATGAAAGATATATTTATATAGGTAATACCCAATACAAATTTATTTAAAATTAAAAATTAAATAACAACACATATGTTAGATAATCATTTAGTCTTTAAAAAATAGATTTCTTTTAACAATGGTTATTTACTTCTTTTTTTGAGATAAAATTTTATTTTTTATATATAACTATTTGAATTTTTTTATAAAAAAATCATTATTAATATTATCACATCAAAAAACAATTATGGTGAAATGTTTATATTTTTATGAAAGATTGATTTTGTAGTGAATAGTGAAAAAATCGAATTTTTATGAAACCATCATTTCATTTCAATAATTTATCTAATTTAAAAATATAATTA